>JBBYHL010000019.1:3868010-3934845 GCA_038381835.1 Adansonia madagascariensis | reverse complement strand
TATCACAACCAAATGCCACAATAATGCATGATAATCCTAAGAGGGTGATGGAAACATGGAGAGCTCACTATAATGATAAAGATGCTGAAAAATAGAAATGTAAGTGATAGAGTAGGAAGTTATACCAACAAAACTTCAACTTTGGCCAAATGGTTAGAGCAGCAGAGATGGCTTGAATTCCCTTTCTTTCTTGTTGTTAACAAGCAAGAAAAAGAGATAAATAATGAGGTTTTGGTTCTGATATGGATGAGGGTGATTTTTGAAGTGTGTAGTGGTTGAAAGTAAGTGCTTTGGGGCTGTTTTTGGATGATGGGTGAAGAGCTACGGGATTTGGTTTTCTTGGTGTATGAATGTTTTTTGGAAGTGTAAATGAGCTGGAATCTAACCTTTTTTTGCTAAGATAGAAGTGGTCCATTTATACCAGCCTTTTGGAGCCAAATTAGAGGTGTTTTTGGCCATTTCTCAAAGGGGACAAAGTGATGGGCTATAGGGTGGCTGTAGAAGGCAGTATGTGATGGCCATAGGGTGGTTGGTTTAAATGCTGAAATGATTTTCCAGCAACTAGGGTGGCTGATGGTAACATTGGCCAAAAACTAAGGAGGAGTAGGGTGATCAAATGACTTTGACCCTTTTGATCCAATTTAGACTTTAAAAAATATTTTGATTAATCCAAAATTCTAAATTCGTAATATGATATGTGTTTTAATCTTTCCTGATGTAAAGAAATGAGTTAAAATCGTTGATCAATGGTGAATGAGTCAAAAGTGCCCGGACTATGAAAATAGCCTGCATGTATCGATACATTGCATAATGTATCGATACATTTGGTTCAAAAACCTTGATGGTATCGATACAATGATCATTGTATCAATACTATGAACTGCTATATCGATACATGTTGATATGTATCGATACATTTCTTTACAGAATGCATATTTTGGTCCTAACATGGCCTAGTATTGATACATAAGGTCCTGTATCGATACAGAGGCTTATGTATCGATACAAATAGGGACATTTCAAATTTTTGGCACATTGAAGCATTGTATCAATACATGAGAACCATGTATCGATACATTCAAGTAAAATTATGAATTTTCTCATATCTTTTGTCCCCGGATACCTTGGACTACATCATTTGATGCCACATCTTTGCATTTACCTTTGATATGATCCCTAAGACTTTTTGACATCCTTAAAATACTTTTTTGTCAGGCGACGATCATTGCCCCCTTCTACATTTATGCTCCAGATTGCTAAAAATTAGCCCGGATAAAATATCATGTCTACATATAGCTAATCCTTTCGCCAAAGTTCTGTCCTAATAGAAACATGATCTCCATAGGGAGTTTATAGGACTTATATATATAGGCGATTAAATTTAGTGCTAGCAGGAGATTGTTAGTGTAAGCCCTGCAAAATAATTGTTGTGGCTTATGAGGTATTAGCATTTAGTGATTTCATGTAATCAAACATTATATTTAATTAATGTTGTAAAGGTATTTCTTTATCCATAAGGTTTAATTATATAATTGTTATAAATATTTTATGTAGATAAAGCTTATGAAACACATTGGCCTTGCAAAGGAATTGTAAAAAGTTACAATTATGATATCCCTATGCATCAAAGCTGTGTTTCTAAAAACATATTTGGTTATCATATTGTCAAGATAGAGCATTGGCAATACACAAAGACTGGCATTTGTAAGCCTCCATGCATATGATGCAGGTAACTGATGTCATAAGTTGAAGTGTAGTGATACTTTGGGACACTATATAGGTGCTTGTTATGGTAATAAGTTCACTGAACATGACATGCTATGAGAGTTTTATTTAGTATTTCACTCAAGTATCTATGGAAATACTCTCATGTGTCAGTAATGTAAGTGATCTTGGACTTGTGACACTAGGTTATTTCATATAAGGAGTGTCATGCTTTAATTCTGTCATGAACAGATCCACAATAGATGCATAGTTATGGTAAGGTGCTTTTGGGTATTTAATGAATCATATGGTAGGTGAATGAGTGGTCCAGAGAGAATTTATCACTCCAAGTGAGATGAGGGGGTATATCTCTCACATACCTATCCTGTGTTAACTTAAAGTCCTTGGCCAAGGTAATATTGATTATGGTATTAACAAATAGGGGTTGCATACTAACATGGAATAGGCTAAAAGTAGACAAAGAACCATGCTTTGCTAATTTCAAGATATATGAAGAAAAGATATTTATTACACTAAGATTATGAACACTAAAAGGCTCGTCAAAACCATATTCATACTTCCTGCAAGTTGGATAGCCATGATGCATTGCTAGCTGCCAATCTTAGTTTACAACTATAGTTTGTATTGGGCTATTTTATATTTATTTCCAATATGATAGGGGTCTAATGGGTCACACATAAGGGTGATTAGTAGAAACTAAATTTAGATTGGGCTTGTATGTTTAATACAAGTAATGGTTACTTAGGCCTAACTTGAACGATTCACATGGGCTAAGGGTAAATTTGTAATTTCTTAAAAATTAAATTTTAAACCGTAGATATATAGCCTAATGCTTTCTGTCCCATATAGAGGTTGAAAGACTAAAAAAATAGACCAAAAAGCCTCTAGGAACTTGCTTTGCATTTTCCATAACTTTTTTTTAGTAGGATTATGCAAACTTAATGGTTCTTGAAGGAAAATTGTTTTCTTCTCAAAATTTTATTATTGAATTAAGATCTTTTAAGTTCAAAAGAAGATTTATTAAAATCTATGCTGCTAGCATGACTCCTGGCAACAAAGTCTCCTTCTTAATGAAGGTTTTTTAGGTCACCTATGTGGATAACCATTAAAGGCTAAATGCTTGGACAGCTTTGGTTTATGAGAACTGAGCTTGGTTTACGTGTTCTTGGATCATGAAATTGTAGAAAAACTTCTCAAGGTTGAGGTATATTTGAATCTTGAATAGTTCTTAAAGTTTCTTGATCTTAAGGATTAATCAATATTATGCAAGGTGATCTTGTTTAGGGAGTTTAGGATTAGTTTCTTTGATTTGTTTCTGAAACCATGTTTATGAATTAAGATATAAATTTTTGTCATCTGATTACTTGCTGCTCCAAGACTTCTTACAAGTGGTATCAAAGCCTCTTTTTATTGATTTTATTAATCTTGTGTTTTAGTTGTTACCAATTAAAGAATTTGCTGTTTTAAAGATATCTTTATCCATTCTTGAATTTAAAAATTAAAAAAAAATTTTCTTTTCTATTTTTAAATTTTTAGCAAGCTAATTCATGTTTATAATTCAATTTTAATTAGTTAAAACATTGTTTTGTTAATTAAATTGGTATTGGAGTCATCAGTTGATAATTTGGTGTTGACTAGTGCTAGGTTCGCTACATTTCGGTTTTTAGATGTGGCTGATTCTTTGGGCAGCCATTGCTACGATTTTTTTCTTGTTTTTCCACCTTGAAATTTTCTCGAAAAGTTTACAATCTTGCTGGAAAAATTAGGCTAAAACCAAAGTTGAAGACGTTTCAATTTTGGGCTAAAATATGTGCACTATAAGTGCTTAAAGCTTATGAGATCTTGTCTTCTTTCTTGGATCTTGGTGTGAGACCAATGTTAGAAAATGGTTGCTGTAAACTTGCTTTATTTTTAGAGGTTTAGTGGGAGGAAGACAATAGTGTTTGAATTGGAGTGGGATGGCTAAGATAGCCATGCACGGGAAAGAGTCCTAGTTGGATAAGATTTCTATAAGTTTTGCACCACCACTATCCTATTTGGAGTAGGACTCTTCCAATTATAGTTTTCTTGAGATTTAAAATTTGACATGATCAAATTAAATAAAAAATAAAATGTTAAAAGTTAGCATGGTTGGTGCAATACACCTCTCTAAGAGGTTGAATCCAATTAAACTCTTACATGTCATCAAACACTTAATTATCCAATTGTTTGAATTATTTAAGATATAAATTGGATAATATAATAGGCATGAAATTAAAATTTAATTAATCAAATTAATTAAAAAATATATTTAATTTAAATTATTAATCTTATCTGGAATAGGATTTATTCTAGTATAACTAGAATAAATGTTCATAATGTAAGAACATTGTTTTTAGTTAAATTAAGCATAGATCAATCATTTAGGCATAAAAAAAAATTTGTAACTTGAATTTAAAACACATGTTTATATACATATTCATAATTGTTGTGGATGTATGGGATGATTATGGACTAGGCCTAATATGATTATGGATGTTTAAATTTTTTAAGTATGGTTTGTGAACCCTACCTTATCTCTATTTTTTTGAGGTTGTAAAATTCTTTTCTCACTTAATTCCCTTTGAATGTAACTTAAAGTTTCTTTATTACAAATGTAATTAGATTACATAAGTGTAAAACTAGGGTTAGTTAGGAAAGATTTTGTAACGCAAAGATGAAGATCCAATTGAAGGCCCATGATGCCTAGGAGATTGCAAAAAGCTTTTGAAGACTTCGTATGTAATCACCTTGAAATTGACCAAACAATTTCTTTTGATGGCTCAAGGGAATTGCGTTAGATAGTAGTCCATAATCTTCCAAGCAGTATGCATGATAATATATTTATTTTATGTGATTTTATAAATGTTACGTATGCCAATATGATGAGACCTTAATTAAAAGAACAAAATGAACAAACGAAATCCCTTGTACAATATTGTGTCACATGCTTCACATGATAAAGACATTTTCCATTATTTGTAACACAATACCCAAGTTTCTACTGAGGCTGATCTGTTGTGTCGCTCAAGGTCCCTTTCACTCGAATGGTGTGAGTTGTTAGTAATGGGTTTTACTTAGCTAATGTTTTATGGTTGGGTTGTGTCATATTTGACCAAATGATGTTAGATACAAAGGTTAAATGAAATGCATGTGATGCATTTTGCAAAGAGTTGCCACCTAACTGATATAGGAGTTGCGTAAAGGTGCAATTGGTAAGTTATGTTACCAATCCAACTAGGCTTCTTGTAATTTTTTGAGTCGCTAAAGCTTGTAACATGTTAAAAGTGATCCCAACCCACTAGAAACACTTTCAATAGATTTTTGAATAACAGTAAGGACTATTGTATTGTAAAATTAGTGGGAAGACCAATAAAGATTCAATACCTTGTCATTATTGGTTTAATACATGAATAACCAACTAGTACTCATTTTATAATAGGTTGTTGATAATGGTATTTATATTAACTATGTTGCCACACATATTGGATGCCATAAGCCTAAAGTGTTTAGATTAGTATGTTAAACTGAGAAAAGTTCTCAATAAAAGAAAGGTCATTGACTTTCACATTAACATGATTAAATTGAACCATTCCAGTAATACTACCTCTTAGTTAATAGATTCAAGATGTAGATCACACTTATGTAATGACATAAGCCTATTAATGAATAATAAAAAATTAGGCTCTAATAAGATTATTTTGAGAATGGGCAATGGATCAAAAGTTGAGGCATTATTATCAAAATCTATACCTTATCATTGCCTACAGGCATGACCATAGAACTAAAAGATTGTCTTTTTTTTCCCCTAGATTGTCAAGGAACATCATTTTGGTTTCATACCTCACCATGAGTGATGATTTCGAGTTTAGGATGAAAGGCAATAGTTGTTCAATCATCTTAAATGACATGGTCTATTGATCGACCTCATTACTCAATAAGTTGTATGTATTAGATCTAGATAAGCCTTTATTCAATATAGATGCAAAGAAAGCAAGTAATGACCCAAGTAAAACTTATATCTAGCATTGTAGACTTGGTCATATCAATGAGACTTGGATGGCCAACGTATACAAACAAGGCTACCTAGAACCATTTGATTTTGAATATTATGGAACATGTGAATGTTGTCTCTTTGGTATGAACAAGTCACCCTCCACTGGTAAAAATGATAGAGCTATGGATTTATTAGGCCTAGTACATTCAGATTTCTATAACCAATGAATACAATGGCTAGAAATGTGTATTCTTACTTTATTACCTTTACCGATGATTGTGCTAGGTATGCGTATGTGTAGTTAAAATTTTTGAAAAGTTCGAAGGGTATAGGGCTAAAGTAAAAGAAATAAACTAGAAAAACCATTTTAACTCTTAGATCAATGAAGGAATAGAATACTTAAGTCAATATTTCTTGGATCATTTGACTAAGAATGGGATTCTCTCACAATGGACTCCACCCAACACTCATAACATAATAGAGTATCAAAAAAAAAAAAGAAACTAAACTTTATTAGACATGATTCGTTCCATGATGTCTAAGACTAACCTTCTGATGTCCTTTTAAGGATATCCTTAAAAACTACTGGTCATCTTCTAAATAAGATTCCATTCAAATTTGTTGATAAGATACCATATAAGAAATCAAAAGGTAAAAAGTCAGATTTATCTTACACAAGAACTTGGGGATACACTACTTACATGAAACGTGTAGTGACTGATAAGCTTGTAGCAAGATTAGCCAAATGTAATTTTATGGAATATCCTAACAAAATTATTGGATACTATTTTAATAATCCCAATAAGCAAAAGGTGTTTGTCTGAAAACATACACTTTCAGGAGAAAAAGTTTTCACTTGAAGGGCCTAGTGCTAGTAAAATTAATCTTGAAGAAGTTCAAAAACCACAGATAAATATTCTAATGGAATCAGAGCCAATAGTTGAAGCATTGGATGCTTAACCTGAAGCTCAAGAGACACAACTACTCCATTGATGTGGTAGGATCAGGCAATCTCTAGAGACATATAGATTTCTTGTGGAGCAAGAAGGATGGCTTGTGATACTAAACCTACAAATTTTAAGGGAGTAATGTTTAACATTGATTCTAAGAAATGGCTCAACACTATGAGATTTGAAATGGATAATGGAAGTCAACCAAGTATGGACTTTAGTTGATCCACTCAAAGGGATAAAACCTGTAGGGTACAAATGGGTTTTTAAGAAAAGATTGACATTAATCGTAACATACAAACATATAAGTTCCAGATTGGTGGCAAAATGTTATAATGATGTAGAAGGCATTGATTACGAGGAAAACTTTCACCAGTTACCATGGTAAAATCCATTCAGATTATGCTTGGTATAGCTGTATATCATAATTATGAGATATGGAAAATAAATGTGAAAGTTGTATTCCTTAATAAAAATTTACAAGAGGAAGTACACATGACACAATCTGATGGTTTTATGTCCAAGTCAAATCCAAATCAGGTAGTAGACTAAGAAATCCATATTAGGCTAAAACAACCATTACGGAGTTGGAATATTAGATTTGATGAAGCAATTAAAGAATTTAGCTTCATGAAGAATCTTGATGTTCAGTGTATCTATAAAAAGATGAATGGGCAAGCTATTGCCTTCTTGGTGATATATGTTGATGACATATTGCTTATAGAAAATGACATACCAATGCTACAGGCCACTAAGGTATGGTTGTCTAGACATTTCTTCATGAAAGATTTGGGAGAAGTTGCATACATTTTGGGAATTAAGAACTATAGGGATAAATCAAAAAGACTGGATGGCTTATACCATATAGGTAAGGTGCTAAAGAGGTTTAACACGAACACTCTAAGAGAGGAAACTTGCCAATGGTACATGGCATTCATTACTCAAAGCAGATGTGTCCGAAAACATTAAATGAAAGGGCATGGATAATAAGATCCTATATGCCTTGGTTGTTGTATCAATAATGTATGTTATGCTATGTACGAGACTAGATGTATCATACACTCTAAGTATCACAAGTAGATACCAAAGTGATCTTCATGAAAGTCACTAGATTGCTATGAATAATATCCTTAAATACTTATGAAGGACTAAAGATATCTTTTTGGTATATAGAGGGATTGAAATCCATGTAAGGGGTTATACTAATGTTAGCTTCCAATCTAATTAGGATGATAGTAAATTGCAAAGTATTTACCTTTACTAGTTCTGCAGTCAGTTGGATAAGTTCCAAATAGGCTACAATTGCAAATTCAACAACCGAAGCCAAATATATCTCGTGCGTAAGGCCACAAAAGGCAGTTTGGATGAAAAAGTTTATCACTGAACTTAGTGTGGTTCCATGTATTGTTGATCAGTACTTTTTTACTATGATAAAAATAAAGCCATGAGCAAGCTAAAGAACCAAGGTCTTATCAGAAATCCAAACATATGTTATAGTGATACCATGTCATTAGAGATATTATAGAGAAACATGATGTTAGTATAAAAAAGTACCCATCGAGGAGAATTTAACTAATTTTTTCACTAAAATTTTATCCCTACAAAAACATGATCGTCATATGTAGGGTATGGGACTTAGATATATGGGCGATTGGTTTTAATGCTAATGGGAGAGTGTTAGTGTAAGCCCTATAAGCCAATCATTATGGCTTGTAAGCCATTAGCATTTAGTGATTAGATGTAATCAAATAGTATTTATTTATCCAAAAAATTTAATTGTATAATTGTTATAAATATCTAATGTAGATAAAGCCCATGAAATACATTAGCTGTAAGGGAATTGTAAAAAATTATAGATATGAAATCCCTAAGCATGAAAGTCGTGTTTCTAAAACTATTCCTGGACATCATAATATTGAGACAAGGCATTGACAATGCAAAAAGACTGGCATATGTAAGCTTCCATGCACATGATGCATGTAATTGATCTCATAAATTAAAGTATACAGATACTTGGGGACATCATATGGGTGCTTGTTATGGTAATAAGTTCACTAAACATGACCTGCTATGAGAGTTCCATTTGGTATTTCACTCAGGTTCTATGGAAATACTCTTGTATTAGTAGTATAAGTGATATCTAGACTTGTGACATCAGGTCATCTCATATGAAGAGTGTCATGCTTTGATTCCATCACAAATAGGTCCACAATAGATGGTTGCTCATGGTAGAGTGGTTTTAGATATGGCGTGAATTGTATAGTAGGTGAATGAGTGGTCCAAATACGACTTATCATCCTAAGTGATCTGAAGGGACATATCTTGCATGTACTAGCTCGTGTTATCTTAAAGTCCTTGGCCAAGGTAATATAGATTATAAAGTTAACACATAGGGGTTGTATACTAGTATAAATAGCTAAAAGTAGACACTGAACCATACTTTTGTTAGTTCCAGGATATATGTTGAAATGATATTTATTACTCTGAGATACTGAATATTTAAGGACTTGTTAAAACCATATTGACACTCCTAGCATGTTAGGTGGCCATGTTACATTATTAGATGCCAGTCTTGGTATATAAATATAAAATATTATTTATTGGGCTATTTTATATTCATTGCCAATATGATTGGGGCCAATAGGTCATAAATATAAAGGTGATTAGTAGAAATTAAATTGAGACTAGGCTTGTATGTCTAATACAAGTAATGATAACTTAAGCCTAACTTGAATAAGTTCACATGGGCCAAGGGCAAATTTGTAATTTCTTAAAAACTAAAAATTTAAACCCTAGCTATATAGCCCAATGCTTGCTGTACCATATAGAGGTTGAGAGACTAAAAAAATTAGGCCAAGAGCTCTAGGAACATTTTTTGTGTTTTGCATAACTTCCTTAAATAGGGATTGCATAAACTTGAAGGTTCTTAAAGGAAAATTGTTTTCTTCTAAAATTTGATTATTGAATTAGGTTTTTTAATGTGCAAGGGAAGATTTATTGAAATCTAAGCTATTGCTATAGCTCCTTATAACAAAGTCTCATCTTCACTGAAGGTTTTTTGGGTCACTTGTATGGATAACTATTAGAGGCTAGATGCCTGGACAGCTTTGGTTTATGACAACCAAGCTTGATGTACATGTTCTTGATCATGGAATTGCGAAAAAACTTTTCAAGGTTGAGTTATGTTTGAATCTTGAATAACTCTCATGGTTTTTTGATCTTAGAGATTAATCAAGATCATGCAAGATGATCCTATTTAGGGAGTCTTAGATTCGTTTGTTTAATTTGTTTCACTGCCATGTTTATGAATTAAGATACAAGTTTTTGTAATCTAATTACTTGCTGCCCTAACACTTTTTACATGAAAAATCACAATGTAATCTAATTTCTGATGATTTAAGTTTGCATATTGCTTGAACTCAAAGAGTAACTTGACTAATATGCAAATTCTTTCAATCTTAGTGTTAAAAGTTGTTTTGATTCAAACTTTTGATCATTCATATCAGTTTTTAATTTCAGTATCAAAAGTTTGCATTAGAACTTCAAACCATGGCTTTTAGAATGAAAATTTGTATGTTTTTTAAGCATTTTTCAAGAAAAATCTAAATTGTGTCAATACCCTTGAAGATTGTATCAATACATTGTGCAAGACCAAAAAAAACCTAGATTGTATCGATACCTTGAACATTGTATTGACACCTTCCCCTTTATATCAATACCTGCAAGCCATTTTGGCTATTTTAAGCTGTTTTTGGTTAAAAAATACATATTTGATACTTTTAATGGGTTTTTACTTCAAATGCTTCACTATTAACTCTTAAATCATGATGAACATCCTCTTTACTCATCATATGCTCACATTAACATAATTTTGATGAGTTTATCACAAATCAAATGCATAAACAAATGGTTATAATTGATGCATGATGCTTATATGTACAAAATGGTTTTTATGCTAATTGAATATTTTTCTTCTTCAAACACTAACAATTGGTACCATTTGTGCTAACAATTACCAATTAGTTTTTAAATGTTTATAAGCAACAATTGGTCTTAGTTATGCTCAATGAAGTTCAAGTTATCAACAGTTGGTATCATTTGTTTTTTCTTTCAAAAATTGGTGCCTAATGAACTTTTTTTAAAATATTTTTAAATTTATTTACAATGTTATATATATATATTACCTTTGATATCATAGAACTACTAATGTCTATTTTTTGCCAAGATTTTCTCTAAGTTTATGCAAAGTTTCATAAAAATAAAGCTATTCTTAAGAGGATAAACACCTGCATACTAAAAAAAAGGCAAACAAGCATTCAATCTCATCAAATTAAGCCTAGCACATCAAGGATTTTCCAACACTCAGAATCATGGACTCAAAGTGAAAATGAGCATATCAATAAAGCTTGGTAAAGTTGAGGTAATTGCTAAACTTATGCTATAGAACTCTTATCTTTTAGCATTAAGTTTAATGCATGCATAAGTTAATAATTTATCATTGATATCCTTGTATGTCATGTATACTTGAAATTTTCACTTCATATGAATCTTTGAACATGTTTATAAGTTAAAATATCTTGATTGAATTAACTTGACTTAGTTCATAGATCAAAATGCCTATGGTTGATCTTTATATATTCATTGATTAAGAATAAACATCTTTGAACACAATTGATATATGCCTTTTTTGATTACATGCTTAAATTGCATATAGATGTAGGAATTCATATTCTCAGTAAAGTCCAGTGCCATGCAAAGATTGCATTTAAAAATTTTATAAAGAACATAATATAAGCAGTGGAAATAGTAAACACAAAAAGTTGGACTTCCATATAGATATGTTAGGTAGGGTTTTAAATATGGTAAACATAATTGGATTGAATCTAAATTTAATCAACCATAAGATTAGAGATTACCTAACTCAAAGATATCATAATCATGAGTTTTGTAGATCCAAAAGATCCCCAAATCTGAATCAACAAGCTTCTTGAGAGGTAATTCAAAATCATGAGTTGTTCAATGCCTTACCTTTAATGGTGATCCACATAGACAATAGTTGAAACCATCTTTGGCCCAGTTCTGTAGTGCTAGCCGTATGGCTTCTAAAGCTATAACCAAAAGATAATTTACTAATAGGTTCTAACTTAAGAAGATTCGAGAATAATTCCCTACCTTCAACGCAAATAAGAGATGGTTGTTTTACGTAGATACAAGAAACTAAATCCAAAAATCATCAATTTTGATTATGAACAATTCCACTAAGATAGAAGACTGATTTTCTACCTTCATTACAATCAAGAATGATTATTCAGTACTAGGATTATGAATCAAAATAATAAAGGCTTAAGAGAAGTTGGGGTTGGTGCAATTTGCTTTTTCTTGCCTGGGGTTTTTTGATGGCAAACTTATCCCTAAAAAGACTCAATGTTGTATTTATAAGCCTCTTGGACTAGGTTTAGAATTCTAATGACTAAACTAGACCCATAAAAAGATAAACCTATAGGTGGTGCCAGTTTTAGGGTTACTTGTGCCTAGCCCATTAGTATATTAAGAATGGCTACCCATGCGCTTGGCCCATTAGCAAGCCTATGTTGGAGTAGTTCACAACAAACTCCCTTGCTTTGCTAATTTAATCTTTTAGCCCAAACCCCATTCACATGTTAGATAATTTAATCTAGAGCTAAGTTTTAAACCCATGTAAAACAATTTTACTTCATGTGAATAATATTAAATAATTAATTAAATAATTATAAATAATTTATTTAATTTCCAAATATAAATATTTGGCTTATTTAATATTTTTCCTTAAAGCCATGTCTACATTTAAACATTTTCTTGATAAGACTTTCTTATCATATTTATATGTTAAGACATCTCTAATTAGATTCTATAAATCTAAATTATATCCTAAACCATTCGTAATTGACTTATTCAATTAAGCCATCCTTAATTTATCTTTTATTCAATTAAATCCAACTTAACTGAACACTAGATTTAATTAAGCAATTCTATTTTATTGTGTGTGACCAATTAGGTTCCCAATATGTTGGCTTCATAGATAAAGAACAGGATCTAGTAACCCATCGTGACCGCCTAAATGTTGATAGAATAAATCGTGACTTGTTCAAAACCTATCAATAACCAACCTATCAATGCACTACAATCTTTTCATCACGTATCCCAGATTGAGGATGAGCATGGTGCAGTGTCTACTTAAATCTTTATCCGTGTTAGACCTTGCAACTCATGGTTAATAATCATGAATCTATGAGAAACTATTCCTCATAATCCATTATGCTCTGGCCCTAGAATTTAATCAAATTAACCACAGTCAAGGTCATTTAAGATACGTCCCAATGTTAAATGTCACTTGAAGTTGTGAATCCTATTTAAATCATTTATTCATCTTCAATATGTTTCATATTATACCTAAAACCACCCTTATTTTGGTATCCAACCATTATGGACCCATTCATGCGCATGATGATCTCTAAAGATGATACTCCACATACAAGATGACTTGGTATCATAAGTCTAAGAACTAATGTACATGACTAGTTTAAAATAGTATTTTTCATAGACACTTGACTAACTTATAGCAAATGGAGTTCTCATTTGGGCCATGTTAAGTGAACTTGTTTTCACAAAACAAACACACATGTGCTATCCCCAAGTATCCCACATACTTCAACTTCTATGACATCAAAGAGTTGCATGCATCTAATGCATGGAGGCTTAGCATATAGTAGTCTTTGTACATTGTCAATGCCTTATCTTGACAATACAATGACTAGGAATGTTTTTAGAAACATGACTTCAATGCATAAGGTTCTCATCATCGTAACTTATGACTATTTTTTCAAGGCCATTGTATTTTCAAAAATTCATCCAATTAGTGTTAGCATGAGTGTATATCATGCTACTAACATGAAGCAAAACCTATATTACTATAACTTAGTGTATATAGTTATTTGACCATGTATCCCATGTCCTAATCTGATTGGTTCAGGGGCATACACCAGCAATAGAAACCTTATGCATAAACACTTGGTATATTCTCTTATGAAAATGATTAACATAATGGTTTATGTCTAAATTGCTCAAAATTGATCTTATTGTTGGTTTTTTAAGAACAAATGATTTTTAAACTTATGGAAGTTTTTTTATACTTTACCTGAAAAATGTTTTCCAAATATTCCATATGGTTGACTATGAATAGTACGCATATGAACTAAATTTTCAACAATAGGTATCAATTATGCATACAGGCAACAATTAGAATTTATTTTAATAACAATTGATATGATTGCCTTACTCATAATTCTATTTGTGCTTGAATGTTTATAAATAAATGCATGATATTTGAACTATTTTATGATATTCAATGCCTATTTTTTATTTTAACAATTGGTATACATGTATTTCATTGTTTCACAATTTGTATACCTTGTATGAACTCTTTCCAACATAACAAAACAAGAGGACATATTAGGGGTAATTTGTTTGTTTTAATTCAAAATATACATGAAAGAAAATATAAGGGAAAATTATTTTAGATGTGCTCATATTGATTACATCTCATGCATATGAAATGATTTATGTTGGTTTATAGTATTATGGCTAAATATTATCTAGTTTGCCAGTGCCAAGTTTTACAAAAGCTTTTTAAAAAATTTTCATATCTTTAAATAATGCTTTTAATAAGGTTGAATTTTTATTAAACACATTTAAATATTTAAAAGAGAATTTTTACAAGTAAATTCACTTTAAGTTTTATCATACTAGTCGTGTACATAATGGTCCAACCATTATGGACCCATTCATGTGCGTGATGATCTCTAAGGATGATAAACCACATACAAGATGACTTAGTATCATAAGTCTAAGAACTAATGTACACGACTAGCATATGGGAGCATTTTCTATAGACACTTGACTGACTTATAGCAAAGTTCTTATTTGGGCCATGTTAAGTGAACTTGTTTTCACAAAACAAACACACATGTGCTATCCCCAAGTATTCCACATACTTCAACTTTTATGACATCAAAGAGTTGCATGCATCTAATGCATGGAGGCTTAGCATATAGTAGTCTTTGTGCATTGTCAATGCCTTATCTTGACACAATAACTAGGAATATTTTTAGAAACATGACTTTAATGCATAAGGTTCTTATCATTGTAACTCATGACTATTTTTTCAAGGCCATTGTATTTTAGGAAATTCATCCAATTAGTGTTAGCATGAGTGTATATCGTGCTACTAACATAAAGCAAAACGTATATTACTATAACTTAGTGTATATAGTTATTTGACCATGTATCCCATGTCCTAATCTCTATAAATTATTGTGTTTGTCTTTCCCTTATTTATTTGATTATTTCACTAACTTACAACTACATGTTCTTTATTATTTGAATTTCTCAAATTTAATGTTTAAAGTTTTTGAGAAATCAATTCACCCCCTCTTGATTTCATTCACCATAAGGTCTAATGCTTTTGATAAAAGATAACTTATATGAGTGTGAATTATGGCTAATTTTATGAGAATTGATGAGGCTAAATTCTCTAGAGCACTCGTGGAAACTATGACATGTTTGAGGCCAAAATGAACACAACCGTGATAACCAAAGGTGTTGGGAGAAGGATTGTTGACACTTATTGCTTGACTTATAAGAAAGGCTAAATAGTTTAAGACAACATGTTCACTAGTTAGTTGAGTAAATCTGATAGTTGTTGCTATGGAAGGTTTAAGGCCAAAAGCTACCTATCCTGATGCAATAACTCTTTATAGTTATTCTCTCTCATCCTGAGTCAATTTATCATGTTAACAAGACAACTTTTATTCATGTGGGGGATTGTTAGATATCAATACTAAATAATGGGTGTAAAAACATGAATACTAAATGAATACGAATATTATCTTTGGTTTGTCGCATATAAATATGTATAAAATTACATTACACAATTGATATCCATGGCGAATGAGAAATTGCTCTAATCTTGGCCACTTGAAGAGGAAGAAAATTGTTTGGTGTTGGGTAATGTATACAATCCCATAATGGAAAGTTAAAGCTTATATACATATAAGCTTGATTCCTATGAGGAATTGGGCCATAAGATGAACCCAAGCTTTTGTGTGAGGGTTAAAGTATACACAAGCTTAGAAAAACACTTGCACATTGAGCCGAGCTAGGTCAATCTAGGCTTAGGCTTGGGCTTGTTCTCGGTTATGGTTAAGTAGGGCTTATTTTTGGAACCTAGTCCATAAGAAATATTTAATCCTAACCCACAAGGTTTGACCTAACCTGACCTAACCTACTAAATTATGTTAGGTTAAGACATTTTTGTTTTTGAATAGTTTCAGATTTTTAAATTTTAAAAGTCTATCCATGCAGTTTTATGTCCTTATCTTAACAGGCTTTTAATGTTTGGAAACTATCTAAAAATAGTTTCATACAATTTGAAAAACTAAAATTTGTTTATATCTTGTTCAAAAATTTCCACTAGTTTTTTTCATCCTTGATCAATTCTTGCATTATTTATTTGAAAGAGAATACAGCATCCAAAGGTTCATATTGTTGCCATTGTTTTGTTTCAATACAATGAGAGAGAACTAGGAGATAAATTGCATCATATCTATCGAGTACAATAAACAAGCAATAATCATCTTAAGTGTAGAGGTTCCAAGCTTTGACTCAATTTATGTTAAATTTGTATGGTTTACTTTTCAGAAAATTAGTATTTTTCAGGTTTCTTATTTTTGTTACCATGCTTTAATGTTTAGTATTGAATATTCAATGATAAAATTTCCAAAATTATTACATATCAAAATTTATATAAACATAAAACACCTTAAACATAATTATGATGCTATAAAATGCACAAACATAACATGAATACACAAAATTATTTTCTTTGATTTATTTACTTTTTTTATTTTTTATTTATCAAAAAAGTGAAATACTTCAATATGACATTCAAATGTTGATATGGAAAGATCTTAATGAACAAATGCTAACATGTAGAGAAACAAAATGTATCAAACAATGCTTGGATATGAATTTTTTTCAATTAGGAAAAACTAAGTAGCTTGAAATTACTATCTATTCATAAAAATTTTTATTTGAATTTAATTATAATATATAAATATTAAAATAGGTTTATATTATAGGTTTTCCTTAGTTAATTTTTTTGATCAAAATGAATAGTATAGATTATAATAGTGCGAATAAAAAGAATTGAAAGGATGATGTCAAAAAAAAAATCTTCAACAATATTGTATCCAATATATCCAACAAAATTGATACAATGTAATATTTTCTCTTTTATATTTCTCTTGATTATTGCCTATATTATAATAATACATATTTCCTTATTTTCAATATAATACCTAATTACTTTACTATTTAATTGTATATTTAAATTGCATTTATTGCACTCGTTGATACAATTTTTGTATTATGCATTTCTTGATAATTAAAGTTAAGGATTGACTTTCCTTATTTAGTTGATAACATTTGACTATTCAATAGCAATATCATTTACAACTTTAAAGAGTTCATATTATTAGCCAAAACAAATATAAATGGAAAAATAAATTTTTAAAGCTTTCAGGGAATTTAGGTTTAATTTTTTGATAATATTTTAGTTTTTTAATGTTAGTATCAATTGAAATTTAAAATTCAGTAATAGTTTCAAATTATTACCCCTAAAATTAATATAAATGCACATTCTGAAAAAATCTCGTATCCTATAACGTTTGGCCACATGCATAGATTAGATTTCAAAAACCAGCAAAATATCAAGAATAAAGCAACAAAAATAGTAATCAAATAAACAACTAGACTTTCTTGCGGATTTTTAGCAAGGGACCTATATGAAGTAAAAATTAAAATTTTCTATCAAGATTCAAACAACCATATGTTAGAAGGTTACCTTGAATTTTAGTTGTCAAAATCTAAAACAAATTGATCCCAGGAATCTTAAAAGAAATCAGATAGGCTTTCTACAGGATTTCTTAAAGAACATGAGCAGCACATGTGTCGTGCCTCTAATAGCTATCTACACAAGTGATTGTTGAAACCTTCTTAAAGGCTAGTGGTTTTCTAGTGCTAGCTAGAAGGGTAGCAAACCCTTAACCAAAAGTAATATTTCTTATTTTCCCAAACAAAAACCATGGACACTTCCCTATGGTGCTTGGCTCAATAAGCAAGAAACAAGAAAAAGAGGTGGCCACAATATGGTGGAAACCCTAAAAATATTTTGTAACCTCAAATTATGTCAAAAGAAAACCTATAATTTTTGTATCCCAACAAGTTTTTATATAATAGCTTAATCCTAGCCTTGGCTTGACTTAGGATGGAAGAGTATTAACTTAATCAAAACTCCTAAATCAAGTAAAACTCTTTTCCTTGTTTTAGTTGTTTTAATTTAACCAACCCTAGTTTCACAAACTTTATATCAACCTTTCCTTCTTATGCCTTGGCCGAAATCCATCGTTTATTAAGCCATTGGATACGGCCCAATAAGATTAGACCACGATCCTTATAATTAGCTCGATACAGGATTTTTGGGCTAGTCTTATGTTTCCCTGAATTTAATCCAACTAATTCAATTCTTTATTTACCTAAATAAATGAACATTATTTATTTAATAAATATAATTATCAAATAAATATAAAAATTAAATAAATAAATTGGAAACATAAATTAGCTAGTAAATACACTTCCCTGCTGATTTTATCACCTTAAAATCCTTAAATTAGTTAGAATTATTTTTAACTTGATCATAATATTATTTAACATTAATTATTAATATTACAATAACATTCCAAGGGATTTAGTTTAGGACATGTAATAGAAAATTTTGATTCGCAATCAAATTCCTAGTTTAATACAAATGCCATTTAAACTAGGACAACTTTTTTCTACCTTGATATAATATGCACTAATTAGACATTATCTCAACAAGGCAATTTTATTTTAATGTCTTAATTAGACAACACAAAATGTAAATTTCATAAATTTAATTTTGTCTTAACTTTATTAAAATATTCAATTAAGTTCTCCATTCAGATCATCTTTTGTTTAATCAAGTTTACTCAATTAAGCCTCAGATTTAATCTAATAAATCTACTTTATTGTGTTTGACCCATTACATTCCCAACATATTACCAGTGAAAATAAATAATCTTATTAGTAATGTTCATAGATCAAGAACCAGATCTAACAACACATCATGACCACCCAAATGTTGAAGAAGTCAAAGCAACTTTAAAGAAACCTTACAATAACCAGCTTCTCAGTGTAATATAGTCCCTTCACTATATATCCTAGATAGAAGATGAGCATGGTGTAGTATTTACCCAAATCTCTATCCATATTAGTTGTTGTAACTTATGGCTAATGATCATAGATCTATGTAGAGCTATTCCTTATAGCTCATTGTGCTTTGGCCAAAGACTTTAATCCAATTAACCATAGATATGAACACTCAACATATATCTTCAATGTCACTTGTGTCATGAAGTTCCCTCACCCAGCACCATGCCCCAGCCAAAATCGCTCGAATGGTGACACATGCAACTTAGAAAGAGGGAAGAGGAATCGTATTATTGTGATTGTCACCTTTGGGTTATCTTTTGATTAGTATTTGAATTAGGCATGATGAGATGATAACAATAGGAGGATTATCAGACAAATCGCTTAATAACTGATCTTGGTTGGCCACCACGAAGTGGCCAAAGACTTGGAGTCGCAACTAATCACTTTGGGTAAGGCATGATTGGATACCTATTGAAAATGATGTTTTAAGTTACAACTAATCACTTAATAACCGATCTGTGTGTGCTATATGCTGAGCCAAAGTTGGTTGCTTTTTATGAAAGTGCCTAGCCAAGATTTTTGAAGCCAAGCAAGGGCATTTTTGAGTTTTAACCGTGTACCACATGACAACTCTGGGTACTATGCATAACCAATTGGATTTTCATTGGTTGTAGAATGTAAACTGGTGGAGTAAAGGGGTTATAATAGCCTGTTGATTGGGAAAAGCCAAGTATGCTCCTAGATAAGCTATGCATTTCGTGAAAATGTCCCATTTTCTATTCATCTTAAGCCTAAAAAATTTGATCTTATCCTAAGTCCTATAATAAGGCCTAGTATGAATTTGGATGATTTTTAGTGCAAAATACCTAGTTAAATCAAAATTTCTACCTAAAGATACAAGAGCTAGAAAATGCCATAAACTAGGCAATTTTGCCTGAATGTATTTATACATTGCATATTGTATTGATATATCTGGGCAAATCTTATAATATATTGATACAGTGAAGGTTTTATCGATACATTTCCAAAATATGTTGATATATATTGTCCAAAAATTAAATTTTAGCTACTAGCAAGCATTGTATTGATACATTTGACTAATTTATTGATATATTAAGCAAATTATCGATATAACCACTATTTGTACCAATACTACCTATGAAATTTTTCATTTTGATGATATAAAGGCCTTGTATCGATATATAAAGTCTAAAATGTAAAATTTATACACTTTTGACTCTCTAAACCTCTTACTTATGCCTAGAATGAGAAGAAACAAATCCATGCCCATCTGAATGTCCCGATGGCATCCCAAGCGATGACCTCTGATACTTTAGATGTTGGTCCAAACAAAATAGGGTGTCTACAGTTGCTTCTCTTTGGCTGTTGTTAAGTATCAAGAACAGGGCAAAGATAAATAAACACTATTTTGTCAGGGGTAAGATAATACCTCTTGAATGCCTATAAAAAAGATGTAATTAATCCGTCATCATCATGGGTACAATTTATTGGCGACAATTCTGATAAAAGCATTTTTTAGGGCTCAACTTTTCTACTGGGTTTTGGGCTTTTTGAGTTTTGACCCCTTAGACAGGTGCCAACTAATGCGAACTTTGATGTAGTAGGTGCACAATCCTTTATAGATAGACTTGATTAGTGCTTTTTGTGGATAAACACTATTAGTGCCCAGTTCTTTATGGGCAGATGCAGTTGGTGCCTAAATCTTTATGGATGGACTCTATTGGTGCCCAACTTTTTATGGATAGACCCTATTACTGCCTAATTCTTTATGGACAGACACAGTTGGTGTCTAGCTCTTTGTGGATGACTCTATTGGTGCTTAGTTCTTTGTAGACAAACTCTATTGGTGCCTAATTTTTTTGAATAGATATAACTAGTGCCCTACTTTTTATGGATGGACTTTATTAGTCCCTAGCTTTTTATGGACAAACTCTATTAGTGTCTAACTCTTCATGACATATATGGTTGGTGTCTACCTCTTTGTGGATGGACTTTATTAGTATCTAGCCTTTTATGGACTAATTTGATTAGAGCCTAGCTCATTATGGATGGACTCTATTATTACCAACTCTTTTTGGATTAACTCGATTGGTGCCTAACTTTTTGTGGACAAATTCTATTGGTGCCTAACTCCTTATAGACGAACTTTGTTGGTGCTTAGCTCCTTGCAGACTGACTCAATTGCTGCTTAGCTCTTTGTGGATTGACTTAATTAGTGCCCAGCTCTTTGTAAATAGACTTGCCTAGTGCCTAACTCTTTGTCGATGGAAAGGATAAGCATCCAGCTTTTTGTGGACAAAGGGAATATGCATTCAACTCTTTGTTGACTAAAGGGATAAGTGTCTAGCTTTTCATGGACTAAAGGGATAATGTTTAACTCTTCATGGACTAAGGGGATATATGTCTAGCTCTTTGTGGACCAAAGGGTTAAGCATCTAGCTTTTTATAGACTAAGCGATATAAGTATAGATATATTACCCATATTTTTTCAATTTACAAGCTCGTGAGTTAGGAATTCTTACCTAGAGCCCTTTGTGGTTTTATGGAAGCAGGAATTTGTACCTGAGGTACTTTTCTAGTTTGACTTTTAGGTTAAGAGTTTGTATCGAAAAAGTGTTAATTGTTGCATGATTGATGTATAAGGATGTGAATGCATGCATAGATGATTATGATTATCTAGAAACCTAATCTAGCAATTCACAATGGTGTTTTGAATCATTTACTCATCTAAGAGTTCATTTTGATGCCCTCTTATCTTGAGATTTACTGTTAGCTGAAGGTAAAGGTTGAACTAAGAGAGAGGGTGAATTGGTTCTAAAAATATTGATCATAAATTTATCTTTTACAAAAATTTGAAATAAATTGAAAGTAAATCAGAGTTAAAGATAAGAAAAACAAACAATCGATATAAAAGGGTTTATCCTTGAACTCGAAACCTACGTCTTCCTTGGCACTTCCTTGCCAAGGTGATTCCCATAATTTACTAATGAAATTGTTACCTTTAAGGCCAAGGTATAACTTTAGAACTTTATTTTTTTAAGGCTTAAATAAAACCTTTCAATCCCCTTAAAAATTCTACTTTAAATTCTTAAGTGTTTTTACTCACTTTCACACAACCTTTTTTGTGATATGAATAAAGTGCTTGCAAACAATTAAAACCTCTAGTAGGTAGGTGTTTGCTATAATTTAAGTACAAATTAGATGAGACACAAATAAACTTAAAAGAGTATAAATTAGATACAAGAAAAATGAATAATTTGAAGACTTTGAGCTTTTGTTGTTCAACTTTTGATTAATCTTGCTATCTCTTCCTTCTTGAATTTTTGAGAGCCTCTATTTATAGTTTGGAATTGATTTATAGATGTTGGGCATTAAATAAGGTGGGTAGAGAGCCATTACAGCCTTCATAAATGCTTGTTTCTATTCAAACCTATGCTGTTGTATCGATACAATACCAAGAGTATCGATACATGATTTAAAAATGTAACTGTTACAGACTGTTGTATCAATACATTAAGCTGAGTATCGATTCTTGTCATATTGTATGGATACAAACACACTTGCATCAATACTTTCGGGGGTTTCAGCCAAACTTTAGGTACTGCTAAAAGTAGACACCTCATTTTGTCTGAGCCAATTTCTGACATCTTAGGAGTTAGGTAAAAGATGATAAAATCAAAAAATAAAAATAAATACTAGGGGATGATTATCGTGTCGTATTGCGTAAAAAATTTTTTTTGGAAAGGTTTGAAATGTTTATGGACCATATTAAAGAAAAATAAAAAAAGAGCATAAAAGGCTATTATTCATGGTGTCACCAAGGTCATTCAAATGAATACACAAATCAATTTCCTATTGTTTGTGACGAAGTTAAGGTAACTTGGGAAGCCACGGGTATGTGCAAGTTATATTAGTGCACGAGTATTGATATAAGGCTTTACATCATAAAAAATTTGAGTTTTCACATGTAGTATCGATACAAAAGGGTTTTGTATTGATACCTGAGATGTGCTATCAATACCTAGCACGTTTGTATCGATAGTAGCCAAAGTTATAATTTTTGGCAAAATGTATCGATACACATGCATAAGTATCAATACAAATCCATAGAGTATCGATACAGGCCTCTAAGTCTCAAGGCTGAAACATTTTTTGCTCTTAGTATCGATACACAGCTCATTGCATTGATACTCAGGAGTAAAAAGTTATTTTGTATTGATACACCAAGGCATTGTTGCCTAGTTCAAGCCATTTTTCAGCCTTTGAAAACCCAATTTAAACATGTTTTTACACCAAAGAATTATCATAAATCATTGCAAACCTCAACTATGGTCTCATTAACGGATTCAAACAAATTTTTGGAGCCTAAACAATCAATGAAAAATGTCACTTTCATAAGATATATGGGTGTAAAATGGTATGGCAGGCATATCCCCAGTTGCAGGCTGTCATAGCCTGTCTGCCTCCTTGCTCAGCATGGCAAAACCAATAAAAAGAGAGTTAGCTAAGCATGGTAGCTGGAGATATCCCCTAGTGCAGAAGGGAAAAATAAAAAATGCCCTTACATTGTTTTCTAAAAGCATGGCTGAGCATTGAATAGAGGACTCTCCCAACTATCTAAAAAAAAAAATCTCAACTATCAAAAGGACTCTCCTAGCTATCTCAAAAAAGATTTCAGCTATTAAAAGGACTCCCCTAGCTATCTCAAAAAAATTTCATCTATCAAAAAAGCTCTCCAACAATCTCAGAAAACTCATCATCCACCCTTACAAATCATCTAGCAACTTCAGCTCTAAAAACTCACGAAAAACACTATTCCATTACCTAACCAACCTCCATTCCAGTAGCTCCCTAAAACTACCACTAAAACACCTTAAAAAACTTAACCTTTCATATACTTTCATCCTCAAAGCACCCTACCAGCAACCATATTACCAAAAAGCTTTTTTTCACCCTTTTCTTGCTAAATAATAGCAAAAAGAGGGAAGGAATTGAGCTTAAAGTCATTGCTTTTAAAAAAAGAGGAAGGTTTAGTCTTTTGTTGGTATATTTTTTACCTTGTATTTTCTATTTTGATCATCCATTTCCTTTGAGTGAGCCTTTCATGCTACCGTGACCCTCATAAGGCTCTCATGCATCATTGTTGCCTTCATTGTGGTAGTCTTAAGATTTTGATGACTCTCTTAACACCTTGATGTTATAGGGTATATAAACTCACCATACTTCATTTTCATCATTACAAGCCTCTTTTCATGTATCTTTTTCCATGTTCCTTCCATATTCACATGTCCATTTCATATTTAAAATGGTCACCTTAAAATGTCTTAGGTATGTTTAAACATTTTCTTGTGTTTTAAAGAGTCTTATGAAATAAAAATGCTGTCTTGACAACTCTAGCATCCATACCCTTGTTTAAACATGTTCATATCATCTGTATGCACCCTATTTGTCATCTTTTCGCATTTGTGTCACCCATTTTCATGTTAAAGTGTCATCTTTGTATGTTTACATGTTTAACCTATGTTTATCTTTGTATGTGCTCATTTTGTTCATGATATCTCCATCAAAATGCTTGATTGTTTCTTAAAACTTGATTTTAAAAAGCATCCCTAAGTTAGGTTCATGTTGCCTCCAATAGATGAAGAGTCGCATGGACTTAATGCTTTCATCAAATTGGTCTCCCAATCATGGGGTGAATCAACATTTTAGCTCTAGATTTATGGCGAAATAAGTTCATTTTTCAAAAAAAAATCCTTTTAGTATTAAACCTTGATCTTGAGTCCCAGGTTCCCTTTAGTAACATGGTCAACGGGTTGTTTTATCGTCCCAAGCTACTCCGGGATTATGGAATAAAATTTTAAATCCCATGGTACTTTCTATGATGGACGTTTGGACGTTTTAGACTCGAGTCTCTCTTCGAAAAAATTGAAATATCAAATAATCCCCCTGTTTTTGCTTTGGTAGTACTTAATCCAAATTTGGAAAATCATTTTTGAACCATAAAATATTTCTTTTGATTTTTTGAATATTTTCCCTTAAAGGTATCAAAGTACCTTTCTAACGATGTCTCATTTACCCTTAAATCATCCCAGATGGGGGAGTTATGATTTTTTGAACCTTTGTTGCCCAGAACCCCTAGAACCAACACATTTTGTTTGGGCCATTTTGGCCTATTAAATGATTTTGATGAAATTTTTAAATATTTTTCCTAAAATGTTTATGAAATCCCCTTTCGAAAAGGTGTTGTTCACAATTTAAAAATCTTGGATGAGCTCAAAATGATTTTTCAAAGTTTGGCATGTCTTTTCCCCTGCATGTGCTGCCAGTGTCAATATAGACTTAACTTCAAAAATTAATTATGCTTAGAAAGTGACTGTCCAGATTTTTTGGAATATTTTTACATTAAAGTTTATCGAGTTATCTTTCCAATGATACTTTACTCACCACCTAAAGCCTTCGGACGAGCCTAAAATAAATTCGGGAAGGGAGGTGACATGATGTTGTCTCCTATTTTTATCTTAGTTTTCGAATCTCTTTTTATTGAGGTGCTCGAATGTCTCAAAATGCATCTAACATCAGCCCCTTTTGACTTGAATCAACATTAAAAGACAAAAAATAGGATTTCATATTAAAATTTTCGCTAATGGAGATACTCTAACTCCATTACTCAAAGAGGATACTCTAACCATGTTTTTAATTAAAAAATTTAAATTTTCTCCTTGTTCCTAAATGTTTTCCTAGCTTTGAGGATACTCCAACCCACTACTCCGAGGGGATACTCCAACCTTTTTTTAAAAAAAAAAGATACAAATTTTTTTTTAATCCTAAATATTATCCTAACTCTATCTTCATGGATACTCTAACCTCTTCTCTTCGAGGGGATACTCCAACCTCGCTCTACCTTGAAAACACTAAAATTTTCTCCTTTCTAGATGCCTCGATTGCTTTGATAAAAATTGTCTTTATTCTTCAAATTACTATTGAATTCAGATCGATCTCTAAAATTGTCATCTCGGGTATTCTTCAATAATTGAAAGCAATTATGAAATACATTTCGATCATCCCTCCTTTTTATGTTCTTTTGTTTGTGATTTCTTGTTTATGATATTATTATATTTTGCTTTTTTCGCCTAACTAACTCGTTTCTTTTGTAGTAATTATCGTGTCTTCATATTTAAAATTTGTTTTTCTAATAAAATTTACAAGGCGATATTTCATGTTTCTATCTTTCTAGTGCCTAATGTAGAATATCAAAATTTTCAAAACTCAATCTGAAATTTATATTCATAAAAACTACCTATGTTCCTTGCATCTTTGAGGCGGATAGATGAGCTGATTTTTTTTAAAAAAAGAAAAACTAGATCTATTTTTACAAAAATTCATACATTAAAAGGAATTATATCTAAATAAAAGCTAAATGGAACTGATTTAACCGAGACTAAAGTGAAATATAGTTGTAGGTATCGATTTCGGGCATCGTAAGGATGTTAATCTTTCCCCTTGTGTAGCCAACTCCTGAATACAACCAATGAATCTCTGGACTTTGTAGACCTTAAAATCAATGTTTCAAGTTTCATAACTCGGAATATTGTTTTTAGCAGGCATCCGATCCTACCTAGCCCAAAATGATTGGTGATGACTCTAAGTTTATGACGATCTTATGGTATCTATCCAAGACTAGTTAGATGAGTGACTCGCCCGACGGTCTCTCTCCCCTTCATATTGTTATGCCTAATCTAAATCTTGATCAAGGGATAACTCAAAGGCTTGACCATGACCAACCATCATTTATTTTTAAGTCAAGCATGCTATGCCCTTCAGATTGTCTGAAGTTTTAAAGCCAGAGCATATGACGATAGCTTGGAGACTCTGCTGGGGACCAAACCTAGAGAGTTAGGCCTATAACTAGCTATTGCTCACTCAGTTCTTAGTTTTTTGATCTTTATCATTATTTAGATGTTATTCCCTTTTATTTTTGCCTACTACTCTCTGTTGTTTATGTTTTTGTCTATTATTTTTATGGATTATTCGTGCCCAAATAAATATTGATTTGAATAAATATGGTAATATGGAGTGAAACCAAAAAAGTTTGATTATTTCTTCGATACACATCGTGCACTTACATTTGCACTAGATTCCCACCAAACACCATGGTGCGGTTAGTATCCTAATTATTAGGAGGAAGTGAGCCAATTGCCTTCGTGAGTAACCTTTCATATAGGCATGGCAAAACCTTCTGGGATGTAAACTACCTATGTCTCTTGTGAGTACCTTTTCGTATTTGCATAGAGAAAAACATCCATCGGATCAATCCTGTTTGCCTAAACCCGTGATGGGCCTAGGATCGGGGTGTCTCGACTATTCTTACTAGATGGAGTAGCTATTTGGATACCAAAATAGGCATCAACTTAAACTCATATAGTGAGCCCTCTGGGCCAAACCATGTCAAACCATATCAGATGTTGCTAGAATAACCCAAAGAGTAAGATCACTCAGGGAAACAATTCTTACCTTTACTCCTTTATGCCATAGTTACACAAACGATGATGAGTGAACTTGTCACCCACATTTGTCATTTTTATGATCATTCCTTCAGGATATGCCATTAGGTTCAATGGTAAGTCTTCTTTAATAAGTGGGTAAAGACAAGTGAATACCATTACCCACAACGCCATTTGGGAATAATTATATCTGAAGGAAATAAGCCATTATGCTACCCGAATGATGGCTTAGCATGCACTTAATGGATGGCGATGAACGAACGTCATCATTTAAGCGATCAATTTTAGTCCTTGTGAGGTATCATGTTGCTTAGTGAAGAGGCAATTTTAATATAGACATGCAGATATACTGCTCATCGTTTAATGCCTCAACATTTAGGCATCATACAGCCTATTCTTAAGGCAAATTTTGTGATACACTTTTGCTGCTATTCTTTTATTTCTTTATCTTTTTCCTATTATTTTGTATTGGTTACTAAGTTGTTCCCTTTTTTGCTTTCCTTTTTCAATATGCATCATTTCATCATAATTACCATCACTATGGGATAATTGGTCAATAGCTCAGTGTCCATCAAGGTCTATCATGGGGCAACAGTCCACTTTAGAGCTAAAGCCCTTTGAGGAAGTCCAAGCATGGTCAAAATGCTGATAGCATAAAGATGAAGACGTCCTTAAATCGAGGCTTGTCTAAATAGTGCATGTAAGGATCAAGATAGGATATCATCAAAATAATTAGTAGGATCTAAGGATTGTGTGGACCAATTGGGATAGTATTGAAAAAGATTCATTCACTAAGAAATATGAAGATATTGCTCTTCTATTTCAAGTTCATTTAGATGTCAGTTTGTTGTAAGTGGCCTTTCAGTTTTGGAATCCAACATACCAGTGTTTCACTTTCAATCATGAAGACTTGGTCCCCATGGTTAATGAACACACTGTGTTACTCAACATTGAAAGGGCAAAAGTTGAAGGATATATTGCAAAGTGTTATATCCCTTCGCCAACTCTATCTCGAAATACAACTTTGATAAGGAGTAGGTCTTGAAGGATAGTTGGATAACCTCAGGCTCTATGAGTTTGATAATTATGTAACCTCTACTCACCCAAGAGTTTCAAATTAGGTAAAACTCCTATCAAGGCCTATATGAAAGAGTAGCATCAGCACTTCTGAGGTATGAGCTCTTAGAATTCTCTCGTTCCCTCTTTATTCTTCGATCATAGTATCTTTACTGACTTAAGCATCGGACTATCCCCCTGAGCAAACTCCAAACCTCTTTCACCTTTACTGTTTTGCAGGATTCCTCCTTAGTATCTCCATTGTTGCATCAATAATTGGCATCATTTGTGGGAACTTATAATTCTCACGGCTTAGCAATAATAGTAGTCTTCTTTACCGGATACAAGGAAAAGCTCATGGCTACCCAAGAGACTGACTCTACTCTCATTACTCAAACTATGACGACGATGAGTCAGGTGCTCGTGGAACCCTAACCTGATCCTACAACACCCAATCCCACAATAACTAAAGGGCTTCTTTCCACAGTTGCAACCACAGAACCTATCCCACCTAATTTTCCATATGTTCACCCTTATTTCCAAACACCCTTTGCACCGAATCCTTGGCCTTAATCGCCAAACTACTTCCAAAACTTCTTAACCTCCTAATCACTATTACCTTAACTAAAGTTTACCATAACTGATCCAAATATGCATATTTAAAGAAGCCCATCATCCCCCAACGCTGTGGCTGCTGGAACAAGCATTCCCAATGCATCTATCGCAAACCCACTGGCGGGTGACTTAGGTAATCTATCAATAATAAACATGTCTTTACCACTACCAGTACCCTTGGTCGACTTACAATGTTAATTTTAAGAATTCGCCAGCCAGATGGCAACCTAACAAGCTCTTATTCAACAATAATATCAGAAGGAGTTGGCGGCCTAACAGACCATCATCCAAGAGCAACAACATCAAATTAATTAGCTTATACAATATGGTCGCCAAAACCAGTTACCCAGTAGATCTGACACTAGGAACTGTAGCTTGAGTGCAAGAGACCAACAGACAAGTCAAGAATATCAAGAATTCTAGGAGAATTCATACTCCACTCCCGAGTGTGACTCATATGAAAAGAAAAAAGATACAGATCGCCACGAACAAGGATCCTTGTTAGCTGAACAAGTGGCAGTCCTCTACCAGGAAATTAAAAATATAAAGTAACCAAGGAAAGATGATTGCAGAATGAGTTCAGCCACTTCTATCAGATACGAGATAGAAAGATATGGGTTTATCCCAGCCATTAAAACATGTAGCCACTCATTTGATTAGGGACATTAGCCGACCCTTTTTCATCTTCGTTGAGTGAAGAATAATGTCAAGTCTTTGTCAAGTCTTTTATTGTTCCATGAGTGAATGGATGTGTGGTTGATACTGCTGACCGGCTCAAGTAATCATTCCAAGCCCACTAGAAGTCTTCCTGCTAGTCTTATTTAATTCTGGTAGACCCTAAAGTGGTAAGGTATTATCATAAGAGAAGAAAGTCATCGATTTACAAGGACAAACTATAATGAAAGATACGAAGATAAGGGGAAGAAGCAGGGTAGAGTAATGGTTAATGGCTGGAGATTAAGCACAATCCACTATCCTCGACGGTCTGCCAAACCTTAGTTTCTAAAAAGATCAAGCTCACATTAGATACGTATGATAGCAAGGCGGATCGAACAAATCACCTAAATCACTTTCGAGTGTTCCATAACCTATGAGATATACCTGACGCAGTCTAATGCAGGATATTCCCAACAACTCTGCAATGGCCTGCTCGTACTTGGTGGTATTTCCTAAAACTAGGGTCCATCAAAAACTTTGACCAACTGGCTCACCAATTCCTCGCCCACTTCGTAGCTATCGAACGACAGCTTGAATAGTAGCCAACCTGATGGCTGTCAAGCAAAACCTAGATGGAACACTCCGTGAATATGTCAAAGCATTTTAATATCGCTACACTAGAAGTCAAAGACCTCAATGATGAATGGGCAATTCAGGCTTTCATCTTCGGGGTCCATCATAAGCACATAAAGTATGCTTTGACGGATGCTCAGCCAGTCAAGCAATATCAGCTTTATGAAAAAGCATAAAAATATGCTGACGTGAAAGATATTGAAACTGTAAATCATAAATTTGAATGCCCCGACTGAGATCGATGGGGTTATCAGTTTGGATAAAACCTGAGAAAAGGAGAGTAGTTCCCCCAAAAATGTAGATTGGATGGCCGCCAAGATAGTAAATTAGGGTTTACAAAAAATCAAATCTAGACGAGCAGGAAGAGATATTGGGCACTGCCATATAACAAGTATGAGTCTTACAAACCTCTTAATATCAACAGAACACATGTACTACACACCATAATAAGAGATGGCCTAGTAGAAAGACAGGCCATAAAAACCCGCAAAAACATTATGAATTTCATAATGATGTTGGTCACACAACAAAAGAATGTATCAGCCTGAAGAACGCCATTGAATCATTGATTCAAAAAAGGGAGATTAAGCAATTTGTAAAAAAAGATAATGAAGAGTCATCCCAACAGGCTGACCGACGTCAAGATAAGGCAACAGGAAAATGCCTAATCATTGGAACAATTAATGTGATCATCAAAAGCAATGAGGATTAGGCGAGCAGTAAATCCAAGAGAAAATCACATCTACAGTCCGTGATGGAAATTAATACACCCTTAAAGAAAACGAAACAAGATAGCTAGAGGGTAATGTTCAGTGACAATGATGATGACTGGGTCACTTATAATGGCAATTATCCAATCATAGTATCAACCATAGTAGGGAATTATCGCGTTGACCAAATTATGGTAGATAATGGTAGCAAGGTAGAAATTCTCCAATGGGATGCCTTTCGAAGGATGGGCTACGAGGACAGTGACCTTTATCCTTCATTACCAATATATGGGTTCGCCAACCAACCTATACCGATGAAAGGTTACATCACTTTGCCAGTCATTCTTGGAGATGGAGAACACATAACCATAGTAATGGTAGAATTCCTAGTAGTTGACTAGCCATCCGCTTATAATGTTATTCTTGGTTGACCTGCCATGAAAAAAGCAAAGCTAATTACAGCTGTATATTGTCTCACCGTTAAGTTTCTTGCGTCAACCAGAGTAGGATTTATGAAGGTTAATTAGGCAGTCGCTCGACACTGCCACTTAATGTCTATAGAGATGATAAAGAAAACCCAAAACACATCTAATGAGCGCACAGAAGCTCTGATGGAAAACACATTGTCTGTTAATACGATAACACTAGCCAACCCTAGCAATTTAACCTTTGAAAGTCTGGAATCCGGGATGACTTCCACCATCCAAAACCCAAGCTCACCAAAAAAAATATCAGTAATTTCCCTGTACCTGCCAGATCTTGATTTATTCATGATAATCAGGAGTTCACTATAACCAAAAGCTATAAATGATCTCATAAACTTTTTATGACTCCACGCAGATGTTTTCACCTAGTCAGCTATAGATATGCTGGGCATAAACACGAAGGTAATCATGCATACGCTAAATGTCAACCCTGCAACTAAACCAGTTAAATAGGAAAAAAGAAGATTCGCTCTAGAGCAAATTTAGGTGATCAGAGAAAAAACAGATAAACTTTTGGCTGCCAGATATATATGGGAGGTGATGTACCCTGAGTGGCTAGCCAATGTAGTAATGGTTAAAAAGTCAACTAAAAAATGGAGAATGTGCTTCGACTTCACTGATCTTAATAAAACTTGCCACAAAGATTGCTTTCCCTTACCAATAATAGATCGCCTTGTTGACTCTTCAGCGAGCCATTAATTTCTTTTATTCATGGATGCATTATCTGGATATAATCAAATAAGGATGAATCCTCACGATGAAACCAAAATGTCATTCATTACAGAGGATGGTATTTTTTGCTATAAAGTTATGCCTTTTGGACCTAAAAATGTAAGAGCTATATATCAACATTTGGTTAACAAAATTTTTAAAAATCAGATTAGACAATCCATGGAAGTGTACGTTGATGATATGCTCATAAAAAGCCCATTGATTGAACAACATATAATTGATTTAAGGGAAACTTTTATAGTCCTACGAAGATACAACATGAAACTAAATCTGACAAAGTGCATGTTTGGAGTAGCCACCGGCAAGTTCCTAGGCTTCATGGTATCATCCAGAGAAATTGAGGCCAACCCTAAAAAAATAAAAGCTATATTAGACATAACACCTCCTAAGTCGACAAAAGATATACAGCGACTAACAGGAAGGGTCACCGTATTTAACCGCTTTATTTCAAAGCTCGCTGATAGATTCTTCCTTTCTTCAAATTACTAAGGTAGCCACTCGCTATAAAAGGATAGAAGAATGCCAGATGGCATTTGAAGAATTGAAACACTACCTTAGCATACCACCATTGTTAGCTTGCCCTAAACCCAGTGTATGCTTGTTCATATATTTAGCTATATCAGATGAAACGGTGACAGCCATCTTAGTAACAGAAGAAGAAAGAACCTAACGACCAGTTTACTATGTTAGTAGGGCACTTCAAGCTGGCGAGATCAATTATACTAAGACTGAAAAGCTCATCTATGCACTTATTATAGCCGTTAGAAAACTTCAGTAATATTTCTAAGCATATCCTATCACGTTACTCATCGACTGCCCCATAAAGGATATGCTACAAAAAGTTAACTTTGCTAGAAGGATGATCTAATGGAGTGTAGAGTTAAGTTAATTCGGGTTAACCTATAGCCCAAGAAGGACAATCAAAGCACAGGCGCTAGCAGATTTAATCGTTGAATGCTTATTCTCATATACTACTGAACTGTCGAGAATCATTAAAGAAGCACCCTCACTAGCAGAAACAAGTAAAAAGGATGCCTGCCTGCCAAAAGACTTATGAAACTTTATGCCGATAGGTCATCAGAAAAAGAGAAATCAGGAGCTGGTTCCTTCTCTTTGACCCCAATGGCCATGAATGGCATTACGCCTTATCCTTTCAATTCATAGTCTCAAATAATGCAATAGAATATGAAGCATTGATAGCTGGAATTGAATTGGCTAAAAATCTAAACGCCACCTTCCTAAAGGTTTATACTGATTCCTAGTTAGTAGCAAACCAGATTAATAGGGAATACGAAGTTAAAGACCAAAACTTAGCCAAGTACCATCACATGGTTTTATGGTTTACCAAAGCTTTTGACTATGTCACATTTGAAAGAATACCTCTCGAACAAAATTGTAGAGCTGATGCAATATTTAAAATGGCAAACAGTTTGGAGATTGACCATAAGGAATGAATTCTCCTTGAATCTGTTGGATTGCCAGCTTATGATCGACATATCTAGAAAATTAACATAAATGGTAGGAATGACTGGATAAAAGCAATAAAAGACTTCTTACAAGAAAACATTATGCTAGACACCCTTTTACATAAAAAGTGACTCAAGAAAAAGGCATTAACGTATGCATTAATCGATGGTATTATGTACAAAAAATCCTTGACTTACCCTTTACTCAGATACCTTAGCACCAGTGAAGCAGATTATGTGTTAAGGGAAATCCACGAAGGCATTTATGGAAATCACTTAGGAGGAAGAGCATTAGCATAGAAAGCCCTGCGGCAAGGATTTTTCTGGCCAACAATAAAGAAAGATGCCACTAACTTAGTTCGAAAGTGTGATAAGTGCCAATGATTCACCAAAATCTCACGATAACCCATAGAAATGCTTAAACAAATTTTTAGTCCCTGGCCCTTTTGTGTATAGGGCATTAATATTTTGCAACCATTTCCCCTTGCTACTAGACAACATAAATTTTTGGTTATTGCCTGTGACTACTTTTCCAAATGGGTTGAAGCTAAACCTACAGCCACGATAATGGCTAGAACTATAGAAAACTTTATTTGGAAAGTCATCATGTGTCGATTTGGCATACCCGACATTATTATAGTAGATAATGGAAAGCAATTATCAGCTAATAAACTAAAGAATTTCTGCACAAGATTCATATCAACCTTATACATAGTTCAGTGGCACATCCACAATCCAACGGTCAAGTGGAGGCTATGAATAAAAACATACTCCATCCATTTAAAAAGAAACTGGATGATGCAAAAGGTGCATGGGCAGAAGAAACACCCGAAATATTGTGGGCTATAAGAACCACAGAATGTCAAGCAACTAGAGCCATGCCATTCAGCTTGGTATACAGCCATGAAGCTGTTATTCCCGTAAAAATTAGGGTTCGCATCATCTGAACAACCTTTACAGATCTAATATTAAATGAATCCTCACTTAGGGCAAATTTGGACCTACTCAAAGAAAGTAAAGAAGATGCCACTGTACGCATGGTGATTAGATCGCAGCAAGTATCTAGATACTATAATAGAAGAGTGAAACACAAACAATTTCAGGTGGGTGACCTAGTCCTAAAAAATTGTAAGGTGAGTCGACCTACAGGGGAAAGAAAAAAGCTATCTCTAAATTAGGAATGACTATATCACATTACAAAAGTGATAGGGTTCGAAGCCTACTGACTGATGGACATAATGGGAATACCTAACACATGGAATGCCATCCATCTCAAAAAATACTATGTATAAGCACCTTTTTCTCGCAATAAAGTTTGCTGAAATTACTATTTTAAAAGCTTTTTATCGACCTCTCATGGTCCAATTGACCTCTCATGGTCCCATCGACCTCTTACGATCCCATGGACCTCTTACGGTCCTATAAACCTCTCATGGTCCCATCGACCTCCCACGGCCCCATTGACCTCTCACGGTCCCTTCAACCTCTCATGGTCGATCCCAACAAAAAATGCGATCTTTTAGGATCTACGCTTCACGCGATTTAGATATTTGACGTAACTTCAATACTTGTTTCTTCTAAAAAAATCATTCAAAAAATTTCATTGCCAATAATAGTTACAATCAAATATATATATATATAGTTTGTTGTTACAAAAAATCCTAACAGGAAGTAGCTAGACCCACTGCTCGCCATCCTCACTGAAATCTTCAAATTCATCTACGGTGGAAGCCACAAAGGCAGAATTTACGACACGCCTCTCCTCTACTTGCTGTTGTGATGGCATTAATACGTCAAAATCTTGGGGTGGGGCAATAAGTTTTGTAAACTTAATATCCCTTAAATCCAATGAGCCCTTGAAAAGCTGCACACTATACAAAGCACTTTGGCAATACTCAACACTGCAAGCTATCATCTGGTTCAGCAGGGCATCTTTTTAAGATGAAAGCTCTTTTTATAGGCGAGTCTCTGCACCCACCACTTGCATCTCCAGCTTGGAGATCTTGGCCATCACAGACATTAACTCAAAATTGCACATTGTATAAACCTATCGGGACTCTTCTAAATCTTTACAGAGTTTTTCCATTTTTGTGTTCACTAATTCGAGCTTTATTTTCATCTCCTTGGAGTCCATTTTTAACTTGGCGAATTCCTCTTCAACTTTCTTAGCATGATCCTCAACTATTCCTTTCTCCTTGGTCAGCTTATTTACTTTCACCTTTAGTAAACTCACCCTTGCCTCGCTTGCTGTCGCCTCCTTACGAGCATTATCATAAGCTATAGATATATCTCGCATTTGATGAGTGATCACCATTTGGGTGTGCAAAGCTTATACCACATAGAAGTTAGACAAATACATCTGAGTAGAGATATCATAATCAAAGGCAACCATAAATTTACCTCTACTATACAAGCTATAGTGGATTCCAGATTAGCAATCGAGTTCCTCGTCGCCAAGTACTTCATGTCGACTGGCGAAACAACCTTATTTCCCCACCTGTAGGCTGTCACACTATTACTCAGTATACCATTTATTGAGTTTGGGGTTATTCCTCTAAGGATAAAGGTCTAGAACCCTAAGAGAAAACTTGGGGGCATAGTAGTCGGAGTTGAAGGGCAAGCAAATACCTTAGCACCCAGGGTAGTTTTTGCTCAGCTACCAATAACTGTAGTTGTCTTAATAGTCACAGTTAGGTCAACCGAAATGACCCTTGCCTCCATTATACTTACAGACGTAGACTCTACAATTACCCTTTTTTGTGCCGACTGCTCTTCTTGGTTTTCTCTTACTTTTCTTTTCCCCTTTTTCTTCTCTTGGGCAGTCACAGCTCTGCTTGCTTCATGGATAACCCATGCAGCATGAGTTGCAGGATCCATACCTATAAAAGCAAATAGTGAATTAAGTTAAGAAATACTAAGTTTTCTACAACACATATTGCCAGCATGTACCTTCTCCAGGCGATGCAACTGCCACTTTCGCAGCTCCTTCCAATGTTTCTCCTAGCTATCCCTCTACATTCACCCCTTTCACCTCAGGCGATCTAGAGACACCTTCCCAATATTATGGCAACCCAAGTATGGTGATCACCTATTGTGGCGATCCCGAAGAAGATTGAACCTCTGTAAAATAAGAAATCATGTTAGAATATAAAATATCCCTTGGGTATACATCAAGCAAAGTACCTTACCTTATGTTATCAAATGTCTTTTACTCTTTCTTCTGGCAGGGTGATCACTTTCCTTTGACAAGGTTGGCAGGGTTGACTCCCAAACAGTGCTCTTAAATTTTTCTTGAAGTCAAGTAATCTCTACATCTAAATTGATGACCATAAAAATATTCCTTTACTCTTGCTTCACTGCATTTATGTCAACCTTTAAATTACTCATTGGTGAGCAGGAATTCCATTCCACAAGAAAGCCTTACTCTTCGGTGGATTGCTTCCATATGAAAAAAATTGCTTATTAGCTACATGGGCATTGGATGGAATATCTGTGATCATCCTCTTAGTGGCTGACTTTAAGTAGTACCAGCACTTGTCCTACCTCTTCAACAAAAATAGATGTCTAGTAACTTCCACTTATGGGTCCCAGCCTTTCTCCTTACAAGCTAGGAAATACGTTACCAATATCACTTGTGTATTCGATTTCAATTGGTCGGGAGATATCCCATATCAATTCAAAACCTCATAGGAAAACAATTGCAAGGGAAGGTGAAATCTGCCTCTGAAGATATGTAAGTAAAATGGTACACTGTTCCCTTCAACCCTTGTCACAGGTCACCCAAAAATTGGGTTTGACACTTTAAGCCTCCCAAAATCAAAATCGTGATCTATCAATATATCTTTCATGATAGCCATATTGATCACCCCGGTATATGAATCTGCCATGCTAGTGTCTATCTGTGTTGACCTCGTTTGTGCTCCCTCTCCTTCCTCTTGACCTCTTTCAACTAGAGCTTGGCCCTGTTCTTCATTTACCCTCTCTATTCCATTCACACCTTACACCTCCTCTCAAACTCTTTCTTCTTCCACCATGATGTAGGGATGTTTGCTACCCTCATCAATTTGAATGTTCTCTATTACGAATAATTGCTTCACTATTTCTCTACTCTTTACCTCAAGATTTCCTTTTCTTCCTACCGACTTCAATAGAAATCGAGTTTTTTGCATACCCTTAACTTAAAACTCAAACAAAAATTTTTCCTACAAAAGCAATAGGAATAAGATTCTTACCCAAGAAATGTGCTCTTAACTTCACTTGATCTTTGCTAAAAATAATGGAGGCTTCAAACGCATAAGTTATTGCATAGTAATTTTTTTTTGTTTTTTTCACTACTATAAAAAATGTCCATTTTAGGGTTATTTATAGGGAAAGGACCTAACGTTTCACGAAAAAGGGCACACGATCTGTAGCTACTTCCATGTGTTTTGTTTTTCTTGGTCCACATTTAATGCATGGTATAACATTTAAAATTAAAAAAAAAAACAAACTCCCCTGCTTTTTTTCGCTCGCCATTCATATGGCGACCACACCACCAGTCCACCAATTATCCTCAGATCGGCATAACCAACAAAAACTAATCATTGGTAACATATGCATTTGCTTCTCACAATTATCTTTATTCAATATTTTTAAGGCAACCTAAGTTCTCTCAGATCACCATTTTCTCGATAAACATTATTTTTGGTCTGTGAACGATCACTTTATAACCGCCCATAGCCCTGGAGGGCAATTGTTATATCCCTTCACCAACTCTATCTCCAAATACAATTTCGATAAGGAGTAAGTCTTGAAGGATAGTTGGATAACCTCATGCTTTATGAGTTTGATAATCATGTAACCTCTACTCGCCCAAGAGTTTCAAACCTCAAGCTCTATGAGTTTGATAATCATGTAATCTTTACGCACCCAAGAGTTTCAAATCAGGTAAAACTCCTATCAAGGCCTATATAAAGGAGTAGCATCAGCATTTCTGAGGTATGATCTCTTAGAATTCTCTCATTCTCTCTTTATTCTTCAATTATAGTATCTTTACTGACTTAAGCATCGGAGTGTCCCCTTGGAGCAAACTCTGGGCCTCTCTCACCTTTGCTATTTTGCAAGATTCCTCCTTAGCATCTATATTGTTGCATCAACACAAAGCATTGAATCCTTAGATTGGCTTAAATCCTCAGGGCAATGAAGTCTTGGATTGAGAGTCATATAAAAACAAAAGGGAATAGTGAATGCATCTCATGGGCTAGTTTGAAAGAAGTGATGGCAAGTACCATTGACGTCCAAAAAATCCAAGATATCTACGCTTTGACGATATACAGTCTGGTTATATTCCCCAAGACATTAGGCTATGTTGAAGCTACGGTAGTAAATGTCTTTTCTCATTTATACTACAACATCAATCTCGCCCCGGCCATCATTAGTAAAATTATTCAAGCTCTTAATTTTTGTAAAAAATGGGTATGGGCCATTTCATCGAGTGTGCACTACTCTTTCAAATTTGGCTCATCAGTCACTTTAGCTTGAAAGAAAGTAGGACATCACGCTTTTTTTTACCCAACTTTAACCCTATTTCTAAGGTACTTAAGAAAAAATGGCGTCAAGACAAATCTGAAGAGCAACAGGTCCAAAATTTCTAGAATGTCAAGGGAGAGGAGGTAACATGGAAAGCCTTTTCCTTTCTCCCACAAACGGTCATATACTAGTGTAAAGATTACAGCTACATGCCGTTCATGGGATTATGGGGAAGTATTAGCTACACCCCTCTTTTAGCCCTTTAACAGTTACAGTGTCATCAGGTCATCCTCTTCATCCAAAACTTAAAGTTATGGGATTTTGACTATGGTGAGCCTAATTACAAGTCGAAACTCCAACTAGCCTTTCATGCATAGAAACAAACCCACTGTATAGAAAGGTATTGAAAAAGAAGTAGTATGACCACCGGATATGATGAATGGATTGTTCGATGAATTAATGACATCGTGCCCTTATCTAATATAGGGACATCACAAATACCGATTGATGAATTCTCTCTGAAGTTGAATTGCTCAAGTGAAAGTTCGAATAAGAAGGGGCTACCTTCGCTAAAGAGATTACTTCATTGAAGGAGGAAAATAGTCAATTAAAAATAGACCTCTACCTTAGGAATGGCGAGATAAACAAGGCTATTAAGGTGAAAAATCATCTTAAGAAGGACCTCGAAAGTTTGAAAAAAGACTATGTGGCCTTTAACAAAGTAAGCAAGTCTCAAAGACTTAGAAAGTCATCAATCGAGTAGAAGACAAATATTACTACTTTCGAGAAGGAACTACACCAATAGAGAGAAGCTGCTAGAGTCAATAAGGAAAAGCTTGTTAGAACCCAGGCTCTTGCATCAACTTGTCAAAGGAAGAATAAACTGTTAGAAGCTCATGTCTGGGATTTAAGAGTAAACCAAGCTGAAAATAAAGCTTTGACATTCAAAATTCAATATTTAGAGCATTCTTTTTAAGCTTGCCAAGACTAAGTCGATGCACTGGTGAAAGCTTTTGAACAACGGGAACAAGAATGGCTTTAAGTGGTTGATCATGCATGCCAAAACTATCAAGACCATCATCCTTATCTCACAGAGCAAATTCAAGCAGCTCAGTTAGAGGCCAAAAACATGATGGATGTAGCTCGATCCCTGACACATGATATCTTGCCCACTGGAGCCCATATGCAAGCTTTGTTGTATTTCTTGGACCATGTAATTAGGTAATGTAACCATGTCAGGCATTTTCGAATGTACTCATATGTAATTGGGAAATTTTGTTGCTTTAATGAAAAATGCTATTGGTGGAGCCTCAATCCAATTATCCTTTTAGCATTTACATGACTAACCTAATCTTTTTTTCATAGTTTTACTCATTCATTTATTTTCATGATTGCATATTCATTCTCATTGCATCAAACATATGCATGAACATATCATTAAAGCCTAATCCAGAAATAATTTAAAGTGAAGGTGATCTAAAACATAGAACATATAGCTCGCCATCAATATGACACCTATAATCATCGAAGAGCAATGGAAAATAATCATCAAGGGCGCATGGAAAGACTCAAACTCATGTATAAAGAGTCCCAAGAGCAATCACTCTGTAAAAACTAGAAACTTCAAGCTTAGATTATCAAGTTAACCAAGCTGTTGTTCGTTGCGTTGAAGGAAAAAAGGCAAACAAGTACAGTCGAGGTGAGAAAAGATTGCAATCTGAATAATGGTACTATGGCCACCAATGCTTAGGAAGGGGTGTTACATGGGCAGCATCCTCTAATGGTAAACATCTCACCAACTCAGCCATTTATTTACATCAATCCTATGACAACATCCCACTTAATTCAGGGATTTCAAGGTGCAGGCTCTTCATCGGTTAGGCCTATATTCTCGAACCTCGATGAGCAAATGGAGTAAGAGAAAACAAAAAGGCCCTAAAAAAATGATGAGGATTTTGGACAAGTAACAGTCACTAGAGAAGCATCTTCGAGCAATAGAAGGAAGCAACAAGTTTAGAATTGTAGATGCAAAATCATTAGGCTAGTTTCGAGTCTCGTTATCCCGTTTATGTTCAAGGTACCTAATTTTGAAAAATATAATAGGACTAGCAACCCTACTGCCCATCTTTGCATAAAAGGGCATGAAGAAAATGAGAAGCTACTAATCCGTTGCTTCCAGGATAGTCTGACTGGAGCAGCTCTCCGGTGGTACATAAGACTCGATCTTATAAGAATTCAGACATGGGTGGATTTAGCAGGTGCATTCCTGGAATAGTATAAGCATGTGTCTGATTAGGCTTTGGATCACTTCTCTCTCATGAACATGGAAAAGAAATCTTCCAAGAGCTTTAGATAGTTTGCTCAGAGATAGAGAGAGGAGGTAGCTCACGTTCATCTTTCTCTAACAAAAAAAAATGACAATCATGTTTATTGGCACCCTATAAGCTTCTTACTACGAAAGGCTGGTAGGAAACGCCATGAAAACTTTTACCTATATGGCTATATCAGGTAAAATGATTAAGAACATCATCAAAAGTGACAGGATATCCATTGAAGAGACATCTAGATCAGTGAAAAAGATAGTAAATAAGGGTAAGGAGAAAGAGGTGAATGTTGTCGATGAAATTCGTGCCAGGTTTAATCAATGTCTACATCTAGGATAGCCTATGTACCTCCCAAGCATGTTGAACACGGATCTTACTCCTTACTCATCAGCACCGTTACCAGTCCATGCTACCATGTTTGTTCCTACAATAAGCTTTGCACTAAATCTTGTTCAAAATATAGCCCATAATGCACAGCCTTACAATATGCACAATGTAAAAGCTCTAAATAACCAACAACCACTTCGAGAAAAGGAGCATTTTAAACCACTCCCTTACTCTTATAAAGAGATTTACTCTCGCTTATTGGCAAGTAAACTAGTGGCCCTAGTATTCACAAACCCAAGATTACCACCGTACCTAAGATCACCATCGTACCCCAGATGGTATGATGAGAATGCTTATTGTGAATACCATGCTAGAGTGCAAGGCCATTCCATTAAGAACTGCACTTCGTTTAAAAGAAAAAGTGTAGGGTCTACTAGAAAAGGAGTGATCAAGATCAAGCAGGGTCCTGGACCCAATGTTAGGGCTAATCCACTCTCTAATCATGTCAAACCGAGAGTAAATACATAATCGATGGGAAAGGTTATTGGGTTGAAAAAAGCATGGAGAAGTAAAAACCCCAATAAGAAAGGTCCGACAAGCTTTTCTGAAAGCTAGAATAGTGATAGATGATAAAAATACTATTGAAACATCCTGTTATCACTACAGTCAAGAACATAATTTATAATATTGTCCATCATTCTTGAAAATGGTCCAAGGGATAATCAATCGGTTCAAGATTGAGTTCTACGATGAGTGGGATAGACACGATGACCTATCTATTAATGCCACTAGTGAGGAGAGACCTACCAATGATTCGATCTCAAGCTGTCTATTTTTTATGAGCATGAAAAAGAGATCTAATGAAAGTTTTAAGCTGTATGTTGCAAGATGGATAGAGGAAGCTGGCTAGATTCATTGCTTACTGACAAAAAAAGAGATGATTATTAGATTTATTAGCACGTTGCAAGCCCCTTATTATGAAAGGGTAGTAGAAAACTTCTCAAAGAACTTTATGGATATGATCATACTCTATAGGATGATCAATGATGCCATGAAAAATGGATCGGGTAGAACAAATATCTACAAAGATAAAGGGAAAGGAACAATGAAGGATAGTCAGCAATCAAAGTCTGGCACTGAAGCCAGTTTATCTCAAACTCGTGCTGAGTTAGACCTAAGGAGAATGGTCATGGAAAAAAACTATAAGATTGTAGAAAACAAGAAAGAAGTTAGAATGACAATGAATTTGATTTGGCAAATCCTAGTGCAAGCTAAGCTACTTAATACAGCTGAGAAGACAGAGGAAAAAATTGATGACTTCTGTGATTTCCAAACTGTTTATGGCCATACTCTTCAAACATGCCAAGAGTTTTGCACTATAGCTCAAAGGATGATGAATGAAGGTAGCATCGTATTTTATAACGAAAAGCAAACCCGGTACACCGAGTCAGCAAATGCAACACTATCTATCAACATTATAGAATAAGAAGGCAATCCTCCTTACGAGGTTGGAAGGTAATTGATCTTGTATGATAATCGACTGAGAGCCAAAGCCACCCCTTTCCAACCCATGCCAAGGATGATCAGTCAACTTCCATCTCCTTTCCCTTATAAAGATGATAAGGCAATTCCTTAGAATTGTGAAAACAAAATGTTAATCATCAGGGAATCTAGTCAACAAGCAGCGAGCGTAGACCTTTCATTAGTGAGTCACTTAGCTCGAAGTGGCAGATGTTGTGCCCTAGCAGCATCTAGAAGTGAAACTTAGCAAGAAAATACTAGTCTTGTTCCTTAAACACCGAAATCTAAAATAAAAAAACTCAGATTCGTTGGCCTTCAAAGAGCCAGTAAATGAGAATACAACATTATTGATCAGTTGAACAAGCAACCCGCCAAGATATCTGTGTTGTCATGACTATTAAATTCTGAAGCTCACAGGAATGCCCTTCTCAAAGTTTTAAATAAGGCTCATGTCCCTCCCAACATTTTTATAGGTTGGTTAGATTGCTTAGTGAGCAACATCACTGTGGATAATTACATATCTTTTAGCAATGATGAAATCCCACTCAGAGGGAGAGGAAATTACAAAGCCCTTCATATCACCACCTATTGCAGAGGCACTAGTTCCCAATGGGCTCATCGATAATGAGTCAGCTTTAAATGTAATGCCTATGTCATGCTTAAACAAGCCCATCGATGCATCTCACATCCAAAATAGTCTTATGATTGTATGAGCGTTTGACAAAACTTTTTGGAACATTGTAGGAAACATCTCATATCCAAGATATTTGTGTTGTCATGGCTGTTAAATTTTGAAGCTCACAGGAATACCCTTCTTAAAGTTTTAAATAAGGCTTATGTCCCTCCTGACATTTTTATAGGTCAGTTGGATTGCTTAGTGAGCAACATCACTGTCGATAATTACATATCTTTTAGCGATGATGAAATTCCACTCAGAGGGAGAGGAAACTACAAAGCCCTTTATATCACCGCCTATTGTACAGGCACTAGTTACCCAATAGGCTTATCGATAACGGGTCAGCTTTAAATGTAATGCCTATGTCATGCTTGAACAAGCCCATCGATGCATCTTATATCCAGAATAGTCGTATGATTATGTGTGCGTTTGACAAAACTTGCTGGAACATTGTAGGAAACATCACCATTCCACTCCAAATTGACCCATGTACTTATGAAGTTAACTTCCATGTGATGGACATTGCTCTATCCTATACCCATTGGGAAGGCCTTCGATTCATTTTGCTGGGGTAGTACCATAATCTTTGCACCAAAAATTAAAGTTCGTCATTGAGAATAAAGTTATCAGCATCGAAGAAGAAGAAGATATCATTGCTGGTACATCAATTGATGCCCCATATGTCGAACCTGATGAAGATATCCTAGAATCCTCTTTCTAATCCTTTGAGTTTGTCAAAGCTACTTATATCAAGGAAGGGTTGCCAATAGTTTAGCCCCACCTATTAGAGAGTACTCACATGGGTTTGAAGTTGACTATTAACAAAAGTACCTAGGCTAGAAAAAAGACTCGAAAAATGCCTTAAAAGAGTTGCTCCAGCCTTAAAAGTGGTCAACCAAATTGACAAAAAAGGGTTAGGATTCAAGCCTAGTGCATAGCAGAAAAGAAAGGAAGCTCAAAAAAACTGTGAGATGAGAATGACTTGTTTGTCAAGACAAGATATGGAGGATGAGCTAATAATATTCCTACCACTTTGAGAAAGTTTTCGCTTTGGAGGACATGAAAATACTAGCTCCGCTAGGGCTGTGCTCATATTAAAGAAAGTATTCGAGGGTGTCTCCATTAATATAATTAACGAGCCAAAGATATGAATTGTATTAATCCTTTGTGTTCATAATTCTTGCCGACCTTAGACTTTTCTTTATATCTTGTTCCACCTATGTTGTTCCTTTCCATATTTTCAGGTACCCCGATGAAGGTGACATAAATGTTCGTACTAAAACTTTAGAATTCGATTTTCAGCAACCAATCTATACTGGTGAGGTCAAATCTAAAGAGGACCCTAAAAAGAACCCCATACTCCTGGACTTATTAGGACTAGTTGAATAGGAGGAAAAATAGATATTTCCTCCTGAAGAATCTACTAAAGCCACCTTGGAACAAAAAAAAACCCAAAAGAAGTTAAAATCGAAACCTCCATAAAGCCATCAACTCGAGCTAAATTAGTAAGTCTCCTTCAAGAATATCGAGACGTGTTTGCTTGGTCCTATCAAGACATGCCTGGATTAGATACCAGCATTGTGGTTCATAAACTTCCCCTTAAACCTGAGTGTAAGCCCATACAACAAAAGCTCAAAAGCATGAAACCTGAAATGCTTCTGAAGATTAAAGAAGAAGTGAAGAAGCAATTTGAAGCAGGATTTCTTGAGGTAGCCAAATATCCTAAATGGGTAGCCAATATAGTCCTAATTTTTAAGAAAAATAGTAAAGTGTGAATGTGCATGGACTATAGAGACTTGAATCAAGCCAGTCCTAAGGATAACTTTCCTTGCCTCACATCGTTACCTTAGTTGACAATATTGCCAAAAATGCATTATTTTCGTTCATGGATGGGTTTTCAGGCTATAACCAAATCAAAATGGCCAATGAAGACATAGAAAAGACCACTTTTGTAACCGTATGGGGTACTTTTACTAAAATTGATGCCTTTTGGGCTCAAAAATGCTGGGGCGACTACTAAAGGGCGATGATAACATTGTTCCATGATCTCATGCATAAGGAAATTAAGGTCTATATGGATGATATGATCGCCAAGTCACCAAAATAGAGTGAACATGTGACCCATTTATGAACATGCTTCAAAAGGCTTTGTAAATACCAACTTAAGCTAAATCCTGCCAAATACACATTCGGTGCCACATCTGATAAACTATTAGGTTTCATTATGAGCTAAAAAGGAATAGAGGTTGATCTTGACAAGTTCAAGGCCATTCAGAATTTGTCACCACCTCAAACTCAAAAAAAAGTGAAAAGCTTCTTAGGAAAGTTGAACTACATAGCTCAATTTATATCTCAGTTTACAGATAAATGTGATCCAATCTTTTGGCTACTCCAAAAAAAATCCTAGAGAATGGATGAAGAATGTCAAGAAGTGTTTTGATAATATCAAACATTATCTTTTGAATCCTTTGGTACTTGTGCCACTAGTGCTCAGTCAATTGTTAATCCTGTATCTATCAGTTTTTGGCAAGTCAATGGGTTATGTATTAGGGCAACATGACAAATCAGGAAAGAAGGAACATGCTATCTATTACCTGAGCAAAAAGTTTACAGAATATGAAAATAATTATTCATTCATAGAGAAACTATATTGTGCTTTAGCTTAGATAGCCCAAAGGTTAAGGCAATACATGCTGTACCACACCACATGGCTAGTCACCAAGCTTAATCCCATTAAGTATTTGTGCAAAGCTCCTGCCTTGTTTGAAGGTTAACTAGATGGCAAGTTATGCTTTCTGAGTACGATATCACGTATGTAAACCAGAAAGCCATTAATGATAGTGTGATAGTAGACTTTTTGGCTAGTCAAGCCATAGATAACTTCTAGCATTTACACTTCAAATTCCCTTATGAAGACTTAATATGCATATCTAAGGTAGAGAACACTGTCAAGTGTGGGTCGTTATGGAAAATGTACTTCGATGGAGCTTCAAATGCACTAGGGCATGGATTGGGGCAATTCTCATCTCGCCTGAGGGAAACCATTACCCTTTCACAACCAAATTGAACTTTAACTGCACCAACAACATAGCTAAATATGATGCTTGCATCATGGGACTCCAAGTAGCCATTGGAAAGGGCATTCGAACACTGCAAGTGTTTAGAGATTCAGCCTTTCCTATTTGCCAATTGAAAGGAGAATGGCAAACACATGATGCTAAACTGATCCACTATGAGAATCTAATCCTAAAACTCAAGAAAAAGTTTGATGATATTAGCTTTTAACATCTACCCTAAGAAGAAAACCAAATTGTTGATGCCTTAGCCACTTTATCATCCATGTTCACTATCAATTAAGAATCGGACTTTGCTCATATTCAAATAAGTATCTATATAGCCTTGGCACATTATCAGAATGTTGCAAAAAGAAAAAAAGGTATGCCATGGCATCATGACATCCTTCAGTACATTAAGGATCAACAATACCCAAAAGATGCCACTGAAACTGATAAGAGAACCTTTTGAGGGTTAGCCATAAGCTTCATTTTAGATGGTGAGATTCTGCACAAGAAAGGCGGGATCAGGTGCTACTCCAATGCATGGATGGGTCTGAAGCCAAAAGAATACTTGAAGAAGTTCATGAAGGGATTTGAGGTACACACACCAATAGACACCAAATGGCAAGATAAGTCATGCGAATAGGCTACTATTAGTTGACTCTGGGAAATGATTGCATTAACTATGCTTGAAAGTGTCACAAATGCCAAATCTATGCTGACGAAATCCATGTCCCACCAACACCCTTACATGTTATGACAACTTCATGGCCTTTTTCTATATAGGGCATGGACATAATAGGAACAATTACCCCTAAGGCTTCTAATGGGCGTCGCTTTATTTTGGTCATAATTGGTTATTTCACCAAGTGGGTAGAGACAGCTTCTTATGCCAATGTCACCAGATCTGTCATGTGCAAATTTATGAAATAGGATATCATCTGTAGATATGGTCTTTCCGAACAAATCATTACTGATAATGCATGCAACCTAAAAAATAAAATAATGCAAGTGGTGTGCTCTCAGTTCAAGATTCAACATCAAAACTTTGTTTCATACTACCCAAAAGTGAATAGGGCAGTTTAAGTAGCCAACAAGAATATCAAGAAGATAGTTGAAAAGATGGCTAAGAAGTATAAAGATTGGTATGAGAAGTTTCCTTTTGCCTTACATGCCTATCACATAGTAGTACGAACTTCCACGAGTGCCACCCCATTCTCTTTGGTTTACGACATAGAGGCTATCTTGCCAATTGAAGTTGAAATCCCTTCACTTAAAGTCCTGATGGAATCCTAACTTGAAGAGGCTGAATGGGTTAAGAGCTGATATGAGCAACTCAATCTCATTGAACAGAAAGAATTAAGGCTATTTATCACTAGCAGTTGTATCAAAAGTGGATAATGAGAGCCCATAACAAAAAAGTCTGTGCTCGTCAATTCTGAGAATATGATTTGGTACTTAAACAAATTTTCCCGATCCATAAAAATGCTCACAGAAAATAGACCATACATGGTGAAATGTGTATTCTCTGAAGGAGCCCTAATCTTAACCGAGATGGATGGCAGCAACCTACCCAACCCTATGAGCTCTGATTCTGTTAAGAAATGAAGACTTTAGGATGAAAACCTAAAAGGTTATCCTATTTCTCTTTCTCTTTCTGCTCTTTAAAAAAAGCACAAAAAGATAGCAAAAATAAAAAGAGAAGAAAAAAGCTTGAAAGAACAACTTATGCAATCAGACCCTACTCCCTATATTCACCACTCTAATCAAACCTAGTCATAACCTAACCCATCTATTTTATGCTGACCAAACCCTACCAAACCTCATCCATACTTGCACTAAAAAAATGGAAACTACCTAATTTTAAGGCCTTCATCCCACCATGGGTTAATTTAAGGGATCTTCTTATGAGTTGCCAACACTAAAAGGATCAGTTGCTCAAAAGAAATCTCCAAAAGCACTCAGTGGAGAATTTATGTCATCAGTGTCAGAGCTAATTGACCAGGAAAACTTCTTTTATCATTTTTGTATTTCAAAATCTTTCATAATCTTATGAGTTTGCCATAACTTGTACACTCTTTCTTTGAATAAAAATATTACTTGATTTCTTGTAGAATTTTTTGTAGCACTGCATTTCATGTTGCATCATGTTTATCATTTAATTGGTAATGCTTGATAAACAAACAAAATTGATAACAAGATTTCCTAACAATACTTTGAAAGATAGAGCTTTGCAAGAACTTTGTTTCATGTTTAAAAACTAAGAATGGACTTTTGGGGCCACAACTAGTCTTGCTCTAGGGGCCCATAATTTAAAAATCTGCACAAAACCTCTTTCTAGTAAAGGGTCATGGACCTCTCATACCTTAAAAAAAGGACAACCTTTATATTCAAAGCCTCTAGAAATCTAAAGCAAGATTGATAAAAACTAGGTAAAAAGCCACTTTATCAAAGTCAAAGAAGGTTAAAGCCATCCATCAAATTAGGCTTTTCAAGTCATTACCCTTGTATCATTTAGACAGGTACTTGCACCCCTATGCATTATGTAGCATTTAACATCTCGCAGGTACCAACTCTCGTATATAGAAGTTAAATTTGTAGGAAACCTAAGGTACCATTTTTTGATTTCGAAAGACCTTGAAAGGCCTTAAGTAAGTACCTTTGACCTTACGTGCTCATTGAAAATCACCCAAGAAGGGTATCTAAACTCATATTCTTCTTGTCCTTAAAGAGTAGGATGCTTCCCTACCACAAAGCCTACATAAGTTGATGGCATCTACCTACCTCAGTCCTCAGAGAGCGAGACGCTTACCAAAGCCCACACAAGCTGGTGGCAACTACCTACCTTAGTCTTTAAAGAGAAAGACATTTACCAAAGTCCATATAAGTTGGTGGCACGTACCTACCTTAGTCCTCAAAGGGCAGGACATTACTAAGCCCACACAAGCTAGTGGCAACCACCTGCCTCAGTCTTCAAAGAGCAAGATGCTTGCCAAAGCCCATAGAAGTTGATGGCATGTACCTACCTCAGTCCTTAAAGAGTAAGACATTTAACCAAGCCCACACAAGTTGGAGACAACTATCTACCTCAAGTATTCAAAGAGCATGATGCTTCCCTACCACAAAGCCTATACAAGCTGGTGGTAACTACCTACCTCAGTCCTCAAAGAGCAGAACGCTTACCAAAGCCCACATAAGTTGGTGGCATCTACTTACCTCAGTCTTTAAAGAGTGGGACACTTACCAAATCCCACACAAGCTGAAGGCAACTACCTACCTTAGTCTTCAAAGAGTAGGACATTTACCAAAGCCCACATTAATTGGTGGCACCTACCTACGTCAATCCTCAAAGGGTAGGATGTTTAGCTAAGCCCACACAAGTTGGTGGCAACTACCTACCTCAAGTCCTCAAAGAGCAGTATGCTTCCCTACCTCAAAACCCATGTAAGCTGGTGGCAATTACCTACCTTAGTCTTTAAAAAGCAAGATGCTTATTTACCTCGAAGCTGACACAAGCTAATAGCACCTATTTAAGGCATATAAATCCATTATCCCATCCAAACAAAATGATGTATATTTGTCTTTGCCCTATTCCTAATACTTAGCGATGACTAAAGAGGGGCAACTGTAAATACCTCATTTTGTTCGGGCTAGTTTTTGGTATCCTAGGAGTTAGGTAAAAGATGATAAAATCAAAAAATAAAAATAAAAAATAAGGGATGACTGTTGAGTGTCATGTCGCTAGGCACTATTAGGTGATACGGCAGTAGGCAAAAAATCTTTCTGGGAAGGTTTGAAATGCCTTTAGACAGTATTAAAGAAAAATATGAAAATGAGGCGTCAAAGGTCACTATTCATGGTGTCACCAAGGTCATTCAAATGAATACACGGATCAATTTTCCATTGTTTATGACCAAGTTAAGGTAACTTGAGAAGCCATGGGTACGTGCAAGTTATATTAGTGCATGAGTATTGATAAGAGGCTTTACATCATCAAAAATTTGAATTTTCACACATAATATTGATACAAAAGGGTTTAGTATTGATACCCGAGATGTGGTATCGATACCTAGCATGTTTGTATCGATACAGACCTTGGCAGTAGCCAAAGTTATGATTTTTGGCAAAATTTATCGATACACAAGCATGAGTATCGATACAAATCCATAGGGAATCAATAGAGGCCTCTAAGTCTCGAGACTAGAAACATTTTTTGCTCTTAGTATCAATGCATAGCTCATTGTGTTGATACTCAAGAGTAAAAAGGACCTTGTGTATTGATACAACATGTTTTATATTGATAGACCAAGGAATTTTTGCCCAGTTTGGGCAGCTTTTTAGCCTTCAAAAACCTAATTTAAACATGTTTTTGCACCAAGAAATTACCATAAATCAATGCAAACCTTAACTATGGGCTCATTAACGAATTCAAACAAAATTTTGAAGCCCAAACAATCAATGAAAAAGGTCATTTTTATAAGATATATAGGTGTAAGAGGGTATGGCAAGCATATCTTAAATTGCAGGCTGTCATAGCCTTTCTACCTCTTTGCTTAGCATGATAGAACTAATAAGAAGGGAGTCAGCTGAGCATGGTAGCTGGAGATGTCCCCTGGTGCAAAAAGGAAAAATAAAAAATCCCCTTGCATTGTCTTCTAAAAGTAGTGGTTGAGCATTAAATAGAGGACTCTCCTAGCTATTTCAAAAAAAATCTCAGCTATCAAAATGACTCTCCCAACTATCTCAAAAAAAATCTCAACTATCAAAAAAGCTCTCCAGCAATTTCAGAAAACTCATTATCCATCCTTACAAATCATCTAGCAACTCTAGCTCCAAAAACTCACTAAAAACATTATTCTATTACCTTTCACCCTTGACCAACATCTATTCCCATAGCTCTCTAAAACTACCACTAGAACACCTTCAAAAACTCAATTTTCACATACTTTCATCCTTAAAACTCCACACCAGCAACCATATTACCAGAAAGCTTCTTCTTTTCACCTTTTTCTTGCTAAATAATAGCAAAAAGAAGGAAAGAACTGAGCTTAAAGTCATTACTTTTAAAAAGAAGGAAGGTTCAATCTTTGGCTAGTATATTTTTTACCCTGTTCCATACATTTTCTATTTTGAGCATCCATGTCATTTTAGTGAGCCTTTTATGCTGCCATGACCCTCCTAAGGCTCTCATGTATCATTGTTGCCTTGGTTGTGGTAGCCTTAGGATTTTGATGACCCTCTTGACACCTTGATGTTGTGGGATATATAAACTCACCATCTTCATTTTCATCATTACACAGCCTCTATTCATGCATCTTTTGCCATGTTTCTTCCATATCACATATCCATTTCATATTTAAATGGTCACCTTAACATGTCTTAGAACATTTTCTTGCATTTTAATGAGTCTCATGAAATAAAAATGTTATTTTGACAACTCCAGCATCTATTCCCTTGTTCAAACATGTTCATACCATCTCCATGCACCCTATTTGTCATCTTTCTACATCTATGTCACCCATTTTCATGTCAAAATGTCATTTTTGTATATTTACATGTTTAACCTATGTTTATCTTTTTATGTGCTGCATTTTGTTTATGATATCTCCATCAAAATTCTTGCTTAGTTCTTAAAACCTAATTTTTAAAAACATCCCCAAGTTAGGTTCGTGCTACCTCTAATAGATGAAAAGTAGTATGGACTTAATGCTTTGATCAAATTGGTCTCCCAATCTTTGGGGTAAATCAATAAGTTTATTTTTCAAAAAAATGAAATCCATTTAGTATTAAACCTTAATCTTGAGTCTCATGTTCCTTTTAGTAACAATGTCAATGGGTTATTCCATCATCCCAAACTACTTTAGGGTTTTTGAATGAACTTGTGAAGCCTATGTTACTTTCTGTCATGGATGTTCGAATATCCTAAACCCAAGTCTCTCTTTGAAAAAACTAGAATATCAAATAATCCCCCTGTTTTTGCTTTCATAATACTTAATTTGAATTTAGAAAATCATTTTTGAGCCACAAGATATTTCTTTTGATTTTTTTAATATTTTCCCTTAAAAGACATCGAAGTGTTTTTCTAACAGTGTCTCGTTTATCCTTGAATCATCATGGATGAGGGAGTTATGATTTTTCAAACCTTTATTAGTTGGAACCCTTAGAACCAACGTGTAACATTTTGTTTAGGCCATTTTGGCCTATCAAATGATTTTGACAAAATATTTACATATTTTTCCTAAAAAATTTATGAAATCCCCTTCTAGAAAGGTGTCGTTCATAATTTAACCATCTCGGATGAGCCCGAAATAATTTTTCGAAGTTCGGCATGTCTTTTCCCTTACATGTGCTGCAGTGTCAATATAAACTTAATTTCAAAAATTAATTTCGCTTAAAAAGTGACAGTCTAGAATTTTTGGAATATTTTTACATTAAACCTTATCAAGTTATCTTTCTAAACAATACCTTATTCATTTCCTAAAGGCTTCGGACAAGCCTAAAATAAATTTGAGAAGGGCAGTGACATGATGTTGTCTCCTATTTTTATCTTAGTTTTTGAATCTGCTTTTATTGAGATGTTCAAATGTCTCAAAATGCATCCAGCTGGTTCCCCCACAACATCAGCCTCTTTTGACTCAGATCAAGATTAAAATACAAAAAATAGGATTTCATATTAAAAATTTTGCTAATGGAGATACTCTAACTCCATTACTCAGAGGGGATAATCCAACAGAATTTTTAATTAAAAATTTTAAATTTTCTCCTTGTTCTTAAATGTTTTCCTAACTTTGGGATACTTCAACCCTACTACTCCGAGGGGATACTCCAACCCCTTTTTTAAAAAAAAGATACAAATTTTTCTTTAATCCTAAATATTTTCCTAACTTTATCTTTGGAGATACTCCAACCCTACTTCTCTGAGGGGATCCTCCAACCCCATTCTACCTCAAAAACACCCAAAATTTTCTCTTTTCTGGATGCTTTAGACTATTTTGAGAAAATTTGTCTTTATTCTTCAAATTACCATCAAATCAAGACCAGTCTTTAAAATTGTCATCTCGGTTATTCTTTAATAATCGAAAGCAATTATGAAATAAATTTCGATTGCCCCTCTTTTTTACTTTCTTTTGTTTGCGATTGCTTGTTTATGACATTATTATATTTCGCATTTTTTGCCTCATAACTCATTTCCTTTTGTAGTAATTATCATGCATTTATATTTAAAATTTATTTTTCCAATAAAATTTACAAGGCGATGTTTTGTGTTGGTGTCTCTCCGGTGCCTAATTTGAAATATCAAAATTTTTAAAACTTTCAGACTTTATATTCATAAAACTCCCTATGTTCCTTATATCTCCGAGGCATATAGATAAGCTAATGTTTTTTTTAAAAAAGAAAAACTGGATCTATTTTTACAAAACATCATGCATTAAAGGGAATTATATCTGAATAAAGGCTAAATGGAATCGATTTAACCAAGACCAAAGTGAAATATAGTTAGTACGTACCGATTTTGGGCATCATAGGGATGTTAATCCTTCCCTACATGTAACCATTTCCTAAACCGAACCAATGAATCTTTGGAATTTGAAGACCTTGAAACTAATGTTTCAAGTTTCATAACTCAGAATATTATTTTTAGTAGGCATTCGATCCTGCCTAGCCTAAAATGATCGATGGCGACTCAAAGATTATGACCATCTCGTGGTGGCTATCTGAGACTAGGTAGATGAGCGACTCATTCAACGGTTTCTCTCCCCTTCATATTGTTATGCCTAATCCAAATCCCGATCAAGGGATAACTCAAAGGCTTAACCATGACCAACCATTATTTATTTTTAAGTCGAGTGCGCTACGCCCTTCAGATTGTCTAAAGTTTTAAAGGCCGGGCATATGGCAACACCAAGCAATGTATCGATACATATAGGTTGAGTATTTGTACTCACTACTTTGTATTGATACATGCTGATTTGTATTGATATATTTAAGGGTTTTATACATGGTATTAATACATTGATGCTTTGTATCATACATCCCTTTAAAATCCTTTTTAAAATGATTTTTCTTGCCTTGAATTTGACTTAAACTTATCTAAAAATATTCTAAGTATAAATGCGCATTTTGGAACATATATTTTTTAGAAAATAGGAACTTAGTATTTTTCAAAATATTTTTCAATTTAACACAAGTACTAAGTTAGAAACAATTAAGTACAAGTTAACTTAGCTTAAGTTATTATTATATAAAAACCAAAATTAATTCAAAGCTAACATTCTCCCCCTTTTTAATATAAGAAAACTTTAGATAAATTTGCTTGTTAATGACTCCCCCCTAAATTTTTGATATTTGCAATGAAAAACTCCCCCTCAATAAAAGCAATTGTTTTCAAAAGTTTTAATTGAGAAAATAGAGTCCTTTAAAGCTACAACATTTTAAATCTTCAATATCACCTATGATTTTTGCAAATCAAGCTATAGTATGTAAAAATGTTCAATATTAACATCTTATTAGGTTTTAACACGATAATATCATCATCATAATCATGATAATATCATTATCATATCAATAGATGCAATATATATTTGGCAATGCAAGACATCTTTGGCAAATTTATAGCATTTCTCTGTTCTTTTTGTTATATCAAAACACTAGAAAGATTAATTCAAAGCAATGGAGAAAATACAATTATAGTGTGCATAATCAAAGATAATTCATTAAGAATAAGGTGCTAAATATATTCAACAAAATATTCAAAAGATATTCAAGGGAATGGAAAGAGCTTGAGAACTATAAAATCCTAAAAACTTAAGAGTAATCCTACAAAAAGCCTAATAGGACTAATTACTATTGGTCAGAGGATCCTCAATGTTGGAGAAGGAGACAAAGGAGCATAAGGAAAAGTTGTCAAAAAGTTATGAAATTGCTTGATCAATGCACGGTGACTATGCTCGAGACTAAAAGATAAGCAATGATCGAAACGGTGATCCCAAGAATCAAAGCACTATGCCCTATATGTCAAAATAGCCCATGATGGAGTTGTACATAAATTAGAGGTCCACAGGCATAGGTGATGAGGTGTTAGGGGTGGAGGAGATGTATCATGATCCACATTATCATTAACACAATCATCGAGATGGGATTAACTAGTTGTACATATGGTGGAGGCAGTTGTCGATGAGCCTTGGGAATAAAATAAACTCCTTAAATGGCATACCTCACAAGCTCCATGGATTTTCGTCTAATATAGTAGTAAAAAGATACCATAATCCTAGGGTCATAAGCAAGATCAAGACCTTGAGTTTTGAGGTAGGAGCTCAAGGCCATGCCATATAGGAGGTTATGACAACCACAAACATAAAGGACAAGGTCCAAAAAATAAAGTTGGTAAAGTTTGGAAAATTTTTTATTTAAATTATATGTAGCCACCAATAGTCAGAATCATTAATTAAAGTGTGTTTGGTGCCATAAGGACAAAGCACATGAGAAATGATAAGATGAAATAGGTGATCAATGAGAGAAAAGAGGGTGGCTTTGTTATTTAGAATATGCAAGGTAGTGAATGCTGGGCTTTCATTGGTTAGACTTTTGTTGAGGGAACCAAAGGTTGCCACAAGGGAAACACAGTTAACTAAGAGATCGTATCCTAAATGATAAGATCGAATAGTAATAACATGGTCATGATCATCAATTACAAGTGAAGTATTGCTCAAGAATGCACGAACAAGGCTTTCGTGAACTGAAACATTGAGAGAAAGAAATTTGGTCCATTTGAAGTTGTCAAAAGTTTAGAGGTAGGGATAAGCAATAGACCAAAGGAAAGAAAAAGTTAATAACTTGACTTGTTGGATAGGAATACAAGCATAGATGGTAGTAAATCACTTACGAGCTCGTGCATATAAAAAACATAAGTCAAAGAATGGTTGATTATAGGTTAGAGATGGTTGACAAGCAGAAAAAATGGAAGCATGGGTGACAGGACCTTAACGATAGGTGATTTATTTGGTTTTGAAAGGCGTGGTAGTGTGTCAAGGTGGTTAGGGAATTTTGTTGAGCAAGCGGTGACAGGGTAGAATTAAATGGTGGTTAAAAAAAACTAAGTATAGGACAGATGTTGGTAAAGTGATTTTAGTGATTTTGAAAGAATCAGATAAAGTAGGAGTGGGTTCGAAGAAGGTTTTAAGAGGTCGTCTAGGTAGCCTAAGAGAAGGGTGAGTAGATGATGCTAAAAGTAGGTGGTGCTAAAGAAGCATTATTTAAGGAATATGGTCAAACGAGTGGTGGGCAGAGGGTTCTGCTGGCAATGAGGAAAACTATGGGAGTAATTTTTGAAACCTATACAATAAGCAAGGTTGAAAAGGTTTGAAAAAATATTCAAAAATTTGGAAGAGATTTGGACAAATTTTAAGGTTTTTGAAGAGAAAATGGTTAGGGTTTGAGTTAAAGGACTTTTTGAATTTTTATGGTTTTGGTGCTAATGGATTGAGTTTCTGAAATAAAGTGGTGAATTTTATGAAAATAATTATTTTGGATTAAGGATTTCATGAAAGGATGAAGATTAGATGAAGTGTGGTGATTGAAAAGTGATAGGGTTAAGGGAAACTAAGTGAACAATGGCTGAGGGTCGATAAAAATGAAGTTACGAGGGCAAGGATAGCCTAAATCGATAGTTTGTATCGATACAAAGTAGAAAGTATTAATACTTTGTACCAATACTTAGAGTCATTCATTGATATAAAGAACAATTCTGGGTTTTGTATCGATACTGTAAACTTAGTCTCGAGACCCTAGATGATGCTGGGCTTGTATCGACACAAACTGAGAAGTATTGAAACTTAGAGTTACGTATCAACAAATAAAGCAATTCTAGGTGCAATATCGATGCCATGAATTATGTCTCGAGACTAGAAATGAATATTGGCTTATATCAATACATATAGTCAATATAGTGTTATTTCTACTTATATAGTATCATTTCAAGCATATATTTGACCCAATAGCTCATTGAAACATTTGAAAATGCAAATTTGAACAAAACTTTGATGTCAAAATCATTTTGCATGAAAATAAATCAAAATTTAACCACGAAACAAAATCATTCAAGCATCAAGAGGCATAAAAGAACATATCATTTATAAACAAAGAGGTATGTAAGGCTAGCTTTTCTAATCAAGTAAGGTAAACATAGTTTAAACTATTAAGGCAACGTATGAGAATCTCATCAAACTTATAAACTTAAGGTGCATTCATCAAACCAAGTTCTCTTTTAATTATCCAAAATCTATCCTTGTCAAGTGGTTTAGTGAAAATATTGGCTAGTTGATGCAAAATATAAACTAATTTAAGTAGTATATCACCTTTTTGCACATGATCTTTAATTAAGTGATGTGTAATCTCTATGTGCTTAGTTATAGAGTGTTGAATTGAATTTTTGGTTAGACAAATAGCACTAGTGTTGTCACATTTTATGGGAATGTGATCCATGGTAATTCTAAAATCCTCCATTTGTTGTTTTATCCACAAGATTTGGGCACAACTTTCTGCGGATATGTACTCTGCTTCAGTTATGGACAAAGCAACACTATTTTGTTCCTTGGAGAACCATGATATGAGCATAATTCCAAGAAATTGACATATACCAGAAATGTTTTTCCTATCAATTTTACATCTATCAAAATCTACATTGGAATAAGCATGGAAAGCAAAAGATGATTCTATTGAGTACCATAAGCCTAGATTAAGAGTGTCTTTAAAATATCTAAATATTCTTTTTATGGCAACTAAGTGTGATTCCCTAGGTGATGATTGATATCTAGGACATGGCATACGCTAAACATTATATCAGGTCTACTTGTGGTAAGATATAGTAATAAGACTATCATAGACCTATAAAGTTTAGAGTTAGCCTATTTACCTCTTTTATCTTTCTCAAGCTTTGTTGAAGTACTCATAGGTGTGGAATAAGGCTTTGCTTCATTCATTTTGAACCTCTTGAGTAACTCTTTTATAAACTTCATTTGATTGATAAAGATGCCATCTTTTGTTTTCTTGACTTCTAGTCCCAAAAAAAATGTTAATTCTCTTATCATGCTCATTTCAAATTCACCTTGAATTAACTTAGAAAATTCTTGACAAAGAGATTCATTAGTAACACCAAAAATAATATCATTAACATAAACTTGAACTACTAAAATGTCCTTGCTTTTGACTCTTATAAAAAGAGTTTTGTCAGCATTGCCCCCATTAAAACTTTTTTTAACTAAAAATTTTGAAAGCCTTTCATACCATGCTCTAGGAGCTTATTTTAAGCCATACAAGGCTTTTTAGAGTTTAAAAACATGATTGAGATAATGGATATTTTCAAAACCAGGAGGTTGCTCAACATAAACTTCCTCATTAATAAAACTGTTTAAAAAAACACTTTTGACATAGATTTGAAACAACTTGAAATTATTAAAACATATAAACGCTAATAGTTCTCTAATGGCCTCTAGTTTAGCTAGGGGCAATAAGTCTCATCAAAATCAATTCCTTCTTCTTGACTATATCCCTTGGCTATTAATCTAGCCTTATTTCTAACTATGGTTCCATGCTCATCAAGTTTGTTCCTAAAGACTGGTTTAGTACCTATGATGTGAAACTTACTAAGTCTTTCCATTGAGTTCCAAACTTTACTCCTCTCAAATTGATTTAACTTTCCTTGCATGGCCATGTCCAACTATCATCCTTGAGAGTCTTATCTAAATTCTTAAGTTCAATCTATGAAAAAAAAGCTACATAATTGCATCTATTCTAAGAGATAATCTAGTTCTTACCCTTTTATTAGGATCACCAATTATCTTACCTTTATTGACATAAGTCAACTCTCTAGAATGATTTCTTTCTCTTTCAACTTAGGTTGGCTCATGTTGTTCATCTTTTTTTGAAGCTTCTTGATCTTGAATTGTTTGTTGCTCCTAGTGTGATGCTTCAACTTGATCTTCTTGGTAAATCTCTACGTCATCACTATCAAGAGATACCTTTCTCAAGGTATAATTAACTTTATCAAATATAACATGTATGGATTCTTCAACAACTAGAGTTCTCTTATTAAACACTTTATAAGCTTCAAAATTTGTAGAATAGCCAAGAGAAATTCTTTCATCACTTTTTGCATAAAAATTACCAAGATTATCCTTTCCATTATTTAATACAAAGCATTTAGAACCAAAAGGATAGAAATAGATAATGTTAGGCTTTCTCCATTTAAAAAGTTCATATGGATTTTTCTTAAAAATTGGCCTAAGCATAGCTCTATGTATAATGTAGCAAGAAGTATTCATGGCTTCCACCTAAAAATACTTTGGTAAATTATTTTCGTACAGCATAGTTCTAACCATTTCTTCCAAGGTTCTATTTTTTCCTTTCAATAACTGCATTTTGTTGAGGGTTTTAAAAGCCAAGAAATTATGGCCAATACCATTTTCATTACAAAATTTGTCAAAACCAAGATTGTCAAATTCTTTTCCATGATCAGTTCTTATACTTGAAATAGAATAACCTTTTTCATTTTGAATAATTTTACAAAAAGTAATGAATTTTTTCTAAGGCTTCATCTTTAGAGCTTAAGAAAAGAACCCAAGTAAACCTAGAGTAGTCATCCATATAACAAATCCATATTGTTTACCACCTAAGCTTAATGTCCTAGTGGGACCAAAAAGATCAACATAAATAAGTTGTAATACTCTAGTAGTTGAAGTAATATTAATTAGTTTGAATGAAGCTTTTCTATGTTTTCCTTGAACACATGCATCACATATTCTATCATTATCCAATTTCATTTTTGGCAATCCAACAACAAGGTTTTTCCTAGATAATTTTGAAATTACATTCATACTAGCATGTCTTACTCTTTTATGCCACAACTAAGACAAGTCAGCATTATTAGTAGCAAAGCAAACATTTTGAGAAAACAAGTCATGTAGATGCACATATGAACATTTCCTTTTCTATGTCCTATAAAAATAATTTTATTTGATTTAATATCAACAACTTGACGATTCATTGACTCAAAAGTAACTTTTATCCCTTTATCATATAATTAATAATACTAAGGAGGTTATGTTTAAGACTTTTGACAAATAGAACATTTTCAATGTTAGATGAGGAATTTTTACCAATAGTTCTAATGCCTTTAATTTATCCTTTAGAGTTATCACCAAAAGTAATACTTCCACCATCCTTAGGCCTTAGTTCCATGAATTGATTTTTGTCATTGGTTATGTGTCTTGAGTATCCATTATCAAGGTACCGAGAATTTTTCCTTGTTGAATTTGCCTTGAAGCAATGCTCTTCCTCTTACAAACACAAAATCATGTATTGCTTTTAGGTACGCAAATGTTTTTGGGTCCTTGACTAATAGTGTTCATAATTCTTGTGCCTTTTGGAATCCATTTTATTTTGGTATCCTTATCTTGAGATGTGCTAACTCCCTTAGGAATCCATACCCTCTTAATAAGATTGCCTCTGTAAGTAATAGTCTTCAAAGTACAAGTATGAAATGTATGACCAAGTTTATGATAATGAGTGCATATGCTAAATGCATCAAATGACTTGTTTTGTATCATAAAGAAATTCTTAAAATGAGTTTCTTTTTTAATTCTATTACAGCCTTAACCATCTTTATCAAAGAATGTTCTTTATGTTTCTAGCATATCATTCAATTTTGGTTATGCCATATAAGACCTTGAGAATGAGTTATGCAAGTTTGTATTTTTCTTTGTTAGATCATCGATATTAACTTGTAACTCATCTACATTCCTTTTAAGATCATTATTTATCATGCTTAATAATTCATTTTCTTCTTTAAGTTTAGAAATCATTTTCCTATACTTTAAATTCATGTTTTCAAATTCTAATGCTAACTCATCTAATGCATCATCTAATTCATCAAAAGAATATAGATTAGAATTGAAGGATACCTTGTACTCATTAAAAGCCATGCAACATTGGTTGGCCACTTCATCATCATCGTTGTTGGATGTGTCACTATAGCTCCATGTAGCCATCATAGCCTTTTTTTTTTTGTTTTTTTTGGGTTTTGCTTCTTCCAAATTAGACACTCAAATTTGATGTGTTTAGGCTTCTTACACTTGTAACAAATTATTTGGTCTTTTCTTTCTTACTTAACTCTTCCTTCACCATTTCTCTTCTAAGAGTTTTTTTTTGTCTTGATCATCCTCATGAATTTATTAAATTTTTTTGCAAACATAGCCATCTCTCTATCTTCCTCAACCTCAACCTCATCATCATCATCATCATCACTTGGAGTGGTTAATTTGAAGGCAACACTTGCCTTCTTTGGTGGCTCTTGATCATGCTTGATTTTCATCCCATAAGTTATAAGAGAACCTATGAGTTCATCCAAGGAAAATGTGTTGGGATCCTTAGATTCAAAGAAAAGTGTTTGGGATCATTGGATTCCTCAATTGCTGTCACTTTTGCTTCCCCAGACTTAGAAAGACTATTGAGTAGCTTATTCACTATTTCTTTGTTTGGATAGGTCTTTTCAAGTACCTTCAACCCATTGATAATATCTGTGAGCCTATCTGACATTTCTTTGATATTTTCATCTATTTTTATTTTGAACAATTCATAGTTAAATATAAACATACTTATTTTAGATTCTTTGACTTGATTTGTTCCTTCATGAGTGGTTGCTAACTTGTTCCACACTTGCTTGGCATTGTCACAAAGTAAGACTCTATTGTACTTAGACCAAGAGCACAAAATAGTGTGTGCATGGCTTTGGTATTTATTTGTGCCATTTTAGTATCTTGCTCATCGCATTCATCTTCTTCCTTTAGCATAACACTATCTACAACTTTCTTCTTAGGAAGAAGTGGTCCACTGACAATGATCTGTCATACTTCATAGTCATTATCTTGGATAACAAGCCTCATCCTTGTTGTCCATTATGAGTAGTTGTCACCATTGAAGAGTGAAGGTCTCATGATAAAACAACCTTCAAGTCCTATAGTGTTTGCATTTATCTCAAATACCATGAGACAAACTTTATCTTGGCTTTTTAACTCTTGTGAGCTTCTTAAAGCTTTAAGCATTATGTTTACATCCTTCATTCTTTGAGCTATCAAGAATCTTTTCGCAAGGTTGTAAAACCTACAGTAGACAGATGCCGATTGTTAGCTCAAGGTAAAGATTAAACCAAGAGGGGAGTGAATTGGTTCTAAAAAAATTGATCATAAATTTATCTTTTACAAAAATTCAAAATAAATTGAAACTAAAAAAGTGCTAAGGATAAAAAGCAAGCAATTTGTTATCTATATTAGCTTTGAATTAATCTTAGCTTTGATATAACTAAAATTTAAGCTTAATTAGCTTGTGTTTAATTATTTTATAAAACATGTGTTCTTAATACATAGTTTTATATAAAACATTTTGAGATAAGTTTTATATGTTTTAAAGTCATGAAAAACCTTTTAAAATTGATTTTCATGTGAATGCATTGATACACGGTATGTATGTATCGATATAATACTTGGCAGTAGCTAAATAACCTTAAAATGCAAAAATCACTATTTATGTATCAAGATAGAGCATTCTATATCAATATAGGACTGTTCATGTATCGAGATAGATCTTTCTGTATCGATACAGGACTGTTTAACGGTCATATTTTGGACCGTTAAACACAATATCTTGATACCCACTTATTTGTATTGATATAGAGGCATGGGGAATAATGGGAAATGATATTTTGAAGGCTCCAAAGGCTATATTCCTTCATCAAATGTTCCAATGGCTATAAACATGATCAAGGGTATAAATAAGCTACTCCAACACCGTCAACAAGAAAAAGAACAAAGAGAATTGTGCTGAAAGTTAAATCTTTCATCTTTTCCATCATTTTCACCAAGTAGTTCATCTTTGTATAGGATTAATTCTTCCTATTTTTTGTATTCTTCATTTTGTATCTGTAGATACATATTTCCCTTGAGCCAAAATTCTTGTAAACACTTAACATTTAGAGGTTTTATTTGTCTACATAAATCCTTACAAAAAATAGAGGTTCCTACTTAGCCAATCAAAAGTAGATAAGGTTTCTACTTAGCCTTTAAAAGTAGTAAGAGAGGGTTCATCTTAGCCACAAAAGATAAGGGTAGAGGTTTTTAATTTAGCCTTAAAAGATGAAGAGTGTAAAGGTTATACCTTGTCCTTGAAAGGTAGACAATTCAAGTTAGTGAATTGTGAAAATACGAGGCAAGTAAGGTTAAGGCAGAAGATGTAGGCAATTGAGGTCGAACCTCTCTAAATCTTTGAGTTTACTTTTCTTTCCTTTGTCTTTTATAGTTTATTGTTATTCACTAACTTGCACTACAAAGTTTATCGTTTAGATTTCTCAGTTTTATTTATCAAAGTTTTAATTTACTAAAATTTTATGAAATCAATTCACCCCCTCTTGATTTCATTCACCACTAAAAGGTCTAACAATTGATATCAGAGCTTTTGTCTATTCTTATAGGCTTAACATCCTCCAGCAAAGATTCATAAAAGACCAAGCAAATGGCTAGTGGTAATATTTTCAGTATAGGCTAAGAAGGACATTCAATCATGAGGCCTCCTCTCTTCAATGGTGAAGATTACACATATTGAAAGATAAGGATGAGGCTCTTTATCCAAGCAAATGATTATCAAGTTTGGAAGATAATCATGAAAGGCCCACTCATCCCAACAAAGATGGTAGGTGCTTTTGAAGTTTCCAAAGAAAAGTAGGAATGGGATGAGAAAGGCACTAAGATGGCTCAACCTAATGCCATGGCCATGCATACACTTTTTTATGCATTAGGCCCCAATAAGTGCAATAGGTTATCTTTCTGTGATAATGCCAAAGAGATATGGGACAAGTTGGCTATCATACACGAAGGGACCAATCAAGTCAAGAAGTCTACAATAAGCATGCTCACTCTTGATTATGAGATATTCAAAATGAAACCAGGGAAGAGCATCAAAGATATGTCCGATAGATTCATAAACATTGCAAATGGCTTAAAGAGTCTCGAAAAGGTGTATCCCAACAAGGAAATGGTCAAGAAAATGTTAAATAGCCTTCCTAAGTCATGGAAAGCTAAAGTGATTGTAATTAAGTAGTCAAAGGACCTCAATCTCCTTGCCTTAGATGAGCTCATCAGATCGCTCCTTACATATGAAATAAAGATAAATTATGGAAAAAAGCAACCAAGAAAAATTAGAGTTGCATTAAAGGCTTCCATGACTAAGGAAGAGAATGACGATGATAAAGATGGTGAAGATATGGAGATGATTATATTTGCCAAGAAATTCAAGAAATTCATGAAGATAGATAAGGGTAAATCATCATAATCTAAAAAGGTTAACAAAGTGGTGTGCTACAATTGCAATGAATCGAGGCATGTCAAATTCGATTACCTATTATTGAAAAAGAAAAAGAAAAAAGCATTTGTAGCAACTTGGAGCGATAATGACTCTTTCGATGATGAGGACTCCAAGGGAAACCAAATTTGCAACCTTTGTTTCATTGGGCTTGATGAGCCGAAGGTAACCTCAAATTCTCTAAATTTAAATTTCTATACATTTGATGAGTTACAAGATGCTTTTGATGATCTTGTGGTTGAGTTTGAGGAAATGAACTCTAAACACAAAAAAATAATTTCAAAATTAAAAGTTAAAAATGATTTATTATTGAAATCAAAACTTGTTTTAGAGAATGAAAATAAAGATTTGAAAAATAATTTTAACGACTCCAAGCTAAGAATTAACATTATAGAGAAAGCTAATTTTGATTTGAAAAGAAAGATTGAAAGCTTGGAATAGGAAAAGAAAATCATTTTTGACAAATCTTTTCAAGTTTATATGACCAAGTGCTCACATTGCAATTTTCATGGTCATAATTTGCATACTTGTCCTATCAAGAAAAGGACATAATTTAAAGTTAGGCAAGTATGGGTTCCTAAGGGAACAAGAAGCTTTGAGACTAACATTCAAGGACCCAAAGCAATTTGGGTACCAAAAATAAAGTGAAAAGTTTCTTGTAGGTGTGTTAGAGCAATAAGGAGCAATGCAATACAAATAGATGCTCTAGACACATAAAGAAATGTGATGGGTAACCTCTAAGCTTTAATATTTTAATATATGTATTGGTTATTCATGTTGTGCTTATTAATTCTTTATTGAATAAAAAGATTGTCTTTAATTGGCTTCATGAAAATTCATGTTTTACATCTTGAACAACTATGAGCTTAAATGTGCAAGCATTTGATGATTTAGTGCTTGACGATAATACGTTAAATCGATTTGTGAAATATTGTTATGAAGCATAAATTAAGAATGATTTATACATAAAAGGTTAATTTTGATAAACTTCATGCCATAAGTTATTAAGAAGCTCTATTACATGACAAGATTATTTGCATATCCTTAGGGGGAGCATATAGAGCTTACTTATAAGATATGATGCCATAAACATGCATTAGTGAGTTCTTAAGTCTCTTTAATGTT
>JBBYHL010000019.1:3844635-3867910 GCA_038381835.1 Adansonia madagascariensis | reverse complement strand
TGGCGATTTCTCAATTAAATTGAAAAATTGGCCTATTTCGGTAAATAATCTGATTCTGACCTATTTTCGTAAATAAATATATATATATATATATATATATATATTATTTACATAAAAAAGCCTAATGTTTGCTTGCCCTTTAGGCTTCCTTGAATTTTATGGCTATAGCCATATATCACCCCCCCCCTTTTTTCCTGTAAAGTTAGCCGTATGTTGATTCTCAAAGTTCTAACTATACACGGCAAAGTCCAAAGAATCCACAGTTTTATTTTTTTCCCATTTTCTTTCAGATAATAAATGACATATATTCCAACGTAAGTAGAAGTCAAGTTACACAAGTAACATAACCAAGCATTAGGAGAGGAAAACAAAAACACAACTCTTGAAAGCTTCAGCATATTATAATAGAAAAGAGACAGGGAGGTCATCAAATGATAGAAAAGATGCTGAAACTAGTTTCAAGAATGAACAATTATATTTAATATTGATGAAATAAAAGTTAAAAGAATCAGCCAATACTCTATTCCCAATAGTGCTTTGGCAGAATTTTCACTATAATACACAGATAGATTCTCATTTCTCAAGAATAGGTACAGCCATCCAATAACACAAATATCAAGCATCTCATCGGGGTAGAATCTTTGGGTAAAGTTGATGGCTAAATTTTTAATCACAGCTTGTCCTCTACTTTCACTGATGTCAAAAAATTGTACATGAAATCTAGCAACAAGCTTTAATGCCAACTTGCTAGTAACTAAGTCAATGAGTGAACATGAAAGTAAAAGGAAGAGCTATACCTGAAAGTATTATTATCTATCAACCCAACACACTACTCTTTTTATTATTACTATTATGTCCGTAACCCTACATTTGCTTCGCAGTTGACATAGCAAAACTGTTTCTCATCAAAATCTGGCAACTTCTAAAGTTTTATCCTTTGCAATGAAATGACATTGTCTAGAGTAACTGCTGTCCCAGGGCAAAGGATGAAATACGATGGGTAATAGTTTTAAGATCCTCAGAACACCAACATGTAGAAGATAAATGATTAACCCCTCTAAAGCACAAGAAAATGCACCAAATTTTTCCTCCAAAGTTAACCACCATAAAATAAAACGATTGAACAATCACACAACTGCAGATGCGGTCCAGCGAAGATCTACACTATTATCAAATTTGCCGCTGCTTGGCCTGCCTTTACAACTGCCATACCGTTCCTGCCTCGGCAGAAAAAGAGAAGGGAGCATTTGCTCCAACCTCTGCACTGTATACTTTGCATACTTACTGGAACTTCAATCTTGCGCTACCAATGGCCCATAATTTTGCATAAAGCTTTGATAGACAGGCAACACAGTTTGCACTATCAGTTGGCATGTCTTCTCCCTCAAATCTCTTTCACAGATAACCCAACCAGACTGCTTTGTATACATCTCATCAAAAGCTTCATTAAAATTCTTCAGCCTTTTCTTTACAAGATCATGAGCAGTGGCACGACCACCTGAGAACAGAATTAAACCTTCCGGCCCCAATGACGAGGAAGTTTCCACCAGCTCTCCATTAAGAAGACGGTGGAGTAATACTCCTTGTACAGTTCATTTCCTCTCAAACAAGAATCTCCCATGAGCACTACTCAAGTCTATTACTAGCAATCAGCCAACCAAGAATTGCTTGTAACTTCTGGATAACAGTCGCAGGTAAAGGGGATGGTGTAATGCATACATGTCCGCCTAGTAATGGAGATGACATGGGAAGCAGCACACTATGCTCCACCAACAGTCGCCTAAACTCATTTTCCAGTTTATCTGATGCACCGTCTAAAAGCCCACCTCAAGATGTATTCTTTCCCCATCACTTTGAAAATCCCTTAGGCCGTTGAGTGACCTCTTCAGATTTGAGAGGTACCGTTCATCAGCAACTCCGTTGTCCTCTAAATATTCAGCTATATCTTCCAACCATTGGATTGCCAATCCGCGGTGATCACCCAGAAACCTTAATGCCTCTTCAAGGCGTTTCAACACGGATAAATACCCTGGCAGATCATTCCTCGGATCTGATAGTAGGGACACTTCGAGTCCATGAACGGCATCAAAAACCTTAAGCACTGATGCAGCTGGGCCGACGGCTCGGTTAATGTGGCCCACAAAGGCAGCAAAAGCATCCTTGTAGGCACGAATTGGGCGGACTGCAACTGCTAAAGAAGGCAATATTTGGTTAATCTCCTCTAATCTTGTTCCAGCTTTTTCAAGAGCCAATCCTAGGGTTTTCGATTTCTCTAGACTAAGCATTAGGGACTTTCTTGTAGCTATCAAATTAACAACGCAATTATTGTTCTTGCAATCTTTACCATTCGGAGATGGGTCCATCTTAGTCCCCAAAGAAAAATCACAATCCAAGCTTGAACTACAAATGTAAGTGACCTGAGACTACAAATTTTAAACATCTACGAGCAGGACCAGAAGGTTTTTTTCCTTATTAATACTTTTACAGCTGATATTATAAATTTACCTCGGATTCATCGAAGAAATAATTGAAATGAACTTAACCTGCTTTTATTCTTCACCAAAACGCTCACTAAATTAACCAAATATATATATATATATACACACACACACACACACGGAATCCACGACTAACAAGGGAAGCAAAAAAGAACTCACTGGGAAATGGGGAAGAATAATCATGGGTTGAGAGAGATGAGTTGAAGCGGCGAGTTGAGCTGAGCTGGAAGGAGAGAGAAAAACTCCTTACAACTCTTTTTGCGTCGTCCGACAAGTCCTACCAAAGTGGATGACCGTAAGGCCCACTTCTTTCTCTCTCTCTCTCTCTCCACCTAAAAGGCCAAAATATATTTCGCTCCTTATTGGAATGATTTTATTTATGAGTATTACGAATAAGTATTTTTAGTGTATTTTTAAGATTATATAATTTATTATATAGGATGTCATTAAAAATTATTTTAAAGATTTTTTACAATTATTATAATGTAATAATATTTTCATTTAATGCGTTAACTGATAATAATATTATTTTACATTATAATTTTAAAAATGTTCATTTATCCAAATTTTTATTTATTTATTTATTTATTTAGTTAAATTTTCGGTATTAAAAAATTCATGGGATTTCTACTAATTCAATTTTATTTTGAATGTAAAATTCTTTTAGCACTGATTTTTTCTTTTATTTACAAGATTTATACTGGAGACATTACTTAAAAAAATAAGTGTCCAAACGCTACAATCAATTTATCTCCTTTTTCTTATTGTATGCTTTTGTTTTTCCTACGTTACATGTCCTTCGTTTAGAAGGAATGCGAGCAAAAAGCCTTAATATATATATATATATATATATATATATATAATACATCTTTTATTAAAATCAAGGTAATAAAAACTCTTAATAATATTTCTACTTTATGAATTAAGAATAATATTGTATTTTTCAGAGGAAAAAAAAATTCTTATCTTTCCTTTTTGTCGGCTGGAAATTGGAACGCGAAGTGTAGAATTATTTCCTTTTGAATTTTGAGGAAAATCAGAAAAGAATTTGCACCTCTTTTTTCGGCCGGATAAAAGAATTTCCCTTTCACATTAAGGGAAGAAGAATTTATACGTTTTTCTTTGATTTATTTGTAGGAGAATAAAGCGACGAAAATATGGAATCTAAGTCATTTTTTGTCAGTAGACTTGGCTTTCTTGCAGAAGATTTGCCGTGCTTTTTTTTTTTCTCTGCATTTATGTCTCAACTTTTACGCTTTTTTTTTATGCATAAAGTTTACGGTAGTTTGAAAATAAATAAAATTATAAATATTAAAATTTAAAAATTTACTTTGAAAATATAAATTTAGATTAAAAATTTTGAATTTGAATTTAACGATTTAATTTTTTTTGTTTAGATGTAAAATATAAAAAATTGAATTTTGATTTGAACATATTTCAAATCAATTTTGAATATGTTCAATTTAAAATTTTTTTTGCAAAGTGAAAATTTAGAAAATTACTTTTTAATTGTTATTATATTTTTATGGGGCGAGAATAAATTTTTATTTCAATCAAATTTATGTTTAAAAATTTAAATTTAGATTTAGATTTAATTTTTAAAATTTTATATTTAAAATTTATAATTTTAATCTAAAATTTTAAATTCATAAATTTAAAATTTTTTGTTTAAAAATTAAATTTAAATTTAAATTGAAATAAAAATTAATTTTTAACTAAAATAACAATGGAAAAAATTATTTTACAAATCTTCACTTTCAAATAAAATTTCAAATTTTAAAATTTAACTGTTTTAACATTTATTTAAAAATTTTTCAAATCTAAATTTAGTTTTGTATTCAACATCCAAACAATAAATTTTAATTTATAAATTCAAATTTAAAATTTTTAACCCAATTTTATATTTTCAAATAGACCATTAATTTGTTTAATATATCTGAATTATGAATTAGTTGTGAAATTGACAATCAAAGTGATTATTATTCATCCTCATCCCTAAAAATAATTGTCAGATTTGAAGCATTTTTCTTTGAAACAACCAGTTTGGTTTGGACACTGGCGTTTTTTTGTTTCACTTGCTCCTGCTAAATATTTTATTTTATTAGGAAGCCATATATTGACCGCACTATTTGTCACCCTTTCTCGTTCCTTTACCATCTCATTCAATCTCTCACACATTTTCTCACACACTACATCCACAAATTTGAACCTTGCGATTAATCGTCTGGCAACATGAAACAAAAATAATCACTTTTACTTTGAGCACAATCTCAACTAGTCAGCCTACGTTTTCATTTGGAATATTAATACAAAACTAATTTACATCCAACCACACCCTCGACTACTCCAAAATATTACAAAAGTCTACTACATGACCTTCCTTTGTTTTTTCCCCTTTTTTTTTCTTAAAAAAAAAACAATTTAAATTAATATTTGTTTATCACGTTGACTCGAAGACCAGTCAAGTCCAACGGCAGGAGCCATATTCCCCTGCATCGCAGGTTGAGAGTGGCGGTGCTCCCCTTCGTAAGTTACAATCAACATAGACGGATCATCCGGATCTCGCTCCACGTGTTTCCTCGCTGGGCAACCTCTAATGCTACTGCACTTGTAATATCCCCTGAAAAAAGTCCACGTAAACACCGATCAAAAACAATGAAAACACACACACACAAAAAAGAAAAAGTGATGAAAAACGGACGGATCCTACAAAGTCTGTGTCCAATCATATGATGATCTAACGACAAGAGTTTTGCAGATTCATAAGGAATACAGTAGTTACCGTGGGTAGGGTGAGCCCTTGATAGGCTTTTGTCCGTACTTCCTCCAAGAATACTCGTCTGGTGGAATATCGGCGATCTTCGAACTTATCGCCGGAACCCTGATTACTTTCTTCACTCTATTTTTCCTGGAATATTAAGAAGAAATATAAGCCTCACAGCAAAATTGTTCCAAAATGTTAGTAAAACTAAGATGACTACTAAAATAATAAATAAAGAGGTCTTAGGGTTTCCTATTATGCACCACGACTACCATCGTGAACCGTGTGCCCAAAGTATTCGGTTTCGTTATTTGTAAAGGGTCAACATTCAACCTTCAAGGAAAGTCAAATCTCAAAAGCACCTAATCAGACAAAACCCTTCCAAAACCGGGTATCAAAAATTTGATGCCGCTCTTCCGCTAAATTTTAGCTTTTGTCACTATCACGCGTGCTACTGCTCTGTCATTTAATATGCCTAAACTGTTCAACAACCCTGACTTTGACCAATACCTCGCCATAATCGAGATGATTCAAGCTAACCTGACCGCTAAAATACGCCATAAGATTAAATTAAACAAAACTAGAAAAACAGTAGTATTATATTACCTTCGCTTTGAGCAATGACACTTGCTGTTGCCGGAGCCGGATAACTTGCCGGAAACGTTATCGGAGACATCATGTTCATGGCACCTCTTCTTGTATGGGGTTGAGGATAGAGGCGGCTTTCCCGCCGAAACGGCCGGCACCGGCGTCAAGAATAGAGAGGACCCTTGCTTTCCGTTGGATACGCTGCCGTCTCCGGTGATGGCAGAAGACATAAACGAAGAATTAGACGAGACGCTGAAGCTCTCTTTTGTGAACTCCAACTCAGAATTTTTACTGTTGTTGGCAAACATACTAGGTTTCGTGAAGTCGAGAGTCAAACTCTGTGGCTGCGATTGAACGAAACTAGCAGGAGTGATAACTGAAGCTCCGACCGGCGCCGGATTTATGGTCGCCGGCGTTACAATCGGAGCAGGGGTTGGAGTTAGATTCTTGTGAGAATTAGGAACCGTTAGAGAAGCAGAGGATGATGACGGAGAAGACGAGGAACATGGGGACTGAATCGGTCCGCGTCTGAACCGAGCATGACCGGTTCTGTTGAGAAGCGATATGACCTTTTTGAACTTGGAGACGGTGAGATCGGCGATGTCCGTACAGTCGACGTTGTTTGACTGGTGAGAAAGGAGGCGGATCAGGTGCTCCATGCTCTTCAAGCCTTGAGATGCAGCCTCTTGTATGGCCATCTGATCATCCATCTTTGGAAAACTCATCAGATCCACCGCCATTTTCATAAAGCTAGAACAAAATACACGGAAACGAAGCTTGCGAGGAAGAAAGCTTGAGAGCTCAACAAAACATTGAAGCCTAAGAAAAGAGAAGCGATGAAGACGAAGACGAAAAGGGAAAGGGTAAGGGGAAGGCGGAGAGAAACGGGGCGTGATATAAAGGTTGAAGGATGACCGAGTGACCGGGTAAGTGATTGGGGTGGGAATCGACGTGGAGTTTTGATCTAATGGCTAAGATTGTTTTTAGGATTTCCGTGGAAGATGGTTGAATAAACAAAAATCGAGGGCTTTTTTGTCTCTTCGCAACGGGGAAGTGGTGGGTGGTGGGCCCAACGCGGAGTGAATATGGTATAATATTTGTTTTTGGTCCAAAGGCGTAATAAGTGGGGTTTGAAATTTTCGTGGAAGATCAATGGAAAACAAATAACTGATCAACAACGTTGACGAAACTAGAAAGTAGAAACAAACGACTCTCTGTTAAAAATTAAAAAAAGAAACAGTAACATAGCGGTTCAAAATTTATGTTATTTTAGTACACGAGTTTTTCGTTTTTTTTTCCTTTTTTGTTCTTTCTTTCTTTCTAACGCCTATTTTTTCTAACGCCTATTTTACAAGTCAACTTTACTTGTAAAATAAATTTTCTACTTCATGATAATTAGCCCATCGTTTCATTAAAAAAAAAAAAGCATATATAATTAGTCAAGACTGACGACTGATTCTCTTATTCTAATACCAATTGTTTACCCCAAAGATGAGCAAATCATGAAGTTTGATCCAATTTTATTGTTAGTACTTAGTAGCATATCGTTTATATGGGGTTTTGTCAAAATTTGAAATCTTCATAAGCAGCCATAATTCATCTACAATTTATTCGAAAGTGTGATTGTTTATTTAGAAACGTTAGCAGCAGGCAGGTTTTTAAAGTTTTATGTTGACCGAAAATTTCATGTTTGCTAAAATGTCCTCTTAGAATCCTTTAATTAATTAAATTGGAATACGCAAGCCTAATTAGTGCTAATAACTTTAACTATGACTTTTCAGTTTGCTCAACAAAATTATTACCGTTAATAATTTAGAAGAAAGCTTTTAAAAACAGTCAGAAAAGAGCAAATGGTATCTGTTTTTTATATAAAATTATTTATTAAATTTAATATAAAAAATTAGATGATGCAAACTCCGGAAAATATCAAAATTTGGTTTAATTGTAGTGTGAGTGAGGTTTTTTTTTCTTTTTTAGGTAAAAAGAAAGCTTATTGAGTTGAGTTTATGAGTCGGATGCATGTTTTATACATTAGCAAATAAAATATATTGTTTAATAAAAACATGTAATGGAGAACGGCCTTTGAAGTTTTAGTGGAAATTTCCCACATTGCGACATTAAAACAGTAAAGATAGAAAGAAAACCGACTAAAGTGGGCATCACGTGGACTCATCTAGTCATTTCCTTTAACTAATCTAAAACGTTTGACCAACCTTCTATTTTTCTATAAAACCGGATGATGCCGGTAATTCTATCCTGAACCATTCGATAATTCCCCGTAAATCTAACGGTTATTTAGCACATGAAAGAGTTGACTATGACTTTTGAAATAAACTTTTTTTTTTCAGAACCTCGAAGTGCGATGGCTATTAAATAATAACCACGTGGCATCTGCTTTAATGAGTCACGCAGATTAGCTGGTGTCCATTTAAGAAGTGGAAAATGAAGAGTCTGTCTGTACTATCTGTCACACTGCTCATTTCATATTATTATTCCCTTCAAAATGGACCACCAAATTTTAATGAAAAAAATGTTCATTAGACTTTAATGATATTAATTACAAATAATATTACAGAAAAATATTATTTTAATGTAGTCTTTCTCAAATTGTTGGGTTTTGCAAAAGGGAGGTATCCTTTTTTACCCTAAAATAATTATTATACTTTTTATTAATAATGTTGATAAACAGTGGCAAGCGATAAATCAAACAACTTTGATTTGGTCTTCCACGTTAAGTTTTGACTTTGTTGTAATGGCTTTTTAATTGTTCTCCCACTTTGTCAATGTCCGCTACAGATAAATTTGATTAAACATAAGGGTTGACCAACGACCAGTTTATTAACTTAGCAGATCACATGTAATCTCCATTCATTTTTATTTTCTAGAATTTGGAACACACGTTGAAATTTAAAATTAAATTAAATGTAATACTAAAATTGCCTTATAATTAAAACTTAATAATAATCAATGAAAATAAAAAAGCTATATATATATATATATATTTTTGATACACGAAGATTAAAGTAAATTAGAACTTAGCAGCACTCTTGACACCACAAGCATAAGCTTTTAACATAAGGACAAGACTTGAAGCGCAACTGTTAAGATGGGTTACTTGAAGAGCAGCTTCTTGAGCCGAGCTAGCTAGATGATCAACACAGCGATTACCTTATCAAAAAAATCCATTTTTTATTAATGAGATCATGACAAACATTAATTATAGTTCCAAAAGGCTGGTAATCAAGAAGTTATATAGTTTAATAGTTACTCTAAATTTTAGATATAATTGTTTTACTAAATTTTTAGATTACGAGGAGGAAATATTTAAACTTAACTCATTAACTAAAGAAAACATACATTAATCATTGAATTAAATATTTAAATTTTTTTAATATAATTTTATTACTAAACAATATATACTTTTTAAATTAATAAATTAAAATTTTTAAATAATTTAAAGATATAAAAAAATACTTAAAATTGAACCAAAATTTACACTTTAACTTAAATTTTTTCTTTCATCATGAGTCATGAATAAATGTATATCACTTTTATTTAAAATGACAAATGACGATAAAAATTCTAATTTATCTATTGTACAAAATGTCAACTCTAATAATTGATTAAAAAAAGTCAATTTCTATAAAATATTCAACATAACTTAAAAACTTTTTTACTGCGACCATTACACTTCAGATTTTTTAAGTTTCCTTTGGAAGTTTTAAATGCTTAGCACGTAGTGCTTTCGAGTTAATTAGATTGCTTTAAAAAGTCATCGCCATGATACTACTGGTAAATCTTTAATTTCCTCCGAACGTATTGACATTTGATAACAAATACAAAAAATAAAATTTTAAAAAAATGAAATACTTATTGAGGCCCTCCAATTGGCTGTCCAAAATATATAAAAAATTTCAGTCAGAATTAGACGACAATTATTTTATTTCATTCAGATATATAATAAATCTGCAAAACTCAACGAACCCAATATATATATATATATATATATATCTGCAAAATCCAGGGACATGGACATGGTGGTTTAGACTTTGATATTTGTATATATCGTCTTGATTATTTGCTTCTATACATAATAAAATAGAACTTAATTAAAGTTAAAACACTACACAATATAATGCCTATTTTCAAATTTCAAACCACTAAAAAGGGTTATACAACAATGACTTTACATTATTGGATTATTAATAATTAAACCACCACCATTATAAAATTTATTTAAACAGCTCTGAATAGATGGGAAAAACGAAGATCAATCTTACCTGATCCACCTTATATGTTCCATTTTATTTTACTCCATGTTAAATTAAATAGTATGCCACTTGTCATCTCTTAGCTCAGAATAATTTGCACATTAGTTTGACTTTTTTTTTTAATTATATTAGATGCGAAAGAAGGAAATATAAAACTTTATTTGGTGTGTCACTAAGCAACATTCCACAGGATTTGGTTGCAGATTTGATTCCTTGATGTGAATTCAGACAACTTGGCCAATGAAACAAGGAGAGATATTATGCATTATTAATTTAAAAGAGTGCCAGCCTAACAAATCCTTTAAAAAAATTCTTTCTAACTTTTTTTTCCTCCTTTTCTTTTTTTAATAATAATTAGAAATCTTCTTTGTTTTTTTTAAAGAGTCTTAAAAAATGTATGATCTCTATTCTCTGGTCTAGATATTAAAGTCAACTTAAATGCTGAGGGTTAAATGAAAGAGGCGGAGAGCCCACAAAAGCAGTCTGAATTCTACGATTTAGGTAGGATATTGCCGTTCTTGGCAACCATTAACCCAGACACATTCATTGCATTATTCTAAGGTGGGTGAGTGAACCATTGATCTTTTCTTTCCCTCCCTTTTTTTTTTCTTTTCTTTTTCAATTCATGCTTAACTCGTTTTATAGATGCATGAATTCTGATGTTTTGACTTTGACTTCTAGGAAGGAAGGGGATTGTTTTGTTTGATAAATCAAAGGTTATTCACGTCACGTGCCCTGCACCACGAATTGAATTTGAGATATAAATACAATATATAGGAAGTTTTTGAAGATTGCTGGTAAACTTTTGATGGTGGCTTTGGAATAATGGTGGACTACTTTTTCTTGGAAACCCTTTCACTTTTTACATATATAATAATGGTAAATAATAATAATAATAATAATAATAATTCAGAGAACATGGGTGACAGAATTGGATTCCTTCGCCTTATAAAGGGCGAAAGAAAGAGTTTAATTATAATTTCAAACTCAGTTGGGCATTACCATCTCATTACTTTACTTACTCCACTTGCTTGGTGCTTGGGTTAGTAAAACAATTGTCTACAATGTATTGTTCAACGGCATCCCACCCTCCAGAAAAAGTACACATAAAAATAAAAGTTTACTGTCGTTTTATTCTTCACCATACGTATCACTTTTAAACGGAGGAGATCCCCTTTTCCTTTTGTCGTGATATGCATCAAACTATTAGAATCAAAGCACATTTAACATCTTCGTACTTTATTCTAAAATTTAAATTAACTTTGGCCCTAGGAGGCTTAAATTTTTTTTTTGTTCCAATGAAGATTGGATTTTTCCTACGGATGCATATATATCGTTTGGATTTTTCCCTTCTATTTCACATCTAATGTGTATATCAAAAACACTAGATTACATTTGTATATGACATTATATTCAACTTAACCACTATTGTTCTTTGAAAAAGAAGAAAGCAAAAGATTAATTATCGTTGTTGCTAGCATATAATTAATATCCTTTGCAAGTTAAAGATTCAAGGTTTGGACTTCTTTCGAGTCAAACAAAATCGGGCTTCTTGTCTGATGCTCGATCAGCCTATCCCAAAGTTGCAGCCCTTTTTATGGGTCTTTGCTCTTTGCATTTTGGGATAAAAGCCCATTAAGGGACTGACGTGGACACGACCACAAAATGGCCCAAAAGATTGACCCAGATGTTAATTCTCCTTATCCTGACCACTGCCTTCAGCCTAGTTAAACACAGAGGACGAACTGGATGTGGGCGTACATGCGGAATTACCATATCGGCCTGGGTTTCTTTCTTGTCTCATAACAATAGCCTAATCGAAAGCAGGCAAGCAGTGTTAAGTTTGCGGAATTAGACATTTCACCTACACAGACACAGGATTGAGGAAGTTTTGTGTTAGATCCATCCAAGTGGAAAAAAACCATTGGCAGACAAATACATGCACGCGCATAACAGGCTCGCCAAAGTCTATTCGAAAACAAAGCAAATGTTGGCACCAAACAGCCTCATTCACGGCGCGACGTTATCAACCAGATTGCGGCACGTCAAGGTATTGCTGTAGCAATCTTTCACTATTTTTTATCATCAATCAAAATTTTCTTTCCGTGGCATTTTGGAATTAGGACTGCAATCTTTGGGTGATTGGGGATTTTGTTTTCCTTTTTTGTTGCTTGAAAAATGCTGGAAAAGGAAAAGGAAAATCAACATAATTCATTCATCATTGCCACCCCTTGTACACACACACACACACATATATATATATGTGTGTGTGTGTGTGTGTGTCCCCTATATGTTTACTTATTTGATAATAATTGTTTCTAATTATTGATTTATGTTTGTTTCTTGTGGGCGTGGTTAAGTGGAAGATCCTGATGGTGTTTGAGACTTGGCCTTGATTTCTAAAGGGGTCAGAGTGGAGAGCAGAAACGAAGCGTATCGGATGGACAAGAACAGCCATACTGTTCTGCTGGCAGCTGGACGTAAAAAGGTTACCATTTTACTTTCTCTTTTTTTTTTTTTTTTTTTTTTGATTGGCAGTTGCCTCTTTTTTTCCTACATACTTAGGTTGTCTGGTTATACTATTTCGCGTCACCCATGCTATAAGTTCGGCAGCAAGTCATTGGTGTTTTGATTTGTTTCTACGCTTGCTGCTGATTTTTTATTTTCCTCAAGAAAAGATCCGACGAAAATCAAATCTGTCTTGGGTTTTCTGAACCTTAAGTAGAAGGTTAAACTTTAGCTGTTTTAGTTTTCTTTATGTACTTCACTTGACCTAAACATTTTCATTTCTCCCTTATAAGACGTAACATCTTTGTCTGTTTTTAAGGTAATAGGATTGATTAGAGCTTAATGTTATATTATCCCCCATCAGCTTCAAAAATTTTACCAGAAGTAGGTTGTTAGAGGAAGTAGCAGTCATGGAAAGTCTTCCAAAAAAATTCTTTCGATTCTTAGCAGCTTCAATCTGATGCTGATGCAGCATCTTCTGTTGCCAAACCAACAGTCTCGTCATAGGTCTCTGAAGGAGAAACTGCAGCTATTGACTTGGCAGTGTGACAGTCTATGGAGGACAATTCGTTGCCTTCCGGGCTTGATACTGCAGCTGTTGTTTCATCACTTGGGCCCATTGCATCTGAGACAGGCAACGTCGAGACTAGAGACTGTAGTAGTCCATAATGCTGTATTATCCATTGAGGTGGTTGTCCCTTGGTAATTGTGATGTAGATTCTTCAGTCCATAATGGAGGGGAAGTACTCAGAGCGTTGATAGTATTACAAGCACAGAAATACCGTCCTCTGCAGATATCCCAGTTTTTGAAGGGGAAACAGAACATTATGATATGCCACATCCATCTGCTTCAGCTGGTACCACAGAAGGGACACTGGTTAAACAGATGTAGGTTGTGCTCTCCTTCTCTTGATACATATTTTTTTTTAATTTTTTTTCTCAAATTCTCCTTGTTAGTGTATTGTATTGGGCAAAATTGGGATGAGTTATGTGTGTGGATTGATGTATAATTAAATTCTCATTTGTTGCTGACTGGGGGCAATGCTGGGAGCTGATGAGTTGCTGAACATTTGTGTAGATAAATAGGTGGGCTGTAGCTGGGACCTCTATGGCATCCCAAGTTTGTAGTTTGCGTAAAGTCATTAACAGTCAAGTTGCTATTCCTATAGATATAGATGATGGTAGTAACAGCAGGTTAGAAGATGAAGATAAAGACAAAGGTATTCTTTACTGATGTTTAAAATTATTTTGTCCATATTTATTTCTGCCTCTAGCGAAGACAATTTTTATTTAAAAGTGTTACATCCCTTTGTTCTTACATTTTAATTTCTTTGTTTCCTCAGGTCGTGGTTTCGAAACACTTAACCACATCAAGAGTTGTTCCAAGGTTCACTAGACCAAAAAAAATGATATGATAGATGGCTTATGGTCGGGTTCATTTCTGTTTATCAGTTTATGTTGATTTGAAATAGTGGCAAATTTCATTTAGGCTGGATTTAGTTTATTTATTATTTACACACCAAAAGTTGCCTTTTTATCTAACTATGTTATGTTTATCACTTTAATCTGCCAGCGTTTCTGGTGATCTGGCGCTCATGCGACAACCTGTCTCACAGCTTGGCATTATTATCCATTAGGCTGTACTGCGTACACTGTTGGCAGCTTTTGTGTTGTGACAAACCAATCCGGTTAGTGGCTTATTTTCACATACGTGATTATTATGGAGTTTTGGGACTGTGCTTAGTGACATATTTATCTTTAACTCACTGTATATTTCAAAGTTATATGACTGTGAACCCTGTTTGAGACTAGCGTTATTCTAATTTTCGGTGGATAGCATTTCATAGATTTCTTTTCTGCCTTGTTTACTTAACTCCTTTCCTTCTTCCTCTTGCCATTGCTTCATTTCATAATCCATTTTCTGTCTTGTTTCTTCGAAAACCATGATTCTTATACTTTTAGATTGTGGTCTTGCTGTCTGCAGGTTATTCATTTGTTTTTGTTGAAGTTTAGCAAGGAGTGCCAACCATGATTTTGCCTTAAAATTCATACTAGGCTCCATGTCAAAATATTTTTCCCTTTCTAAACACGGTCCATTGATTCATTATTTAACTCAACCAGGCAACTTAATTTGCCATTTTTTATTTGTATGCATCTCAGATTGCTTGGTTATGGCCAGTAAGTAAAAGTCCTTATTAATGTTGTGGATTGTTGGGTTAGAACCAACCAAAGCTTGTAGAATGCTTACTGTAGTAAAAAGATTTGTCTGCAAGTAACAGATTTTGTTAGTTACATACACAAACAAGAATGCTGCATTTTGAATGGTGTTACATATACTTATCTCCACTGGCCAAAAAAAAAAAAAACAATACTTGTCTCCCTTTCTCTCTCTCCCTCCCCCCCCCCCCCCCTCCTTTCTTCCCCTTTTTCTTTCTCTCTTTTGTTGGCTTAATAATCCTGAAGTCCTTGGAACCTTTAGCGCTTATATGAATATATGTTGTTTAATCGAAGATATTCCAACTTGAACATGTGTCATACAACTTTTGACTAGCTAATTCGTAAACTAGATGAGGTTGAGAGACAAGAGATATTTTTCATACTGCACGGAACATAGACCTGCTGCAGATCTAACAACAAGGTACACAACTTTTATTCATTATTCTCGATGATTATTCGCAGATGATAGTCTACATATATATGCTGATGATGACTGGTTTGAATGGGAAAAATGAAGAACACATACGACCGGTATAAATTGCATCTGGTTCGGTCACAGTGTACTTTTTAATAGCCCAACTTGATCTTCAAAATCTTTAATATTACCTCTTAGATTCTCCTTAAATCTTGTTATCCTGAAGTGCTTCAGTTCAACTCCTTTTGCCTCTCCGGTAAGCACGAGATCAGCCAGTACCCTCCCAATTGCAGGCGACATCTTGAATCCATGACCAGAAAACCCACCTCCAATCACCACGTCCTTCCCAAACTCCCCTCCCAGAAAATCAATCACAAAATCTTCATCCGGTGTCATCGAGTACATGCATAATTGAGTTACAACAGGTCCACTTGTATCAACAAACCCTCTAAATGTCTGCTTAATCCATTGCTTCAATGAGCTCGGTGTGAGTCCAGGTCCCCATGGCCTTTTATCTGGGTCACAGTGGTAACCCCCATGCACCGCAATTTTAATCAGCCCCGGGTACTCCAACGATGGTGTGCCATATACATATGGCTTAGCATAGCTAGCGAATGTCGGAAAATCACTCCCAATTGCGTAATTAGCCTCATGTCCTTCCTTAATCCTCCAATAATATACGTTGGTTTCCAACGGTTGAATGGGAAGTTCGATCCCACTAACTGTTTTAACCAACTTTGTCATCCAAGCGCCTGCTGTCACTACACATTTTTTACCCCAAAACTTTTCACCATTGCTTGCATTCAGTATTACTCCTCTCTCTCCATCTTTGGTTATGCCGATCACTTTCACGTTGTCTCTGAGGAATGCACCATTCTTCAACGCCAGCGTTTGGAACATTGACACTGCCTTGGTGGGCTTGATAACGCCACCATGCTCGCAAGACACTCCAACCCAGTCCTCCGGTATGTCAATCAGCCCGGAAAATCTTTGGATGACTTGCTGGCGGTTGAGGACCTGGTGTGGCACGGCTTTGTTTCGGCACACGTCGATGACAGAGAGGAGACTCTTGGCATCGGCTGGGCCCATGTCGAAGTGTTGGGTCTTGAAGTAGACCCTGAAGCCAATTTCGGATTGGACCTGTTCCCACATCTGATAGGATTCATTGACCAAGCTGTAGTAGTAGTCTTCAGGGTATGTTGCTCGTATGGTGCGAGACTCGCCATGAGAAGAACCCCGGTGGTGCAGAAAATCGAACTGCTCCAGAAGCAGGGTTTTCTGTCCTCTTTTGGCTAGTTGGTACGCCGTGGAGCTCCCCATGACGCCCGCCCCTACCACAATCACGTCAAATTCATCACCAGAAAATCCCATCTCTCTCTCTCTCTCTCTCTCTCTCTCTCAGTGATAAAAAGGGTTTAACTTTTAGTTTGGTTGGATATTATTTCCTAGAGATAAGAGTGACATATATATACTAAAATGAGATTCTAATGTTTGAACCGAAAAAAAAGTAAAAATAGAGGTTCTAATGTAAAAAGCCAGACTTTGGGTATAAATTTCATTATTGCCATTAACTGGTTTGTTTCTTCCAAAATTGGTTAGAACTTAAAATACATGCGGAAAGTTCATACGCAATACAGTTGTTACCTTCACTGATACACTGGCCTTGGAAGGCAAGGAATTATTACTAGAATTAATGGTATAAGGAATAGGATAACAGTAGTTGGTTCATGAATGGGTTATAAACAATAATCAAAGCTGAGGATAATGTTTGCCATGAAAAGCCTTCGGTATTTTTAATGGCAAAAGAGAAAAAAAAAAATCCTTTCTGTTTTTAGTCAAAATGACAGCGAAAAATATTCATAAGGCCTGATTTGATAAATTAATTAAGACATGAAACATAGGATTTGATTGTCGGAATTAGGAAGTAGGAAAGGCTGCACGGTACAAAGTGGATTTAAGTGCCAGGCTGTCTTTGCGGCTTCCGTTTTGCACGTGGTATAACGCTGTATAAGTAATTATTGAAGCCAATTCCAAGTGGTGCTTAGTCCTTGTCAATCACCCAGGTTACTGCATTATCAACATTCCACGTTTTATCTTCTTCCCAATTTCTAATTTCCAAAGCTTCGATTTTTTTTTGTCCCAAATGGCGCCTCCCTTCTAGTTGATGCCATTTCTACAGTAGATAAGATAAGATAATTTATTCAGTATCAAAGTAGTTTTTCAAGCATTTTATTTCTCCCTCAATTTTTTTAAAAAGATAAGATACTTGTGAAAGATTATTGATTAATTATTTACAAAAGAAAGAAAGAAAGATCGTTGATTAGAAAATTCTTCCTTCTACGTCACGACTATTATTAGTGCAGGAAATAATGTAGAAGTTGAAGGTGTATTTTGAAAGCGTGTAAATCTAATCCTTTTGACGTCACACCGATAGCCGCTATTAAGCTATTTTTTAAAAGATTGAAATGGGACTCTATTTCTTAAAATGAAGAATTGATAATGAGAATCTTTTGGAGATCCGGTTCCTTTGTCAGATTTGCAAGTTTGATTTATGCAATATTGTCACTTTTGTCTTCATCTGTTCGTCTTATTCTGTATCAAGTATGATTAATTAACCTTTTGCTTTTAGTAATGGCCTACGCATTCTTATTCCCTTCATCTCTTATTTCTCATTATTACTGTTTTTGACTAAATTTATTATATTTATATTTATAAAGATTAACATAATAGAACATGAAATGTGAAATGCATACTTATCAAATCTAATAACTGTAAGGTTAATATATACATGTTTTTGATGCAAGAAAATAAAAAATTAACTGTTATTCTTTATTTTATTAATGTTCTATTAGTATTACTTACTGTCTTTTGGTCACTCCAGTGCATGTTAGTTTAGTACTGAGTATTTGCTCAGCTAGATTAGTTAAACACACATACACATATATACATATATGTATGTGCTTGCAAATTAATAAGGTCATGTCCGTTTTAAGTAGATTCCAAAAATGGGGGTCTATGGTGGTTAATGCATCATAATTCACGTGTATATTTAGTAAGTTGTGCAACAATCAGGCTGCGGCCGCATCAATCAGCATCAGGGACGAATGAATATGCCAATCGCTTACCGACAAACAGATACCACAATGCAAACAAAAGATCCAGTCATCATCCACTACCCTCTGCTGTATCTCCTTATGTCCTTCCAAAATTAGCAGTACCTGCCAGATCATCTTCATACCTCTATTTCAGCCATCAGTTTAGGCTTAATTAAACACATACTTGGTGATCAAATCCTTAATAGACAACAATTCAGGAAATTCCTTGTTTAGCTTAGCTGCATCGATCCATGGATTGGTGAAGTTCCATACTACTCTGCATTTCCTCTTAATTTGCCATTTCAATTGGTCCTTATTAACAGACGTTGTCATACATTCTTTAAGAAGCTCCACAACCACAACCTGCAAAATTTAGTTTATAGACTTCAGAATAAAATTTCAAAGCAGCTAAAACCATTGCTGAATAAGAAAAGAGAAGTACGTCCTTCACACCATATCCTCGGTCTTAGAGTAGAAGGGGAACTGGTGAACTTCGGCTTATCTTCCTCTTCGAATATTCCAAAGCCTGATCTTTGTGGAAGCGATTTATCATCATATTCTAAAATACTGACACTTGCAAAGTTCATCGAGAAAAAGATAATTATGCTCTCCGCAAATATCAGCAACCCTATGCTAAATTGTCCTTATAGTTTCGACTTGACGTGTTTCACACCGATCGATCAACGTTAGGCCTCCCTCCCAGTAACCCCAGCTGCATGAAAAGCACATGCTTAGGTTGTACTCGCCTTATGTCTTCCACAAATGACTTCCTTTCTTCCAGCCTTCCCCTCTATCTAATACAGTATCCTTTTCCTTGCAAAGACTTCCCAACAACCAACTTCCAATCTATATTGAGAGATACGGGGTGGACTGATGGGCTGGCAGCAGATCCAATCAGAGACATGAGCATTTTATTGACCTACGGGTCCAGGTCAAGTGGCTGAGGAATTTGGGCATGAGGGCCTGTGTTATTTGATCAACCGACCAACTAACCACCCACAACCACAAGTCCACAATGGATCCAAATGCTATTTTCCTGATGGATGGGCTTTGTGGCTCAATACTACTACTATATACCTTGTTTTTCTTTTCTGGACTGAATCTGAAATAAAGGCTGTGAAGCAGGCCAGTATTGGTATGCACCAATACTTCATACGCTCTCTCTCCCAGTAGCATTATTTAATTTTGCCGTTTATTCTCTCCCTCTATATATAATAATAGAATAAAATCAAAAGCCCTAATTCCCCTAAAGAAAAGCCGAATAGTAGAAGTGGCTGATACTGCTAGGGTTTCTCTTTCTTCTCTGGCATAACTAACCAGGTTTAGCTTCAGATCTCTCTCTCGATCTTTCACCCTTCTTTTCGTAAATACAATTACGGAGAGAAATTACTTTTACGTTCAATTTCTGTGGTTATTTTTTTTAATGGAGAATAATCTATCCAGCCCTATATTTTTTTTTCTGGTTTAAACTTTTATATTCTATTTACACGATTTAATTTCTTTGTTTTTTTACTTTCTTATTCATACATCAGTTTTTTTTCTTTTTTGGTTTTGAACTGAAAGTTGAATAATGTAAGACTTATTTGATAGGTTTTTTTTTTTTGAAACCCAAAAGACAATGTCTCGAGTTTACGTGGGTAACCTTGACCCACGAGTTTCGGAGCGGGATCTTGAAGACGAGTTTCGTGTCTTTGGAGTTATTCGAAGGTAGAATACTGTTGTACCTCGTATTTTTTCTTCTTTTGAACTGCTGCATCATACACTATAATTGTTTGTAATATGCACCTTTCAAGCATGATTTTGTTGCCATAATTGTCTGAATGTTGTCTTTCTGATATGCTAAATAATTTTTTTTTTTCAGTGTATGGGTTGCTCGAAGGCCACCAGGTTATGCTTTCATTGACTTTGATGATCACAGAGACGCTGAGGATGCAATTCGTGAATTAGATGGTATTACAGCCGGGTCCTCTTATTTCTGTTAATCACATCCTTAAATTTCTGTCTGGTTAGTTGTGATTTCTTTCTTTTTGGAAATTAGAAGTTTGTAAATCTTGTTGGGATGACATGGTTTGACCTCTTTCATCCATCTAACAGCAAGTTTCTGATTTCTTTCTCTTAATGGCATCTTTAGTTAACATGAGGTTATTATTTGAGATTCTCATCCTATACTAGCTTTATAAGTCACATATTTTGATTAGGCAAGAATGGCTGGAGAGTTGAGCCTTCTCGTAATTCTAGAGGCAGAGGTGGACGTGGAGGTGGAGGTGGTCGTGGAAACTCTGGTGGTTCTGATTTGAAGTGCTATGAGTGTGGTGAGCCTGGCCATTTTGCTCGAGAATGCCGCGTGCGTAGTGGTTCAGGAAGACATCGCAGCCGCAGCCCTAGATATCGTAGGAGCCCAAGCTATGGGCGAAGGTAAGGCCACCTAAGCAAAATATTGTCTTATTTTTATGATTGATTGAAGCCTTTATATGATTGAATGAAACTTACCAATTTGAAGCAGAAGTTACAGTCCTCGTGGACGATCCCCAAGACGTCGCAGTCTATCTCCTCATGGGCGTAGCTACAGCAGGTCTCCACCGTACCGTGGTCGTGAGGAATTGCCATATGCTAATGGGTAAAGCTCCTTGAACTTTATGCTAGTAGCTGGAAAGGCTTTTCTTACTGTAATCTTTTCCTCCAATAATAAGCAAGTGCTTCAAACCGATAAGAATTTTATCACCTGTCCAATCTGATGTTGCTCACAGCTACGCTCATCCTGGTTTAGTTTTGTGTTGTGCTGTTTTGGATTATGATATATGAGTTTGAAATATTGCTACTAAATTCGGTGCAGAAATGGTTCAAGGGAACGCCGACGCAGCAGGAGCTAAGTACCACAAGGATGTAACTTTTATGTGAGGCAACTGGATTAAGTGTGTTTAGTTTGTTGACTTTGGTGCTATAATTTTAATTAGGCAACGGCCTCAGCCTCTTGGATTTGGATAAGTTCCTTTCTGTTTTTCTTTATTTCTATGATGGTTTTCTTTGCTTGATCTATGCATAAATACTCCTTTTTTTATGCGTAAGGAAAAAAAGCTTAAGATGACCTCTATTAATTTATCGAAAAATCATTCCAGAAATTCTGCTAAAAATTCATGCTTTTCTTTTGTGTTGAGGTGTCTTCTGGGTCTGCCTCATTGCTTTTCTGCTTCTACACTCCTCTGGGATTTTTACTTCTTTGCTGCCTGGCTATGGGATCTTCAATAGTTGATCATTGTGGGTCCCATTTGTCATCATCTCTAGTTGCTACTCTTTGAATGAATCTCTCCTGCTGTGATGCACCTTCCTCAAACTCTAGTGGCGTTCCTTTACTTTAGCTTAAAAGGATTGAGGAGCTGGGTCAAATGCTTCTGGCAGGTAATTGTATCTGTTCTACAGAAGTTGATGTTGTAGGGTCCTTACAAGAGTGGGATTGGTAATTTACGGATCTTATTTCTCTGCAAACTTTTAAAAGTGACAACAAAAGATTGAGAAAGATGAAAGGATATTTTGCTTACTGTTTTTTCATCATGTTTTTGGTCATTCAGCTTACAAGCAAGAATAAATTTGAAGTCTTGTACGTCTGTTGGGTTGGAAAGTTGGGATGCTGAACTCACTTTTCTTCCTAGTGTCTGCTTCTAGATCCAGATGATTATACGTAATAAAAACAGTGTTTACTTTTTTCTTTGACTATTTGTGGACCTTGTATCTTTTTTTTTTCTTTCCCTATGTGCATCTTTGGGCGGTACATAAGGGGGAGTATCCTGGGATGGTTGACTCTTAGCTGCAGAACTTGATGTATCTCTGATAATATCCTGGCAAGTTAATCATACCTGGCTATATATTTTGGGTCTCTTGATAGGCTGCAAAACAATTATAGGTGAAGTGAATGGCCGGTATTTTTTGGTCTCAAATGGGGGATTGTTAACCTACCAAAATTTGGTGGTTCTGGTGTGTGTTGTAAGTTATACAGCAGGAGCTTGTCTAGCTGGTATGGTCTTTGCTTAGGAAAATTAAGCTTCATTTGGCGTCCTGAACTCTTTGGCACATGTGAGATGGTTATGTTTCTGGAAAGTTCCACAATGTTTTTGCCTCGTGGAATGTGTTAGTAGTCTCCGAAACAAGAGTAGGATAAAGTTGTTCATATCAGTTCTTCTTTCCAGGGTTGAAAGGATGATTGCAATGTTCATAGATGGTGGACTAAGGTCAGCATTAATATAAATCTCCATTGGACTGTTCTCTACTGTATGATTTCCTTGAATTGTTGAATGGTTTGAACTTTTGGTTCGTTGGAAGCAATTTGAATAATGGGCGTGTGTCATGCCTCCACTTGGTTAGTGCTATTATGTCTCTTCTTAAGGATACTGAAACTTTAAAGGTCCACCAAAGACCTTTCTTTTTTTTTTTTTCTTGGGGGCGGCGGTGAGTATTTTCGTCCTTAAAACGGTGCACTCCACGTCAATGAGATGAAACAAATTATGATTCTTTTTTTATTATTATTATAACATTGCCTTAAAAATATGAGAAATTAAATTTGAAAGTGCTATATTTTCGAAAATTAGAAATGAATAGTGGCTATTGTGCGAATGGTATTGGTAATGATAGCGTTAGTATTATCAGGTCGGCAAGGGGTCGCATTGCCGCTTTAATAATTTCCATCCGCTGGAGCCAATGGCTATGGGTAGAACTTCTGAAACGTGACTCAACCTGCCTGCAGCCTCACCGAGAAAATGACTCACTGAGACAATGGGTAAAGCATATTCGTTTTTGTAACAAAAACATCCAGTCCCTGTTGAATGGGTAATGGATTCTGTAAAACCCTGTTTTTCCCTAACTGCGACGTGATTTTATTTTTAAAGGAAAAAATAAAAAAGGAAAAAAAACTACCGAGTAGCAGTTGTATT
>JBBYHL010000019.1:3807919-3841154 GCA_038381835.1 Adansonia madagascariensis | reverse complement strand
ACAAACAACTACTCGCCATCCCTAGTATCTCTTATATTTTAACCTATAACAGTAAATTAATCTTTTAACCTCATTTAAGATAATAAATGATAATTTGTCAAAAAGATAATGCCCACCTATAAATTTGTCTTTTAACCTTATTTAAAATAATAAACAATAATTTATCAAAAGAAAATCTTAAAATGTTGGGAAAAAATATCCATGTTTCCCGACAAGTATAATTCAAACAAACTGAGAAGGTAGGAGCACAAACAAATCATAATTAAAATTTATCAAAATTATACATAGAAATAAAAAACTGAAAATCCATTATTATTATTATTATTATTTATATTTTATTGCTTTTTAAGATAAAAAATGCAAACATGATGAAAGAATAACCATTCAAAATTTCAGTCTACATATAATCACAAATTGGAAATTGTGTTAAACTAAAGACACACTAGGACCAAAACTGCAATAAGAATTGCCCTCACTGACAGACAACCCTCAAATCTCAAGCACTCACCAACAAAACATAAAAATCATCTATCCGGAAATCCTTTCCTTTCTGGACCAGACTCAATAATATCCCATATTATAAATAAGCACCTCGTAATATACACATTCTACAAAAAAAAAAACGGGGGTGGTGAATGGATTTATTTCAATCGCCCTGATGACTTTTCAAGCTCAATAAAAGCTTCGCTGGCTTGGAGTAAAACATCATGCAATTACAAACAATGGGAAATTTCCCGGAGGCAAAGAATGTGTAATCAATATGCTTCCACACACGGACAGGACACTGCATACCTTCAAAACCAGAAAGATGCCCAATATACTATGAGGAGAGGATGGATTGCAAAGCAAGCTGATGCTGTGGATGCAAAGATGACCAAGTTGAGGCCAATGTTTCTGGTGGCAAAGTCTGCCGAAGCTGCCTCAGTACATTGACCATCCGACTTGCAGTTTGCTCTGTGGCTAGATCCTTACCACATACGACCTACGTATCAGCAACTATGTGTAAGATAACATACTCCAAGTCATATTTCTCACACCCACAAAACTGTCAGCCTTTGATCCTTTCAAAGTTGTTATTTCCTTATAACATGAAATATGTAAATAACCTCTTTTTTTACCACTTTTCCCACCGCCTAAAACCAAGAGGAGAAAAAGAGAGGTTCCACATCAATAAGGCTAACATTCATACGGAGCTGTAAGTGATAGAATATCTCAATTAATTAATCAATTAAATGATGCATTTCTAGTTGATAAATACCTCCAAAATTTACTTCTTTTTCCTTGCATGTTTAATCAAAAGATTAATATATTTATAATAACTTAGGTTACTCAATTTAAAAAAAAAATGCCATATGAATAAAGTATTATATTAAACCTATTAACTAGTAAAAAGTGATATATTTTTTATAGTTTGAGTTACCACGGACTGAATCCTAGTCATTAAACTACAATTCCAATACTTCACCAATAGATCACATGACTATTGACACTGTATTATTCTCTTCATGATATCATAGAATTTATTATGTAAAAAATTTAAACAATAGGAAACATAATTCACCTGCTGCAAATTTGAGTATTGTAACTTGTGGAAACTTATTTTATTAAGTCTAAGTGTCAAAATTCATCCAACATTCCATTCACTCTTTTTTGTTATTACTATTTATATTTTCTGAGTTTATTAGCCCTAGTCTGGAAACGGGTATGAAATATTAATACAAAGATGCACAAAACCTGTAGAAGTTTTCTTCATCTAGATATTTCATTTTTTATTATTTTCTGGAATATTATTCAATGAAGTGCAAAATACAAAACACAAAAAGCATCTTTCCTCGTATAAAAACCCGTGTTTTACCTTTTCTCTTTTTTTATTTACTTTGTTTAGTAGGAAAAAGGGGATAAGGAAGAAAACGTGTTTAATCCAATTGTTAAGCTAAAATAGGAAAATAATTATGAATGAAACCATCAGATTAGAAATTTTTCTTTCTTTATTGATTTACGTTGCTCCTACAAAGCAAAGCCAATGTTTATGTTACCAAAAGGAAAAAAAACAAAGCAAGACAATATTAAGAAAAAGGGTAATAAACCCACTGATAACCATCTACAGAAAAGCAAAGAATAAGAAAAATGGAAATTCGAGCTTTACGTTAAAAGAGAAAGAAAAGTGAAAAAGGACAAGGGATTGAAGAAAGAAACAAAACAGAGAAATTTTGGGCTTTCCAATTAGACAATGGCATGTGGCACACCACAATTAGCCTACGCATGTAACTTTTAGGGCAAGATACATCCCATGGAATTAATTATAATCCTCCCCTTTTAGAAAGGATTAAGTCATCCAACGCTGAAAAGGATGACTAAATCCTATTTGCAATCCAATAGTACCATTTAAGTGTACAGTAGACATAGAGATAGGGTGATTCTTATTCTGTCCTGTCCATTATCCTTCACCAAACACACCCTAATTACATAACTACCATACAGATAAAAACAGACAGATTGCACTACAGCAATTTTCCATTTCTCAGTGTATGGTTTGTTCAGAACAAAAATAGGACTTGAATTAAGAAGATTTTAAAGCAGTGACTTGAAATTTTACCTCCGCAAATACTGCGACAATCTTAGGAAGATACTGATGGTTGGGACCCAAAATTTCATTGTCTGACCTGAGCAGACATTAGATAGATTGTTTGACAATGGACAGTTACAGCATGAAGCAAGAAAATAAACTATGGAAAAGTAAGGTTATATCAACAAAGTTGAAGTTACCTCTCTACCATTGAAATAAGTTGTTCATGAACAACTTTGGCTTCAATCAGATCACCTTTTATTGGCAAGCAGTTTAACCATGCTGGAACAACCTACCAAATACCAAAGGATATATGGCCAAGGCAAGCCAACATAAGGAGAACAGAAACAAAGAGTCAAAATAAGCATAAAGAAATGCACAACAAGTATTACTTCTGTGGAAAGCACAATAGCGAAATTGGTTCAAATAAGTAAAATTAAAGAACCACAGCAATCCATCAGAAATTGTATGCGTAGACAATCAAGCAACCCAGCAATATGGAGACTTTCACACATAAAGCATTATACATTATCTAAAATCATGCATGAGATGACCATTTATTATATCAATTTACAGAAATGTCTAATAGGAAAGGTGTGTACGTGGGGAAAGGAAGGAATTTGAAGGGGAGGAAATTACACCTATCTGTGCTTAACATGCCAAGTGCCAACGAGGACCTGCCTGAATAGAAAGGAGGCCCCTAGAACATTAAGTTCCTAGGTTCAAGTCCTGCCATGTGTGAGTTTCGACCAACTCTATGTTGTCTTGTTTAGTTTGTTCATGGGTTTGCGTGGGTTTAGTTTGTTCATTAGATGTAATATTTATGTAATCTATGTTGAATAATGCTTCATTGTATTGTGCTCTATACTTGTACATGCAATCGCATTAAAAAAATGTACGTAACATTTAGACACACATATACTGGCATCAGACCACCACACAATATACCTATCTAAATTAAGTATCGCAGGAAAAGAGGTACATAGACGGCAGAAGTGTTTTCTATAAAAACATTGCCATTTAGCAGTGACAAGATAACCAATCTTCTTCCTCTACTTCTCCATCATGCATTGCAGACACACACAGGCAAGTCACCCCCCCCCCAACCAGCTCTTCCATATTGCTTGCCATTCCCTCCCCATGAAAGTTAAACTTGATTCAACAATTCATTCTCTTTTTTTTTGGTAGGTGCTAAAACACAGCTTGCCTCAACGAGCAAAGATTTTTTCCTTCTTCAAACCCCCATAAGACCAATAATTCTGCCCTTTCACATGGAACTGTATCTACATTTTATGTTTGATCTGCCTAAGAAGAAGACGAGTCTATTTAGAAATAATTGTGTCCATATCCGTCTTGTGTCGACATGGATATAGTTTCCGAAAGTGACAAGACCATGTAACAGAGCCTATCACTAGTGGTTTTGTACCACTCTATTTTAACAAAATTTTAAGACTAAGAGTATTACTTAACGTTATCAATACCATACTGATACCATCCAGTCCATAACAGTTTCTACCAAAACAAGCACATCCTCCTCTGCAATATTTAGCTTCTAGGAAACTGAATCAACATGCACTAGTTATACTATCAGTGACATGTTTCTGTTGTTTCAACTTCCAACAAAAAAGCTCATGTCAATCAACATAGAAATCACCTTTTGGGTATTTTTAGTTCTTTTGCAAACAAGTCCACATCAAAGCAGAGAAAACTTTGTTTTATCCTTAAACTTATTTTCATGGAAATGGTGAAGGGGAAGCTATATGAATGGAAATGGTTGCACAATACACACAAACACAGTGGGCAAAGGAAAAGGTGAAATTTCTAATGTAGAGTTGAGGACAATGGTATTAACAGCATTAAGAAGATGGCTTTTCTATACATGGGATTTCCTTTCATCAGGCTAGGAGGGATTATAAAGTGTTGGCCTTTCTTTCGTTCACCTAAATCTGGGTGGACTTGTCAAAGTTGAAATTAGAAGGTTAGTTGTGTAGTTCCTTTTTCCCCTCTTTTCTTTTTCCAGAAATAATAGAATCTCAAAGAAAAAACCGATTCAAATTTAAATCTTGACTAAAATTACACTTCCTATAAAATATCATACTATTATTTTAGGAGAAAAGAAAAATAATTATCAAGAAAAAGTTACATTCTTAAATATTGGCGAATTATATCATAAAACTTCACTAAAAAACTGACAACTGACTTATACTGGTATGTAACATCTTTAAAGAAAAAGGGAAATGTTTGTTGGTGTTAAATTAACAACCTTGGAATTACCCTCAAGAAAGCAAAAGACAAAATTGCTCCTAATTTGATGTTCAGTTATATACACATAAAAAATATATATAGATGAGTAACAATGCACATCATATACATGTCAAAAGGCCATTAATTTTCTTATTTTTGCAAAATTTCCCACTAATAAAAAAAGAGAAGGGACGGAGAGAAGAAAAGTGATTTTCAATTTCACCAAGGTCTTTCTTTACCCTAAGAGCAATTTGATAATTGCGCTATAGTTTCAAGCTCAGACATACAAAACCATATTAGTAGTGTTACCGTTTCTATGCATATGGCTCATGGTACATTACAAATGGCACTGATTTTAACAAGAACAGGCAATTCAAGACTTACTTGATTACTCAAAAACATATGTTTAACGCAAAGCCAAGATCCCTTTCTTTACATGTCAAAACATCTAATTAACTTGGAAAATTAATTTTATTGGCTGTCATACCTGAGCTGCATCAATACTGTCACGATGGAACAGGCATATTTTTCCCAAAGCAGAAACAGCATTATCATATGCCATAACATTTTCGGATTGCAAAGCATTTGGATGCCTTATTACAGCATTTAACCTTGACAAAGCCTCTGGACAAAGTCACAAAAATGTTACTTTTGTAAGAAATAAATCATGCTATATACAATCATGCAATCTTTACCTCCAACAAGTGCCTTAAAAACAGGTCCACCAAACTCCGCACAAACACCAAGTCCATACACCGCTGCCTGAAAAATAAATCAAACAACTGAACGGCAAACCCAATAATCTAAGGTGCTTTAGATAGCAGAAATCAGAAAGTACAGACCTGTCGCACATCTGGGTTCTCGTCATTGCAAGCCTCCAATATGAAAGGAAGATATGTGTCATAATATCTGTTTCAACCATATTACAGAAATTGCATCAAATGACCATTCTCTAAGATGTTAATTAATACAATAAAATTAAGCAGCGCACTTTAGAGCTGCCTCACGACACTGCTCTGCAACATCATCAAAAATACAGATTGCAATTCTTCTTTCTTCAGCCGTCTTATCTTTGCCCTGTAGTTTAGACACAACACAGAGAGAGAGAGAGAGAGAGAGAGAGAATGAGCACACTTTAGGAAACAAAATTTTCGTTTGGCTATTCTTCACGAAATTGTTTACTGATTTCAGAAATAAAGACAAATTTCTAAGTCTAAGAACTTACCCACATAGGTGTAAGATATGAAGATAGTTCTTCAAAGAAAGGCAAGAAAGAGGCTTTAAATGTTTTGATCAAAGTTCCCAAGATTTCACCCACCTGGAAACAGAAGTCTTCTCATTATGGCAAGAAAGTGGAAGCATTATGGCTCAAGAAAGAAAATAAAAACAGATAAACAAATATTGGCCTGTCATTTATGTGCCCTACAACCATAGGATTTATTTGAAGACATACTTGGTCAAAAACTTCTTCCTCTTGCTCATTTTCCTCTTTAATTAGCTCTCCCTCCTCGGCATCAAAGTCTTCAGCTTTGGCTCTCTCGGCTCTCTCCCTTTTTCTGCTCGCACTAGATGTGATTACTTGTTTTATCTCATCCACAATAGATCTAACCTGGCTTTCATCTAGATGTGGACCAGAGATCTGAAAGAAAAAATGGCCAGAAATTTGAGATAATATAGAGTTATGCGTTCACACAATATAAATGATGGCAATAGCAAAGAGACAAAGATTAAACCAAAAAACTTCTCTAGTTCAACACATGCCAGTTAAAATGAATAAAACACAAAGGTCATGAATGGAACTTTCAAATGCTTTCTTGATTATCTAATTACGCATTAACTAAAAAAAAAAAAGAACACCTAAAAAGCAAAGGAAAACGCTCGGGCACAGTGTTCAACAAAAATCAACATTATAGGTTTAATTAAGGAATTAGTTCAATTTATTTGACGTCAACTTCAAGTAAGTTTCCCTGGTTTCGTTTATTTAAATACATTTCGAGTCTAACCATCTGTTCCCTGTAATGCTAATTAATATCCAAAGCAGAATAGTTTCAGACAAATGACAACGAACAGAAGAGATGCTACATAATTAGCTTCATTTCTTGATTAAATAAACCTGTATGCATTCGTTCAACGCATCCAACATGCTTGCACATATCTCCATATCAGGTTCCTGCAATAATACGACAATTTCAGTATTCATCTATAACAAGCAACACATCAACGAAGCAATTAGAGCTTAATACATGAATATCCATGAGTGTAAACAGCAATAACCTTATGTAATGCCTCCACTAGAGCCGGAATAATGTAGTCAGACAATTGCTTTACATAGGTCTCATTCCGCCCTTGAGCCATTCCCTTCTCCACTGCTAATTTTGCAGAACGCAATAACTCCGGCATGGCTAGAAACAAAATTTAAAAAATAGGCCAAGACAGGATTAACAAAGTTCAAACAGAAAGATTTGAGATAAAAAAGAGAAGAGTCCGTCATCTATCTTATACCTGAAACAGCAGCTTTTCTAACTTCCTCGTGAAAATAAAATTTCAGAAGAGGAACTAGAGTGGGAGCAACCTGCATTACATGTTTACCTTGTCTTTAGTACCAATATTGATAGGAAGTCTAGGACAATAACCCGATACAATGAATTGAAAGAAACCTGATCAATCCATGGAAAAAATCCTTCCTTCAACTCATCAGCATAGCAACATAGCATGTTGCATGCTGTAGCCTTTTCCTCCAGGACGCTAGTCTTGATCCCAATTCTTTTGTCCCCAAGAGTAATGGTTTCCATACTGTGCAATACCAGATGCAATCTTAAAATAACACCAAAAAATATAGTGCAAAACAAAATGCTATTGCAATAAGCCAACCACCAGCCATGGAAAAACACAGCTAAGGCCACTATGTGTCCATGAGGTTTGTTTGTGTGTGTGTTTCTCACTGTTTCTGCATAACATAGAGTGAAGTGGAAGAGAAAGGAGATATAGTTTTTGATCTACACAAAATGAGCGAGGAGAAAAAACAGTATACACATGCATGTATCAAAATTTATGTTGCTCATTGGCATAATATATGAGTTAAAACAGTAACGAAGTTTAACCTTTCATCATCAGAGTCCTCAATGTCATTATCTGAATCTGCAGATGTAATAGTTACATCTGGCTTAAGTTGAGCAGACTGAAGAAGGGGAGGCATGACAACACTCATGTAAGGGAGGAAGTCTTGTCCCAAACACTTGCAGAGTCTGGCCCACGCCTGTAACATGGTGACACCATCATAAGCAAGGACAAACATGTGAAAGATATTATGATCTTTACTATGCATTTTAAGTGCTATGGGCATACTTGCAGCATGTAACTTGTTGTTGGATCGTCTGTTTCCATTTGAGATCCTTGCAATGACATAAGCACTTCCATAACCTTGCAATAAGGGAAAAGGTAAAATAGTTATGTGTCTTTGATGAAAGAACATGCACGATATCCAACTCTTGGTGGAATATCAATATTAAGTGTAGCAGTATAATGAAATTAAGCAACGAACAGCTGGAAACACAAAGAAATGTACTAGCTAAAAATTACAGAAGGCACAGGTCTGCTCATAAAGGTGAAGGTGAGTGTATGCTGCAAAACAGAATAGTGTAAAACGAATGCCATGATTAAGTTTGTTCAGGTAAAGTTCAATACATAAACTTCTAAACGAAAAGGAAAAAAAAAAAGTACTTTCAGCCATTCTATGCATTTGTCTAACGCACACTCTGGCATTACAAAGAGACACTTTAAATTAAATTTATTTAACAACTGGGAATTAAAAAGAAAAAGGGACAAAATCCAAAACCATGAAAATGTGGAAACTAATGGAGATCTACAAGCAGATGCTGTAGTCTGCATTCTCATAGACAGGGACAGGCAATTATAAAATTAAAAAATTAAAAGATTTGTTTGGTTCCGCAACAAGTATTCAGGGAATCTGCATGTCTGTGGGCATCCAAAATTTCTTTAGATTTTACCAACTTCACATGTGATATAGTCAGTATTTAGGGGTAAAATTCAACAATCGATCAACCAGATGGGACCTCCTACAAGTATCTAGTCTCTTGATCAGTTTCAAGAAACAAAAATGCATATTTTCTCTTAGACTAGAGAAAGGAAGGTGCATACTTGCTCCAAATTGCACCATTGCACTCCCAAACAAATGGTATCACTAAACTTAAAAGCCTCAAAATTCTACCATCCATGCATGACTTTTGAGATCTAAGAAAATAACCAGAAGGTTAAAAGAAATCAAATTTATACAGGACATGGTGTTTCTACATGCCTACCAACCTGCTTGGCATCATCTCTGAACTTCTCTTTTCCAACAGCCATTCCAACAAGACTAATACACTCCATGGATTTGGCACGAAGCATGCGATTAGATTTGTCAGTTGCATTCACCAAAATAGCTTTTAGGTATGGTATAACTGCATCATAATATTTTTGGAAGTGCTCCTACAAACCGCCAAATCATTGAACTGAGTTGTCCATATAAAAAATATAACTTATTAATCTAGCTTTATTATGGGTAAAAACTATACTTGAGATGAGTCAGCAACTGATGCCAAAGCAGTCAAGGCACCTTCTTGCACCATTTGCTTCCCATTCTGCATGATATACTTCATATTAGACAAACAAAAACAATAATCTCCTTAAATACAGCTAATTTAATGCATCTTGATGTGACATTCATAACTCTAATTGTCAAACCTGTAAAAGTACAAGCAATTTGCTAACTATTCCATCCAAGTAAGGTGTTAAAATTTCTGGAGTGCAATTTTCACTGAAGTTGAGCACAGCTGAGGCAGCATGGGCCTGTTCAGACAGAAATTATATAACAAAACAAACTGTTATTCATAGTAAACAATAAAATCTTGACAATATCCTTCGAGCAGGGAATGAGGTAAAAGAAAAAACAAAAAAACTCTTAACATTATAATACAACTCTTCCAGTTTCCTGAACGTAGCCATAGCTCCATCCATCTTTAAACCGGAACTAAGTATCATTTAACTTAAAGATGGTTTTTTTCCCCATAATCCACAACATTCAGGAAGTTGCCACTGATGCAGCATTGGCTATCCAATCATTTAATTCCCCTTCACAATCAGTTATGAGGCTCTTAGACACATCCACCATTTCAGAAGCTAATCTGTTAAGATGCTAGCAACACTTAAAGTCCAAGTTCTGTTTTGTCTTTCAAGAAGAGGTAAGGCAGAGAATTTTATAATGAAATTCAAAACTTTTGTTTTATCAGTTGAGTATTTAAAAATTGTGAGTTCTTATAATATTATATGAAATTTTAGTAAAAAGGAATTGGTTGTTGTTGCTGTGGGGGGAGGGGGATGAGGGGAGAGGAGGTTAACTATACCATAGACACATGCAAAAAGGGAAAAATAGGATGAACACAATACTCTATGTAAAGCGCTATGCAATTTAGTAAATGGCTAAATGCTGCAATCATCTGCCTCCAGCCTAAAGTGATTTTCAACTTGTTTCCCTCCACTTACAGATTAGATCACATTAGCACCCAGCTAATAACACAAGGGAATGATGACATGAAACAAATCTTTAGCAACAGTCTAAAGTATAAAATAGATTCATGAAAGAAAAATTATAAATCTCTGAGTAACCTGAACTCGTGGATTATGGAAATCATCCATAGCAGCGGCTAACGCTGGCAATACTCTTTGGTGATATTGGTTTTGCAAATCCGGACCCACGTCAGTAGACAATTGCCCAATTGCATTAATAGCAGCCCACCTCACACGGGGATGAGAATGATGAAAGGAATTCAAGACCATGGAAACCACTTGTTCCAGATTTTTAATCATAACCTGCAAGCCCAGCAACAAATTAAAATTCAACAAAATAGGGAACATGTTCTGAACTCTTCACTTTGACCATCAAACATAAGGCAGCAACCATGTAACCCCATTTTTTTTCTCTTTCAAACATAATGCTAACAAAGTGCAACCACTTGAAACAAAAAAAAAAAGTAAATACTGAATTTACTAAAAGCTGGGATTGTTACAAACTAAAAAGAACTAGAATAATGGCAATAACAATATTAAAACGTTTCATATTTTTTTTGGTCTGACAATATTAAAACATATTATAATACTAGGTATACCTTGGCACAACCCTCAGCAATCTGAGCAAGGGCAATTAATGCAGCATGGTGCTTTTGCCACTCAGGAGCAGCCAAGTAAGCTGGTAACTGCTCGGATGCAACAGGAACAATTGTATTTCCACCCAAGGAAATTGCCAGACGATCCAAACACTCCTGTCCGACACTATAATTACTAGTCTCTCCAGCATCCTCGTCCTCAGTTTCAGCAGTGTGCCATGCTGCATCATCCTCAAGGTCCAGCAACATTCTCATCAATATGGCAAATAGCCTACTAATAAACTGTGGCAGCTTCCTCATCATTCCGGGGGCACGTTCCCTTGCTTCAGCTAAGGTAATCACAAACTCAATGGCCAAGTGGCGTGTCCCTTCCTCAAGCGATTCTGCCTCCGCAATCTGCAACATAGACCCCACCACATCAACAAGCTGCCTCCTAAGAAACCGCGGCTCCGTCCCTGCCAACTCAATCAACAGCTCCAGTGCCTCCTGAGCGGTAGCCTCATTCCCATTATTCAAAGCCTCCGTCAAGGTCCTCATCATTGCTGGCAAAAGATCCTGAAACCTATCCCGATCTGATGAGCTTGTCAAACACTGAATAAAATTGATGACTGCATTCAAGGCAGCGGTTTTGACATCGGCATTAGAACTTTCAGTCAAGCATCTCAAGAACACAGCGTGTAGATCCTTTATAAAAGGAGTCAACACATCCCCAATATACTGACTCAGCTGCGCAAATATCAAAAAGGCAGATTCCTGTAATCTGGGGGAATCCGAAGAGACACACTGGAACATAAAAGGCAAGAGCTCCGGCCACCCATTCTCCTGTAAAATACTAGAAGCAAGCTCCGCAACAATATCGCACAACTTTTTAGACAAAGTTTTAGTGGTTTCGACTTGGATTTGAGACAGAAGCACAGATTTAAGTGAGGAGTGGGTGGAGATGTTGAGACGAGGCCAGATATAAGAGTCGTCACGGGTCAACAGCTTACGGAGAAGAATAGCAGCCATGGCACGAGTCTCAGGTTGAGCGCAGACTTGGAGGAGGTGGGCAAGGCGTAGACAGAGGGCGTCAGGATCTGATTGCTTGCATAGATTGAATAAGGCCTCCGCATGAGAACGTTGCTCATTTGAGGAGGACATCAAGTGGGAGACTAGGGTTTCGAATGGAGCCAGGTCGGGTCCTAAGACGACGGCAAGCTGCGATTGCTGGTCCATGGCGGCAGCGGCGAAGGAGAAGAAGACGATGATATCGATCCCTCTCTCCTTCTTTGGTTTTTTCTTTTTTCCTTACGTTTTGTTCTGTCTATGACTACCCGTTCTGTTGTGAGAGACAGAATTGTGTAAAAAGAGGGATTTTGTGAGAGAGTGAATTAGGGCTGACAAAGAAGAGGAGGGCTGATTAGCTGTCCTTTGACATGCCGTGATGATTAATGTGGTGTACCCACGGCCAACCTTATTTTCTTCTTTTCATTCATATGCAACTCCAACAAATTATATGCACATCCGTATTACGGTAAAAAATGTGAAAAAAAAAATTATTGTAAATAAAGTAAAAGGAGAAGAGAGAAATCAAGATAAGCAAAATATAAGTTTCAAAATCTAATTCTTCAAGAATTAGTTATGTTTTTATTTTTTTGTATTTTTATATTTTGTTGAATAAAAATATGTGACTCAAACATAGGTGTACTTCTCAATACCATATACCATATTTATATACATGTATCATGGAGTAATGTATCATATTCATATACATGTACCATCATTATTAAACACTAATAACCAAACCATACAAAGTATATAGTCATTTACCATATACATGCATGTTTTACGTCACTTCCTCTTGAATGATTATTCACGGTAAATATGTCTCGTTAGAACCTTATTAAAAAGACTCAATGGGACAAAACCTTAGCAAAGAAAAAAGAGTACACTATTTATGATTTCTTTGTGTCAAAATAAAACCAATTAAACAATGTCTTTAAGCAGGCGCATTCTAATGTTATGCACATGTTTCTTGAAAAAATTAAAGTTAGCAAAGCTATTATGAATAGATCTGTGGGTTGTCACTTGAGCAAATTTCGCAAACAACAGCATTACCTTTCTTCAAAAGTTCATGTGTGTAAAAGAATTTTAGTGAAATATGTTAAGTTCCATCACCTTTCATGTAACCACCTTTGATTTGTGTAATGCATGCTATACTATCCTTATGCAATATTGTTGGCTTATCATTTTCCATGAACAATCCACATTCCCTTCTAATATGTTGAATCACAGTTCTTAATCAAATGCATTCACAACTTGTTTCATGAATTGCCAACATTTCTTAATGATTTGATGAGGTAGCAATCATTGTTTATTTTACAGACCATCATAAGATAGCAGTATTACCATATGTGAAGACATTACTAAAGGAAAGTTCGAGCTCATGCTTATCGAAATAGGCATAAAATATTTGACTAATTAAATATATGCAGCGAAAAAGTAAACAAAAAAATAGTCAGATTTCTTTAGGATTTTAGGCTAATATGGACATGCAATCGATTTGGGCAATTTAAAATATAGATCTAATAGAGGATCTTACTTACTCAAAGACTAGAAAATCTAAGTGTGTCGATCCCTGCATAACTGTTGCCACAACTTGGCTACTTCAATCTATTTTTAAAGCTACAAGCAATATAAGCATCCTGCCTCTAATGGCAATCCACGTAGATGGTTGTTGGAACCTTCATTAAAGTTTAGTGGTTCCCTGGTGCTAGCCCAAAAGCTAGAAAAGTCTTAACCAAAATATAGGAACCAGCTGCTCTCCTTCACACACAACTAAGAATTGTTTGAGGAAGTCGCATGGATGTGAGATAGCATTATAGGGAGACCATGGGGATGTGGCAATCATGGTTTCTTACCTCCTATTAACATTGTCTATGCTAAAAAGTGCTAGATATCAGTTTTTTTACTTTTCTCATAAAAAATGATTTTAGACCATCCAAAGAACAAACGATGCACTATTAGTGTAGGGAAAGCAAAATCGCACCAATCATGGCTTAAAGATTTAAGGGTATAGTGCTTAGGCTAATAGCCAAAAAAATGTAACGGCCACCTAAAAACTCATATAGATGTCTATTTATCCATTAAAAATTAGGTTGTCTTAACTAATGGGTCAACCAAGCCCAATACTATTAAACCTATAGGTGGTGCCATTGGTGGTGCCATCATGTGGATCTAGGTGAAACTCTTTTGCCTAGTCCATTTAGAATTGGACTCAATCATTAACTATTTAATATCTTAGCCTAATCAAACATCAGTGAAGTCTACTAATGCTGCATTTAACTCATATCAAGTCCAAATAAGTTTTGTTCAAAACAAGGCTCATTTATCTTAATAATTAGGGCTTTTAAGCCAACCTTTATTTATGTGCAAGAACATTTAATTCTTAATTAAATTCCTTATCGAAGTAAAACAAGTTTACTTCATGTAAATATTATTAAATAATTATTTAATTTACCTGAAGTAATTATTCAACCTAAAAACAAGACATCCTTACTTGAAGTAATTTTTCAAAACAAGGCTCTAATTAGATTTTATAAATCTAATTTAAGTCTTTAATAATACTTAAAATTAATTCAATTAAGTCCTCTACATTTTACCTTTTGTTTAATTAACTCATACTTAATTAACCTAAATTTAATCCAACATATCATCTTATTATGTCTGATCTATTAGGGTCCCAACATGTCGATTTTGCAACGTGGCCAAAAACGTGAATCCTATGACCAAACTTACAAGGTGGGTGAATCCTTTATTTCTCTATTTTTTTCTTTTTTATGTGTATTGGGGACTAAGTAGCCGGTGTGAATTGCTCACTGAGCACACAATAGTCATTATGAAAGGACTGTTTGTCTTGAAGCTATTACCAATCTGTTTTAGCTAGGTGAGATTGGTCACCTACTTGAGTTCATATTTTTTAAGGTTACCAAACCCTTAAAAACAAACTCTGAGGTTAATGTTAATTCCATAGATCATGTGAAAGGGTTCCGGATTCAGTTACTATGATAAATAAGGATCGATCCTTTTCATTAGACTAAAAAATCAGTCCCTTTTAATTACGTGTTAACTCAAATCTTGATTTTATTCAATTTTAGAATCCAATACTTAATTAAAATTTTCATATTTCAAAGACAATTCTCTAAACTGAATTTATTATTCTATTTAAGAAAATCGAGTTTTTAAATGCTTTCCCATTCAAAATATCTTTCGTATCCTATTAGAAGATAGGAGGAATATAAAAAGTTTTATTTTTGTGAAATTTAAAATATCTCAATTTTACTCATTTTTAAAATGGGTATACCATAATTCAAATTAATTGATAAGATGACTTCCGTAGGCTAGAAGCACACTTATAGATCATTTTAACTCGGGGATATTCCCTCAATTAAAAAAAAACTCTGACTTTAGGGAAAATAGTGAAAAACTTGTCCTAAGACCTAGTTTCGACAAAAAGTACGAAACTAGACTTAAAAGATTTAGACTTAGTCGGGGAGACCAAAATGTCTGCTAAAATGCACTTTGATATGAAAACATCCTAGTGACCTTAATCGACTCGATTTTAAGGTATAACTAGAATTTCACCTATGGGATGCCATGCTAATTGATGTTTCTTAAAAGAATATGTATGAATAATTTTATTAAATTACTTCAAATTAAAATTATTTTTAAAAAATCCAAGAAGAGTAGATAAAAAAAACCATAAATGAAATTTTTAATATTTTTTATAGTTCTTTCCATTATTTTCTTTTTTTTTTATCAATTTTAAAAAATAAAAAAATGATGAAAAATATTTTTATTCCTTTCATACATAAAAATCTAAGAGTGAGTAAAAATTTTTCACTAAATATACATTTATCAAATTTTTAGTGAAATTATTACAAACTATAATTCATTAAAATTTTTAGTAAAATAATCACAATAATAATGAAACAAAGAAAATTGATTTTTTCTTATTATTTTTCTATTCATTTCCATTTATTTATTTCTTTTATTTCTTCCTTTTTTTGTTTTTTATCATGTAATTTATGAAATTTTATTAAAATTAATAAATTGTAAGAAAATTTAACACTAAAGCAACAATAATAATAAAAAAAATTTCTTAATTATTTTCTTTCTTATTTTCATTTTCTCGTTTTCATTTTCTTTTTTATTATTATCTCATTTGCTTTTTCATGGAGGAATTAAAGTTTTTAAAATTATGTGAATAATTGTATCATATTATTTTAAATTAAGTTTAAAATTTTTGAATGAATGAAAAGAGAAAAAAGTATTTAATGTTTTTATTTATTTTTAATACTTTTTATACAAAATTATAAATAATATTTTATTATTTTTTTAAGCAATAATTTTTCCTTAGCAATGGAAAATATTTCTAATTTTTAAATACATAAAATTAAAAAGTATTTAAAAATAAATATATTAATTTTATGATAAAAATAGTGAATTTAAAAAATAATTAAAGCAATAATACCAAAAATAACTTTGTGGAAGATGGAGATGGGTGAAAAGGTAGGGTAGAAAGGGTTTTCTCTCTCTTCTCCCCAGTCAATATTATTTTTTCTTTTTCAAATTAATTAAGCTTGTCGAAAGACATTTTAACCTCCACTAGAAGACAAAATAAGACCTAGACATTGATCTTTAAAGAAAATTACCACTAAATCCTAAGACTCAGTTTTAATATATATATATATATATATATATATATATATTATATCATTGTTGATTATAGATATAGATGATAAATTATATATATTATATATAACTAAAATGCCTCTTTAAGGTATTTCTTTGATATGAAAGTATTTCGATAATCTTAAAATACTCGATAATGATATGAAATGACTAACCTATCCTTAAAGCACATATTCAACGTTTAAATATCCTGGTGACTATAAAAGACTTGGTTTTATAGTAAAATTACTAAAACACCCTTTAAAGCATACTTTGACGTGAAAGTATCTCGATAACTCCAAAAGACTTGATAAATCATGAAAGGACAATCATACCTTAAATGGGTAACCTATATGGTAAATGTAATCTAAATAACCAAAGTTGCGAATAGGTCCCTAAACTTTTAAAATTACACTTTTAACCCTTAAATGATGGAAAAATGCTAGAATTACATATAAAATATCCTAAATGCTTTACATGGGTTATTTAAGGTTAGAATGACCTAACCAACTTTAAAATGCAAAGTATTTAGCAAATGGACCTTATGTTTTTCTAATTTTTCAATTTAATCCCTAGATGATTGAAAATGCAAAACAAACATCCAAACTCATCAAAAACAAATGAAAAATTCACCAATGTCACTAAGACCATTTAGTCAAACACGATTTTTTTTTAATTTTGCCACTTAGTCCTTAGATTTTTCCAAAATTATAAAAACACATGAAATGCACCTAATTAAATTCAAAATGCATGAAAAATATTCCAAAAGGACTGTATAGCATTAGGCCAAGCATAGAAGGCCTTGAAAAAAATTTCTTTTAATTTTACAATTTGGTCCTTGTAATTCTTAAAATTACTAAATGGCCCAAAAAATTAAAACTTCACAAAATAATCCCCTACACATTCAGCCAAGGCTTGGAAGCACCTTTCCAAAGCCTAAAAAATTTAGGGAAAATAATTCTAGGCCTCTAAAAATTCCATAGATTGCAAATTGGTCCTAAATGGACTTGAAAAGTGAGGGGGAAATTACAAAAAGTCTCCCCTATCTTCGGCCTTCACTAAAAAATCCAAGGAAAAATTTTCTATTCAAAATTCCTATATGCATGGTGAGATAAAAATGTATCCTAGCTACTACCAAACTCAAATCATCATCAAGATGCAAAAATGATATCAAATGACATCATGAATGAAATGACAATAATTTATAAGATGGAAGCATGAATTTCATAATTTCATGAAAAAAAAAAAACCATAATCATAAGAGCTCCTACAGTCCAGATTTATCCTAGCTTTATGGAATAAACTAAAACATTCCAAACTTTGAAATGCATCTCATGAAAGTGCAACAAGAATGGTGATATAAAAAACACAAAAAATGGTCATAGCTTTCACCTTATATTATTAGGTTCCTTAAACTACTATCGCAACTTGGCTAGGACATGAACCTCAACTTGCTGGACTTAAAAAAGAGAAAAATCCCTCATTCCTACATATATCATTATTTTTCATTTTTTGAGGACTGAGTCGTGGAGATGAATAGCTCACTCAACTTAATCCTAAATAGTCATTATAAAATGACAAATTTTCTTAGAGTCACCACCAATCTATTTTGGCTAGATGAGATTAGTCACCTATAGGAGTTCCTATTTCAAAGGTTACGAACCCCTCAAAACCAAACTCCGAGGTCCACGTTAATATTAGAAATCACTTAAAGGGTTCAGAGTTGGTGATAATCTCGAGTAAGGAACGATCCCTCTAATGACGCTCGACAATCAGTACCTCTTAATTTTGTGTTAACTTAAAATTCAATTTGTATTCTATTTCAGTATCTTGTATTTAATTAAAATTCCCATTTTTCAAAATTTTTCAAAACTACATTTATTATTCCATTTAAGAAAATAAAGTTTTTAATATTTTTTTAAAAAAGAATCAAAATATCATTCACACCCCACTAGAGGGCCGGAGGAATACAAAATGTTTGATTTTTACGAAACACGAAAAATTTCAATTTTACTCATTTTAAAAAAGGATATCTTGTTATTAAAACAATTCGCGAAACTCCTTCCATATGTTGGAAGACATTCCACATATTATTTTAAGTCGAAGACATTGCCTTACTTTTAAAAATTTAAGTTTTATCGAAAATAATAAAAGCTTATACTCAGATCCAGTTTCAATGAAAAGTATAAACTAGACTTTAAAGACTCAAACTTGGTTGAGAGACCAAAACATCTTCTAAAGTTCAACTTTGACATGAAAGTATCCATGTGACTTTAAAGGACTCCGTTCTAAGATGAATTACTAAAATGTCCTTATAGTATAACTTTAACATGAAAGTATCCTAATAACCCTAAAAGACTTGATAACATCATAAAAGGATAAACCTATCTCTAATGTGCACCTTCGACATGAAAGTATCTCGATAACTCTATAGGATTCAGTTCTAACGTAAATTACTAAAATGTTCTTAAGTTCTACCTTCAACATGATAACCTTAAAGGATTCGATAATATCATAAAATGACAATTACACCCTAAATGACTACTTTAGACATTAAATTTAACCCAAAATGCAAAAATTGCTAACAGGTCTTTAAATTTCCTAAAATTGCATTTTGGCCCTAAAATGGCTAAAAATGCTAGAAATGTTCCTAAAATGTCCAAAATACCCTAAATGGGTAATTTAATATTAAAGTAACTCACTTAACCCTAAAATGCAAGGACTTATCTAATAGACTCCAAACTTTTCTAATTTTTTACTTTAGTCCTTATATGATTCAAAATCACAAAAAAATCAAACACATCAAAATTAATTTAGAAAATTTACCAAAAATCATTAAAACTATTTGACTGGGCACCTTTGGCCTAGGAACAAATTTTTTATTTTTTGCAAACAAACCTCTAAACTTTATAAAATTACAAAAAGACTACTAAAAAACTAGAAATGTATGATATGCAATTTAAAAATGTTAAAAATGCATGAAAACACCCTAAAGTTTCCATAAGGAATTCAACTAAACCTAAATGGCCTTGGAAAAATTTTTGCAATTTTGTAGTTTGGTCCTTAGATTTTTTAAAATTTTAAAATGGCCCAAAAGATCAAAAACTTTGCCAATTTATCCCTATAATGTTCGATTAAGCGTGGAAATATCCATCTAATGCCTTAAAAAATTAAAAAAAATTAGTTTTTGGCCCTACAACTTCCAATCATCACAAAATAGTCCTAAATATCATTAAAACAAGAATGAAAATTTATCCAAAGGCCACCATCATATTTAGCCTCCATCAACAACAACCAAGAAGAGTTTTTTTTTCTTAACATAGTTTCATGAATAACAACATAAATGCACATCCTAGTTTCTACCAAGCTCAAATATGCATGAAATCATGAGAAAAAAAAACATGGAGGCTTACTTTATCAATAATCTATATGAGTACAAAATTATGTACATACTAAGATAACATCATTTCCACAACAAAACATATAAAATTAAATCTATCAACTAAATCAAGAAAATTTTTCATGGCCTTCATACTTGACCTTTAGACAAGGATCAAAATCTATGAGCACAAGTAATCACTAAGCTCACTAAAAAGAAGAAATATGAAGGAAATGAACATAACTAAAAGTTTTTCTAAGCAAAACTGTCTTTAAAATTTGGAAACTTGTAAAAAGCTTGCAAATCCCTTAAGAAGATACCCAATATTTTATATATAACCATTAACCTCAAAACAAAACATTTTTCCTTTATTTATAAGGGGGAGGATTCGGCCAAGGGAGAAAAAAACTCCTTTGGTTGAATTTTTATTTTTTATTTTAACTTTTTAGGACTTTTTTTGTTTAAAAAAGAATCAATTAATGGTTTTTTGTCTTTTTGTCTTAATCACCATGTATAAGTCATCATCTTATCCCATAAGCTTCATGATGATTAAGACAAACTTAGCTGATGGAATAAGTAGGATCGAACAAAATTAGCTAGGGAAAAATTCAATTCCAGTGAAATCAATTCTCATGCAACTAAATTATCAAATTCTCAAATTAAATTAAATATAAATACAATTTCAAAAATGAAGAAATAAATAAAATCATATTTATAAACAATCTTAATTGGAAATTATATGAAAAAATAAATGAAAAGAATTAAATTGCAACAAATTAAAAATTATGCATTCAAGAAATAAAATTTCACATGATAAATTTAATTAGGAACTTAATCAACTGGGAGGACTAATTAGATATCTATAAAAAATTTTAACAAAAAAGAATTAATAAAAGTTTCAGAGAGAGAAAAAGCTAGTAGGCTTTTTTGGGCTTGTTGAAGGATTTAAAATATGCTTTTTGATTTGTAGGAAAATATAATCAGCTTAGTGAGCTTATTAGGCTTGTTGAAAACTATATGGGTTTTAGGGCCCATTATCCAAATTTGAAAAGCTTAAGCCCATGAAATGGAAAAATTTCCTTGGCCTATTAAAAAAGTAAATAAAATAAATGAGAAAATATTTATTATATGAAAATTCAAATAAAAATTATCATGGAAAACTTCCTAGTGAAGAAAATCAATTAAAACTGCTTTTTATGAAAATTTGAAAAATATATCCAAAAGCAAGGAAATTCTAAAATATAGGAGCCAAAAAGAAATTTAAAACATTGCTTAAACACTTAATTAGTAAAAATAACAAGGATAAAAATCTAAAATCTAGAGTAAGTTTTACCAAAAATTTTTGGAGTAGGATATTTACAGTATCGTTTAAAATTCGAAACTAAGTACTAGATTTGATAACTTGACATTATATGGTATACAATGCCAATATGGATTTTTCTTGTACATTTATATTTTATGAAGTGAGAATCGATATAAATACTACACATGTATCTACAAAAATATACGATGGTCAACTTATCATATTTCAGAAAAAACTTTGAAAAATCCTTAAAAATAAAAAATTTGACCATGATATCATATATAAAATCAAATTTCAAAATTTGACAAAAAGGTTTTTAAAAACTAGTTTTTCTTTTGAACATTCGTTATTTGTCTTTTTAATCCAAGATTTGTTCTCTATAACCCTTGAAACTACACTTTTTTCTGTCATATACATGAGCGACCATTTAGGCATGACTAAATAGGTCTCGAAAATGCCCAGTCCATCTAGAGGAGGTCGACCTCTACTAGCATGGCCTTTAGGTTTTCAGTCTCGGATATTTAGAACTGTTGGTGGAAAGGCTCGGATGAAATCTTATGTCTATAGCTGCCCTTCCTTGGTTGTTGCTAAGAATCAGGGACATAGCAAAGACCATAAACAACTTTTCATTTGGGCTGTAATGTCTTGGAAAATAAATTTTAAAAAATATGAATTGAAACAAAAAAGTTCTAGGGCGATATTCAAAATTAGAAAGAAGATGGCCAATAGTGAAACTTTAAGCCGAATGAGTAACCAAGGTGAAACCTAAATTGAAAAATTGACTAAGATGAAACCTAGGGCAAAAGGTTAGATCAGGGTGAAACCATAATAGTAAAAGAAAAGACCAAGTTAAAACTTAAGTTGGAAGGGGTTGACTAGGTGTAACCATAATAGTTAGATAAAGGTGGAACCTAAGTTGAAAGAGATTAACTAGAATGAAACCATGATAGTCAATGAAGGTGATCAGGGAAGAACCTAAGTCAGTAAGGATTGACCAGAGTGGAACCATAATAGTTAATGAAAAGACCAGGGTGAAACATTAGTCGAAAGAGTTAACTAAGGTGAAACCATGATAGGTAATAGAAGTGACCAGTGTGAAACCTAAGTTAAAAGAGTTTATCAGAGATAAACTATAATAGTCAATAAAAATAACTAGGGTAAAACCTAAGTGGAAAGAACTAAGGCCAAACCATGATGGTTAATGAAAAAATCAGGGCAAAACCTAAGCTAACAGAGTTGATAAGGGCAAGATCATGATAGTCAATAGAGGTGACCAGGGCAGAACCTAAGTGAAAAGAGCTAACTAGGGCAAAACCATGATATCAACTAAAAGATCAGGCATAGCCTAAGCCGAAAGAGTTAACCAAGGCAAAACCATGACAGTCATCGAAGGTGACTAGGGCAAAACCTAAGTCAAAAGAGCTAACTAGGGCGAAACCATGATAGTCAATGAAAATGACCAGGGTGAAAGCTGAGTCAAAAGAGTTGACCAGGGCAAAACTATGATAGTCAATAGAAGGAAATAATGTTTGATATTCAATCCGTTTGAAAGGGTGTAGGACTTGTCTTTTAATTTTGAGGGAATAGGCATACCTGAATGGTTGTCACTTTTCTCCAATATCATGCAAAGTGCTTGATCTATGAGTTATTGAATGCAAAAATGAAATGTGCCTACAGAGTGCATATGGTGAATTCTCATGATGACACTATATTTTTTATTTTTGAGTTCCTATTATTCATTATGGACGCCTCAAATCTGGCTTCTACTTAGAGTTGAAGGCAATTATAAAAAATGTTATAAACATTTTTTCCTTTTGGCAGGGTGAATTTATGCATGTACTTAGAGTTAAAGGCATCTTTAAAAAATGTTGTAGATATTTTTTTTCTTTTGGCAGGGTAAGCCTGCGCTTATACTTGATCTTGAAGGCATCTTGAGAAAATATTGTAGATATTTCTGTTCCTTTTGGCAAGGTGAGCATGTGCTTGTCTTGATCTTGAAGGCATCTTCAAAAAATGTTATAGATATTTCATTTCCTTTCGGTGAGGTGAACCTATGCTTGTACTTGATCTTATTTCCATAGAATTTTTTAAAAGGATTTATCTTTCTTCTTATCAGGGACTTTTTTTTATTTTTTTAACCAAGTTTTCCAATTTTTTTCTTAAGTTTTATTCAAACACATTATTCGTTTACTTTAATCCTTTTTAAAGCATCAAAAGAATTAAAATATTGACTAAGGTTCTTATAATATTTTAACCTAAATCCAAAATAATTTAAAAAAATCTTTTTGTCATTTTTTTCTAAACTGTTAACTATCATTTAACAGATATGTAGCATGACTAAAATAAAATATGCATTTGTATTCTAGACAGAGAAAGAGATACAATATTTGCTTTTCAAACAAAAATAATAGTGAGGTATAGAAAAAAATTAGGTATTATTCAGATAAGTAAAATCTCCCATTTAATTATTCAAAGGTCTTTACTAAACAAGATGTTTGCTCTTATGTAGATCAATCTCTTAAAGATATTTTTGGTTACACCTTGCTTTTCTTTTCTAGTCTCAACCTTTCGGCAAATTATGTCTTGTTTTATCTTTTCCAAATGCTCGAACTACCTTTTTTGGGTTTTTAACTTGAAACCTCCTCTTTTATCACTTTCGTTTATGTAGATGCCCCTTAGGTTTTTCATCCGAAAGCCTTTTTTTAATACTACTATTTAGGCATAAATATTTCTTTACATTATTGGAGTTAATAGGGTTTAATAAAGTATCCCCATCTATTTCTGCCCATATAAATGCTCTTTCGTAAAACGCTTTCTGAACCATGTAAGGTCCTTCCAATTTAGATGCCTATTTGCCTCATGGATCTTTTTAGATGGGAAAGATTTTTTCCAATACTAGTTCCCATTCCTGGAATTTCTTTAGGCAAATTTTCTTATTGTACGCCCTCATAATATTTTTCTAATAATTCATCCATGTTGAATTGCATTTAGCCTATTTTCTTTAATGAAATTTAACTACTCATAATAATCTTGAACCTATTGAGCTTCTTCCAGCTCGATCTCCATTAGTACCCAAAGTGATGGGATTTCAACTTCAATTGGCAGAACAACCTTCGTGCCATATACCAATGAGTAAGGGGTAACCTTGTTTGAAGTTTGGAATAATGTTCAATAAGAAAGAAAGGCAAAAGGAAGCTTTCCATGCCAATCCTTGTAGGTTTCCACCATCTTCCCCATAATTTTCTTAATATTTTTATTAGCTGCTTTTATAGCTCTGTTCATCATTGGATGACATGTCACCAAATAGTGATGTGAGATTTTAAGTTGGGTACGCATTTTTAATCACTTTATTCTTTCAATTAGAGGCATTATTTGTTATAATTCTCTTTAGAATTCTGTATCAGCAAATGATGTTATTGTTTAGGAATTTGCATGCCATAGTCTTTGTTATATTTGCATAAAAGGCTACTTCAACCCACTTGGTCAAATAGTTTATAAACACTAAGATGAAATGATGATGATTCGAAGCTTTAGCAGAACTTGGCCTAATAATGTCTATGCCCCATATTGAAAAAGGCCAAGCCACATTTATGATGTGCAATGATGAGAGTGGTTATGATTTTATCTACATAGACCTAACACTTATGGCATTTCAAGCATATTTGACACAATCACCCTCTATTGTCATCCAAAAATAGCCTAGCCTCATGATTTATCTTGCCATTTTGTGTCTATTGGCATGAATTTCTACAAACCCCTTCATGCAATTTTTTTTTCTTATTTTTTTGTGCTTTAGAAGCATCCACACATTTTAGCAATGTTTGGTTATAACTATTCTTGCAAAGGGTCTTACCATGTGGAACGAAACTCAATGTTATGATAATATGTGGTCTTACCCTTAATGTCCTCTTGTCATTTTTGAAGGCATTCTCAATCCGTGAATATCTTCTGATATCATAATACCATGGGAGACTATCCACTTTTATTTCAATGTTATGATAATATATGGGAGATTTATGTAAACTTATCTAAATTAGAGTCTTTTTTTCCCTTATTCATTTAGAATATCAAAGAAAAGCTAGCTAAAACATTTAACATTTAATTTTTGTCTCAAGACAAATGGATGATGTCTGCTTTCTCAAACTCTTTTATTAATTCTAGAATTAACTTTTTATATTATAATAGCTTTGAATCTTGAGTTTCCATTCCCTATGCAATTGATAAATCACCAAAGCTAAATTTTCATAGTCTTTTAACATTTTGGCCATTCTTTCCATGGCCATGTGGAGTCCCATAACACATGTCTCATATGCTGCCATATTATTTACGGAATAGAATTCTAATCTGGCAGTGAAAGGATAATAGTCTCCTTCCAAGGATATTAATATGTATAAATTAGATAGCTCAAAGCATATTGAAATACATCTTCCATATTGACTTATCAGGCTATTTCTTTTCTATTCCACTGAGATATTCATCAAATCTTCATCAAGGAAATCAAAATTTAAAGGTTGATAATCATCAAGCACCTAACTTCCTAAAAACTCTATGATGACACTTCTTTTTTTAGCTTTTTGATTCATCTAAGCAATATCATATTCCAATAATAAGACTTGCCATCAAGCTATCTATTCCAACAATGCTGGTGCTTTAAAAAGGTATTTAATCATATTCATCTTTGTAATTAGCTACATGGTGTGGTACAATATGTATTGTCTGAGCTTTCATACGGTCTAAGCCAAAACAAAATATGTCTTCTCTACATGGGAATAGTTTACCTCATAATCCATGAATATTTTTACTTAAGGTAATAGATGGCTCTTTTTTTCTTTTCAATTTCATCATGTTGCCCCAACACACATCCTATCGAGTTCTCAAAAACCCTGAGGTACAATATAAGGTGTCGTACTAGAATTAATGGTAATAAAACTGGTGGATTTGGCAAATAGTGTTTCATTTTCTCAAATCCTTTTTGGCAATCTTCATCCTATTCTTTGGGTTATGTTTTCGAAGGAGTTAAAAAGTTGGACCATATTTGTTCATAGGCTAGGAAATGAAACGGGCAATTTAATTTAATCTCTCGAGGAAACTTTTCACTTTCTTTTGTGGATGTGAAGGTGGCAGTTCCCAAATAGCTTGAGTCTTATCAGGGTCAACCTAAATCCTTTTCTCACTTATAACAAAGCCTAACAACGTTTTTTATCTTACTCTAAAAGCATACTTTGTAAATTCAACTTAAATTGGTACTTTCTCAACCTTTTAAACAATTTTTGCAAATTTGCAACATTCCCCTCATCTTAGGGTAATTTGGCAATCATATCATTTACATATACTTTAAACTCTTTATGCATCATGTCATGGAATAAAGTGACCATAGCCTTTTGATATGTTACTCTAGTATTCTTTGACCCAAACGGCATCAATTTATAGTAAAAAGTGCCCCACATGGTAACAAATATAGTCTTTTCCATATCTTCCATGCCATTCTAATCTAGTTATATCCTGAGAATCCATTCGTAAAAGAAAATAAGCAATTTGTTTTTGTGTTATCAACCAGTGTATCAATTAGGGAAAAGAAAAATTATCTTTTGGCCTTACTCGATTCAGATCCTGATAATCTATACACATCTTAACTTTCCCATCTTTTTTAGGATTTAGAACATATTAGCAACCCACTCTAAGAACTTTGCCACCTTAAAAATCTAATTTTAAACTGTTTACGCACCTCTTTTTGTATTTACAAAAGCATTTCCAGTTTCATCTTACTTAACTTTTGCTAAACTGCTTGCATTCTGATTTTAGGGGTAACTTATGGACTATAATCTTTGCACCTAGGCCTGACATATCTTGGTATGACCATGTAAAGACACCTCAAACAGTCTAAAGTAAACTTATTAACCTTTTTTTGTAGTGAACATGATGGTAGTCCCTATTCTAACCTCTTTTCTATTATTATCATCCTCTAAGTTTACAACCTTTATAAGGTCTTTATGGGGCATTATTCCCTCACCGCTTACTCGATTAGTTTCAATATACTAGATGATAAAGTATAAGCATCAACGTCCTCTTCGAAATCAACCTTGTTCAAGCAAACAGATCGTTCAAAATTGACTTTTAAATCTTGTATGAGATTATTCGCTTCTCTTTTATTGGGAAAGCTATAAAGGTAAAAAAAGGAAAGAATGGCAATATCATTTATCCCAATGAGGAGAATGTGTTTATGGTACTCAATATTGAAAATAAAGGAGATTATTATGTGAATCCACGTTTGTCCAAATCGATAGATGAAAATTAATTCTAAAAATGGTAGAAATAGAAGTTTTTAAGATGAAACGAAGGCATCAATATCATTTATCCTAATGGGGAGATTGTGTTTATGGTGCCAAATCATGAAAAGAAAGAAGATTACTATGTGAATCCTTGTTTATCCCTATTGAAAGATGAACTACGATTCTAAAAATGGTAGAAAGAGAAGTTTTTTTTTGAAACCAAAGCATCAATATCATTTATCCTATTGAGAAGAATATGTTTATGGTGCCAAATCATGAAAATAAAGGTGATTATTATGTGAATCCATATTTATATCTCAATTGAATGATGAACTTCAATTCTGAAAATGGTAATAAGATAAGTTTTTCTTATGAAACCAAAGCTTTAATATCATTTACCCCAATGAGGAGAATATGTTTATGGTGCCAAAACATGAAAATAAAGTACATTATTATGTGAATCCGTGTTTGTCCAAAACAACATATGTACATTAATTCTAAAAATGGCAGAAATAGAAGTTTTTCTTATGAAAACAAAGCATCAATAACATTGATCCCGATGAAGAGAATGGGTTTATGGTGCCAACCATGAATAGAAAAGAGATTATTATGTGAGTCCATGTTTATCCCAATTGTAAGACGATCTTCAATTCTAAAAATGGTAATAAGAGAAGTTTTTTCTTATGAAACCAAAGCATTAATATCATTTATCCCATTGAGGAGAATGTGTTTATGGTGCCCAATATTGAAAATAATGGGGATTATTATGTGGTGTATATCCAAATCGACAGACGAACATTAAATCTAAACATGGTAGAAATAGAGGTTTTTCTTAAGAAACCAAAGCATCAATATCATTTATCCCAATGAGAAGAATGTGTTTATGGTGCCCAATCTTGAATAGAAAGGAGATTATTATGTGAATCCGTGTTTCTACAAATCGATGGATGAACATTAATTCTAAAAATGGCAGAAAGCAGAGTTTTTCTTATGAAACCAAAGTATCTATAATATTTATCCCAATGCGAAGAATTTATTTATGGTGCCCAATCACAAAAATAAAGGAGATTATTATGTGAATCCATATTTGTCTAAATCAATAGATGAACATTAATTCTAGAAATGGCAGAAATTGAATCTTTTCTTATGAAACCAAAGCTTTAATATCATTTATCTCCATGAATAGAATGCGTTTATGGTGCCAATCATGAATAGAAAGGAGATTATTATGTGTGTCCATGTTTATCCTAATTGTAAGACGAACTTTAATTCTAAAAATGGTAGAAAAAAAAGCTTTTCTTATGAAACCAAAGCATCAATATCATTTATCCCGTTGAGGAGAATGTGTTTATAGTGGCCAATAATGAAAATAAAGGAGATTATTACATGAATCTATGTTTGTCCAAATTGGCAGACAAACATTAATTCTAAAAATGGTAAAAAGAGAAGTTTTTGTTATGAATCCAAAGCATCAATATCATTTATCCCAATGAGGGGAATGTGTTTATGGTGCCCAATCATGAAAAGAAAGGAGATTATTATATGAATCCATGTTTATCCCAATTGTAAGACAAACTTCAATTCTAAAAATGGCAATAAGAGAAGCTTTTCTTATGAAACCAAAGCATCAATATCATTTAACCCAATGAGGAGAATGTGTTTATGGTGCCCAATCACGAAAATAAAAGAGATTATTATGTGAATTCGTATTTGTCCAAGTCAATAGATAAACAATAATTCCAAAAATGGTAGAAATAGAAGTTTTTCTTACGAAACCAAAGCATCAATATCATTTATCCCGATGAGGAGAATGCGTTTATGGTGCCAATCATGAATAGAAAGGAGATTATTATGTGCGTCCATGTTTATCCCAATTATAAGACGAACTACAATTCTAAAAATGGCAGAAAGAGAAGCTTTTCTTATGAAACCAAAGCATCAATATAATTTATCCCGTTTAGGAGAATGTGTTTATGGTGCCCAATAATGAAAATAAAGGAGATTATTATGTGAATCTGTGTTTGTCCAAATCGACAAACGAACATTAATTCTAAAAATGGTAAAAAGAAAAGTTTTTACTATGAATCCAAAGCATCAATATCATTTATCCCAATGAGGAGAATGTGTTTATGGTGCCCAATCATGAAAAGAAAAGAGATTATTATATAAGTCCATATTTATCCCAATTGTAAGATGAACTTCAATTCTAAAAATGGTAGAAAGAGAAGCTTTACTTCTGAAACCAAAGCATCAATACCATTTATCCCATTGAGGAGAATGTGTTTATGGGGCCCAATAATTAAAATAAAGGAGATTATTATATGAATCCATATTTGTCCAAATCGACGATGAACATTAATTCTATAAATGGTAAAAAGAGAAGTTTTTCTTATGAATCCGAAGCATTAATATCATTTATCCCAATAAGGAGAATATGTTTATGGTGCCCAATCATGAAAAGAAAGGAGATTGTGATGTGAATCTGTGTTTCTACAAATTGATGGATGAACATTAATTCTAAAAATGGTGGAAAGCGAAGTTTTTCTTATGAAACCAAAGCATCTATATCATTTATCCCAATTAGGAAAATGTGTTTATGGTGCCCAATCATGAAAATAAAGGAGATTATTATGTGAATCCGTATTTGTCCAAATCAGCAGATGAACATTAATTCTAACAATCATAGAAATTGAAGTTTTTCTTATGAAACCAAAGCTTCAATATCATTTATCCCTATGAGGAGAATGCATTTATGGTGCTAATCATCAATAAAAAAGAGATTATTATATGTGTTATCCTAATTGTAAGATGAACTTCAATTCTAAAAATGGCAGAAAGAGAAGCTTTTCTTATGAAACCAAAGCATCAACATCTTTTATCTCGTATAGGGGAATGTGTTTATGGTGCCCAATAATGAAAATAAAGGAGATTATTATGCAAATCTGTGTTTGTCCAAATCGGCAGACGAACATTAATTCTAAAAATGGTAAAAAGAGAAGTTTTTGTTATGAATCCAAAGCATCAATATCATTTATTGCAATGAGGAGATTGTGTTTATGGTGCCAAATCATGAAAAGAAGGAAGATTACTATGTGAATCCTTGTTTATCCAAATTAAAAGACGAACTACAATTCTAAAAGTGGTAGAAAAAAAGTTTTTCTTTTGAAATCAAAGCATCAATATCATTTATCTCAATGAGGAGAATGTGTTTATGGTGCCAAATCATGAAAATAAAGGAGATTATTATGTGAATCCATGTTTATATCCCAATTGAATGACGAACTTCAATTCTAAAAATGGTAATAAGAGAAGTTTTTCTTATGAAACCAAAGCTTCAATATCATTTACCCCAATGAGGAGAATGTGTTTATGGTTCCAAATCATGAAAATAAAGGAGATTATTATATGAATTCATGTTTGTCCAACTCAATAGACATACATTAATTCTAAAAATGGTAGAAAGAGAAGTCTTTCTTGTGAAACCAAAGCATCAATATCATTTATCTCAAGAAGGAGAATGTGTTTATGGTGCCTAACCATTAAAAGAAAGGAGATTATTATATGAATCCGTGTTTATCCCAATTAAAAGTCTTGAAAGTCGAACTACAATTCAAAAAATGGTAGAAAAAGAAGTTTTTTGTTTGAAACCAAAGCATCAATATCATTTATCTCAATGAGTAAAATGTATTTATGGTGCCCAATTATGAAAAGAAGGGGGATTATTATGTGAATCCGTATCAATCCCAATGAAAGATGAACTTTAACTCTAATGGTGGAAAGAGGAGTTTCTCTTATGAAACCAAAGCATCAATATCATTTATCCCAATGAGGAGATTGTGTTATTGGTGCCCAATATTGAAAATAAAGGAGATTATAATGTGAATCTGTGTTTATCTTAATTGAAAGATGAACTTCAATTCTAAAGATAGCAGAAAGAAAAGTTTTTCTTATGAAATCAAAGCATCAATATCATTTATCCCAATGAGAAGAATGTGCTTATGGTACCCAATCATGAAAAGAAAGGAGATTATTATTTGAATCCAAGTTTATCCTAATTGTGAGACGAACTACAATTCTAAAAATGGTAGAAAGAGATATTTTTCTTATGAAGCCAAAGAATCAATATCATTTATCCCAATGAGTAGAATGTTTTTATGATGCCCCAATCATGAAAAGAATAGAAATTATTACGTGAATCCATGTTTATCCCAATTGAAAGATGAACATCAATTCAAAAAATCATAGAAAGAGAAGTTTTTCTTATGGAACCGAAGCATCAATGTCATTTATCCCAATGAAGAGAATGTGTTTATGGTGTCCAATCATGAAAATAAGAGAGATTATTATGTCAATCTGTGTTTGACCAAATCGACAAACAAACATTAATTCTAAAAATGGTAAAAATAGAAGTTTTTCTTATGAAACCAAAGCATCAATATCATTTATCCCAATGGGGAGATTATGTTTATGGTGCTCAATCATGAAAAGAAAAGAAATTATTACGTGAATCTAGGTTTATCCTAATTGAAAGATGAATTTCAATTCTAAAAATGGTAGAAAGAGAAGTTTTTCTTATGAAACCAAAGCATCAATATCATTTATCCCAATGAGTAGAATGTGTTTATAATGCCAAGTCATGAAAATAAAGGAGATTATTATGTCAATCCATGTTTGTCCAAATCAACGGACGAATATTAATTCTAAAAATGGTAAAAATAGAAGATTTTCTTATAAAACCAAAGCATCAATGTTACTTATCCTAATGAGGAGATTGTGTTTATGGTGCCTAATCAAGAAAACAAAGGGGATTATTTTGTGAATCCAGGTTTATCCCAATTGAAAGGTGAACTTCAATTCTAAAAATTGTAGGAAGAAAAGTTTTTCTTCTGAAACCAAAGCATCAATATCATTTATCCCAATCATGAAAATAAAGGAGATTATTATGCCAATCCATGTTTATCCAAATCGACAGACGTCCATTAATTCTAAAAATGGTAGAAAGAGATGTTTTTCTTATGAAACCAGAGCATCATTATCATTTATCCCAGTGAGAAAAATATGTTTATAGTGCCCAATCATGAATAGAATGGAGATAATTATGTAAATCCATATTTGTCAAATCGATAGATGAACATTAATTCTAAATGGTGGAAATATAAATTTTTCTTATGAAACCAAAGCATCAATATCATTTATCCCAATGAAGAGATTGTGTTTATGGTGCCCAGTCATGAAAATAAAGGAGATTATTATATGAATCCATGTTTGTCCAAATTGATAGATTAACATTAATTCTAAAAATGGTAGAAAGAGAAGTTTTTCTTATGAAATCAAAGCATATATCATTTATCCCAATAAAGAGAATGTGTTTATAGTAACTAATCAAGAAAAGAAAGGAGAGTATTATGTGAATCCAAGTTTATCCCAATTGATAGATGAACTTCAATTCTAAAAATGGTAGAAAGTGAAGATTTTCTTATGAAACCAAAGCATCATTATCATTTATCCCAATGAGGATAATGTGTTTATGGTGCCAAATCATGAAAATAAAGGAGATCATTATGTGAATCCGTGTTTGTCCAAATTGACAGACGTACATTA
>JBBYHL010000019.1:3792485-3807819 GCA_038381835.1 Adansonia madagascariensis | reverse complement strand
TGTTTTTAATATTTAATTAAATTATTAAAAGAATATTAAAATAAAATTTATTATTAAAGTTTTTGATTTATAAAAAATTATTTAATTATAATTTCTTCATATTTATTTTTAGTATTAAATTCGGGTTCGGGTTCAGGTTGGGCTTGGGTTCGGGTTTTTTCGGGTTCGGGTCATTTCAGGTTCAGGTTCTTTCGGGTTCGGGTCAGTTCAGGTTCAGGCTATTTCAGGTTTGGGCCATTCGGGTTCGGATTCTTTCGGGTTCGGGCTGTTGACTTTTTGGTCAAATCAGGTTCGGTTCGGGTTCAAGCTCAGATTTTTTCGGATAAATTTTCGAATTCGGGTTCATTTTGCTACCTTTATACATACTTTACTATTTCTAGTAATTAATGAGGGTTAAGACATTTTATGGTTAATTGAGTTGGTAAAAATAATGTTTTAAAATCCAAGTTCATTTTTCATTATCAACCGTCCGCTTTGATAGAAGATCTGTTAAGTTCAAATATACGTTTTCAAAGAGGCGTTCGAGAGGCTTGGCCTTGAAATGGAATAGCCCCTCTTGCCTAAGTTCTTTTGTACCAAAAATGAAAAAAAAAGGGTAAATTAAAGATCAAGTACAATCATACTTGCCTTGTTATTATCTATTAAGCTTGATACGACGGAATGTGAACAAAATTTTAAAGGAATGAAATTATAAACTTTTGGGCATATCATAAAAGATTTTTAGTATTAATAACAATATAAAAAATACTAATGATAACTTTAAAAATATATATTATTATCGGTTCAAAAATAGTACTACCTATGTGCATATATATATATATATATATAGCAATTAATGATCAACTTGTAATAATATAAAATTAATTAAGTTTACACATTTATATAATTTCATATGCTATGGATCTGATAATTAAATTTTAAAATATAATAGCATTCACAATGCTCATAAAATTTTAAATCAATTCAATATCATATCTAAAGAGAATGTCCTCTTTTTCCTTTATGTATTTAACAGCTAAATTTTTTTTAACATTTTTAATTTATTTCAAATTTGATATGCATAACTTACATAAATAAAATATAAAATAAAACAATTAAAATAAATAAATATAAATCATATAAAAATCATAAAACATATAAAACTAAATTAGTTTTCAATGTAACCTTAATTATAAATAAAAAAATAATTTTTACAAATAAACATAATTAAAAGAATAACAGCCAAATGTAACCTTAATTAAATATCTTAAAAGATGGCAACATCTTTTACTGATTTCGAGCATATATATATATATATATATATATATACACAATACAAAGATAAGAGGTGGGCCCATTCTCATCAATTTGTAGGGAAGAAAACAGAAAAAGAGCAACAAAAGAAGAGAAAAGAAAATGCTCCCACATTAGAAAAGAAACTCCAGAGGCTTCTCTTCCCCAACAACCATTATTCAAACAAATTAGGAAAACTGTCTATCCATTGTTTTTTATTGATTGCTTTTCAACATAAAATAATAATAATAATAATAATACAGTAAAATAAAATTTGCGAACATGATGAAAGAATAACCATTCAAAATTTCAGTCCATGTGTTCCACCACCATAATAATCAAATATTTTGTGCAAAACTGAAGCCAGAAAAAAAAAAAAAAAAAAAAAAAAAACACATTTGAGACCAAAACTGCTACAAGAATTGTCCAAACTGACAACCCCTCAAAACCCTCATGCCAGCACTTACACACAAGAAAAAAAAAATGCTCACAATCCATACATCACAGTCTTTCTTTTCCTGACTCAAAAATAGACACTTTGCAGTATACACATTCTACCCCAAACAAACAAGAACAAGGATTCATTTCAATCGCTCTGATGACTTTTCACCCTTAAACAAAGCTTCGCTGGCCTGAGTCAAAACATCACGCAAAAAAAACGAACAATGGGAAACTTGTCGGGGAAAAGAATTGGTAATAAATATGCTTCGGCAGACAGACAGGTCATTGCATTCCTTCAAAACCAGAAATAACTTTTTGTGTCAAAGCCAATATACTAAGAGGAGAGCATAGATTGCAAAGCAAGCTGATGCTGTGGCTGCAAAGATGACCAAGTTGCGGCCAATGTTTCTGCTGGCAAAGATTGCCGCAGCTGCCTCAGTAGATTCACCATCCGACTTGCCGTTTGCTCTGTAGCTAGGTCCTTACCACAAATGACCTACGAAACAGTAGCAAGTAACTGTAAGACAACATACTCCAAAGGCATTATTTCACACCCACAAAAATTCTCAGCTTCTGATCCTTTCAAAGCCGTTATTTCCTTATTACATGAAATATGTACCTTACCAACATTTTTTTTCTTTACACTCTTTTCCCACCCCTAAAACTAAAAGAAGAAGAAGAAGAGACAGGTTTGGCATCAGTGAGGCTAAAGACTCAAGCCACATCCTACTTTAAAAACGCAATAGGAATGGTTCAGGCTTTGACATGACCATATGAATTTTCTACAGCTTCTGATCCTTTCGAAACATTTTTTTTTAACACTCTTTTCCCAACCCTAAAACCAAAAGAAGAAGAAGAAAGAGGTTTGGTATCAGTGAGGCTAAGACTCAGCCACGTCCTGCTTTAAAAATGCAATAAGAATGGTTCAGGCTTTGACATGACCATACGAATTGCTATTACATCAACAGAAATAAGAAGAGGATTACTGAATTAATGATTCATGTATGTGCCTACACACAGACACATGCAAACATAATGAGGATGAATATGCATGTCATGTTGGAGCAACAGAGGCCAGACAGGAAAGACCAAAAAAAAAAAAAAAAATGAAGAAATAACTCATAGCCATGCTTGATATGGATACTCCACTAGACTCTATTGTTGACAGGGGAAGAAGTTGCTCATTTGTTTCAACATGCAAGCCTCTGATGGTCTGAGTTGGAAGTGAATATGTATGTCGGAGCAACAAAAGCCAGACAGGTGAGACAAAAGGGGGAAAAAAAAATTACATTGCTTTACAAAAGTATGCCTTTCTAATTTGATAAATGCCTGAACATTTGTATTTTTTTCATGCATTGCTTGAGCATAAAATTCATACGTTTAAAATAACTTAGATAACTATTTAAAAAGGAAAAAAAATTAAACTAATCCATAAAAATAAACTATCTAGTATATACTTATATTATTCTCTTGTATTTCATTGTGATAGTTGGGGTTATCAAGATTGAACCTTGGTCACTATAACTAAGGAGTCCAATACTCTACCAACATGCCTGTTGGCACCATACTATTCTCTTCATAATTTCATAGAATTTATTATGTAAAAAATTTAAATAATAGGCATAATAGACTCACTGCAATGTGAGTAACTTGTGGAATTATCAGGTGTCCAAATTCATCCAACATTCCATTCACTCTTTTCTGTTATTATCATTTTCTATTTAGTCCTAGTCCAGAAAAAGGTACGAATAAGAAATATGCAGGAAACTCAAATTCTGTCTGGATTTCTATTTAGACAATGACATGTGCCACACTGTAATTAGCTTAAGTATGTAACTTTTAGGAGTAAAACACGCAATGTGAAAATACCCAACATCCAATCCCATGGGATTAAAAATAATCTTCTCCTTTTTAAAAGGATTTTTCATGTCCTAAACTAAAAGGATGACTCATCATATTTGCAATCCAATCCTCCCTTTCAAGTGTACACCAAACATAAATAGGATGATTGTTATCCTATTATGTCCATCATCTAGCACCAAAAACAACCTAAATACCTAACGACCATATAGACAAAACAGACAGATTGCACTACATAAAATTGCTATTTCTCAAGTCTATTTTTTGTTCAGAACAAGCAATCAAATAAAAATAGCATTTGGGCTAAGAAGATTTTAATGCAGGAACTTGAAATTTTTACCTCAGCAAATACTGCAACAATCTTAGGAAGATACTGATTGTTCGGACCCAATACTTCATTGTCTGACCTGAAAACACATTAGATACATGTTTGATAACGGGCAGCAGCAGCATATAGAGGCAAAATAATAAATTGTGGAACTCAGATCAGTGAGGTTGAAACAACAAAGCTGAGTTACCTCTCTACCATTGAACAAAGTTGTTCATGAACAACTTTGGCTTCTATCAGATCACCTTTTATTGGCAAGCAGTTTAGCCATGCGGGAACAATCTACCAAACATGAAAGGGAATATGTTAAAGGCAAGCCAACATGAAGAGATCAGAAATAAGCATCAGAATAAGCATAAAGACATTCACAACCAGCATTTACTTTTGTGAAAAATGCAATGCAAAATCGGTTCAAAACAAGTATAATTACAGAACTGCAATCCATCTGAAATTTTAGAATATCTATAAAATGCATAGAGACAACCAAAAAGTAACACTTACCAGCAATATAGATATAGCATTATTATAAACATAACATACAGATCCATTTAATATACCAATTCACAGTGACATTTACTAGAAAAGGTGCGAGTGTTTGTGTACGTGGGGAAAGGGGGAGGTTGAGGGAGAGTAAATTACACCTATCTGTGCTTAACATGCCAACAAGGCCCTATCTCAATGGTAAGGAGGAGGCCCTCGAACCTTAAGGTCCTAGCTCCTAGATTCAAAACCAACCATGTGTGGGTTCCAACCAACTCCGTTGTTTTATTTATTTTGCTCATTGGTTTGAGTAGGTTTAGTTTGTTCATTAGATTAGTTACATCATATATGTTGTGTATCACTTCATCGCATTGCACTTTAACTTATACATGTAATCTTCATATATATATATATATATATATACATACATACATGTATTACTGTGTTTAAACATTTAGATATATAACCTGGCCTCAGATGTCCACACAACACACCTCTCTGATCTAAAATATTGCAAGAAAAGAGGTTGTCAGACAGATCAAGGGCTCTTATATAAAAACATTTCCATTTTTGCAGCCACCACACCCTGAACGATGTGAAAAGAGATCACCAATATTCCTATCACTAGTGGCTCTATGCCACTATTTGAAACAAAATCTTGAGATTAAAGTATTCCTTAATGTTATCAACAACATATTGATACCATCCTGCTCATACCAGTTTCAACTAAAACCAGTACAGCCTCTTCTCTACAAAGTTTATTGTCTATCAAACTGTATCTTCCTGCACCAATCATGCTAGCAGTAGCATGCTTCGATTGTTTCAACTTTCAACCAAAAGCTCATGTCGGTCAAAATAGACACTTATACCTTTTGGGTTATGATGAGGGCGGCAGCGTGCTGGGAAATGATTTGCTCAACACACACAAGCACAGGGGCATAGGAAGAGGTGAAATTTCTAATAGAAGTTGAGGAATACAGTACTAAAAACAATAAGATGGTTTTTCGATACCTAGGCTTTCTTTTTATCAGGCTAGCAGTGATTATAAAGTGTTGGCCTTTCTTTCATTCACTTAAATCTGGGTCTATTTTCGCCAAGTTGAAATTAAAAGGATAGTTGTCTAGTTCCTTCTTTCCTCTTTCTTTTTCCTTTTTCCAGAAATACTAGGAATTTCAAAGAAAAAAACTGACTCAAATTTTAAAACTTGATTAAAATTACAATTCTATACAATCAGAAATAATTTAGGAGAAAATTAGAATAATTATCAAGAAAAAGATACATTCTTAATAGAAAATATATGGTAATTATAAATACCACTAAATCCAAACTAATACACTGAGTTAAAGCTTGGTATGTACCATTTTTTAAAAAATAGGGAAATGTTTGTTAGTGTTATATTAACAACGTTGAAATTACAGTCGTGAAAGCAGTCAACTTATTTTTTAAAGATAAAATTGTTCCAAATTTGATGTTAAGCTATATACAAATAAATGTATAGGTAATTAGCAATGCATATGCATGCACATGTACATGTCAAAAGCCCCTTGAGTTCTTATTTTTGAATAATTTCCCACTAATAAGAAGCAAAGAGGGGAGAAGAAAAAAGGGATTTTCAATTTCACCAAGATTCCCCTTTACCTTAAGAGTCAATTTGACAATTGTGCTATAGTTTCAAGCTCAAACACAGAACTAAATACAAACTCATACTAGGAGTGTTACTAAGTGCATATGGCTCATGGTACATTACAAACGGCATTGATTTTGACAAGAAAAGGCATTTGGAGACTTGCATAATAGCTTACAAACCTGCATGTGTTTAATTCAAAGCACAGATTCTTTCCTTTCATATCAAAATATCTAATTAGCTTGGAAAACTAATTTTATTGGCTGCCATACCTGAGCTGCATCAATACTGTCACGATGGAACAGACATATTTTTCCTAAAGCAGAAACAGCATTATCATATGCCATCACGTTTTCAGGTTGCAAAGCATTGGGATGCCGTATTACAGCATTTAACCTTGATAGAGCCTCTGGATAAAGTCACAAAAACATGTTATTCTTGCAAGAAATATATCACCTTGTAGGCAATCTTGCAAAATTTACCTCCAACAAGTGGCTTAAATACAGGTCCACCAAATTCCATACAAACACCAAGTCCATAAACCGCTGCCTGAAACAAAAATCACACAATTGAATGGCAACCTCAACAATCTACGGTGCTTTAGATACCAGAAATCAGAAAGTACAGACCTGTCGCACATCTGGGTTCTCATCATTGCAAGCCTCCAATATGAAAGGAAGATAAGTATCATAATATCTGTTTCAACCACATTACAGCAATTGCATCAAATGACAATTCTTTATGATGATAATTAGTGTTAGACATTTAAGAAGCATACTTTATAGCTGCCTCACGACACTGCTCTGCAACATCATCAAAAATACAAATTGCAATTCTTCTTTCTTCAGCTGTCTTATCTTTGCCCTGTATTTTAGACACATAAAAGACAGAGAGAGCGAGGGATGAGCAGACTTTAGGAAAGAAAATTTTTCTTTTGGCTGTTCCTCAAGAACTGTAAATTGACTTCAGAAACAGAGACGAATTTCTGAGAACTTACCCACATAGGCGTAAGATAAGACGATAGCTCATCAAAGAAAGGTAAGAAAGAGGCTTTAAATATTTTGATCAAAGTTCCCAAGATTTCACCAATCTGGAAGCAGAATGCTCAGTAAGTCAAGAAAAAGGAAGCTTTATGGTCCCAGAGAGTAAAAACGAAAGAAAAACCAGGTAAATAAATGCTAGCTTTTCATTTATTTGCATTATAATCATAGATTTTATTTGAATACTTGGTCAAAAACTTCTTCCTCTTGCTCATTTTCCTCTTTAATCAATTCTCCCTCCTCAGCATCAAAATCTTCAGCTTTGGTTCTTTCAGCTCTCTCCCTTTTCCTGCTTGCACTAGCTGTTATTACTTGTTTTATCTCACCCACAATGGATCTAACCTGGCTTTCATCTAGAAGTGGACCAGAGATCTGAAAAAATGCTCAGAAATTTGAGATAAAGAGTTAGGCATTCATATGATATAAAAGGACAAGGATTAGACCAAATAACTTCTCCGGTCAAAGGTACTGACACATTCAATCTAAAATAAATGACGCATAAAGGTCATGAATGGAACTCTGAAATACTTTCTCTATTGGTTAACTACAGAAATCGACCAAAAAAATAAAAAACAGACAAGGAAACTACTTGTGTACAGTTTTCAACAAAAATCAATGTGATAAGTTTAATTCAGGAATTAGTTCAACTTCTTAGCTGATATTAAAATACTAAATTAAGTTCAAGTGAGTTTCCATGTTTCCATTTATTTAAATAAAATTTTCGCTTCTAATCATCTGTTGCCCCACAATGAACAATTTCTAATGGATGACAATGAACAGGAGAGACACTGTATAAGTAGCTTCATTTCTTAATAGAGCAAACCTGTATGCACTCATTCAACGCATCCAACATGCTTGCACATATTTCCGTATCAGGTTCCTGCAAGAATATGACAATTTAAGTACTACATCCATAACAGGCAACGCATCAACGAAGCAATTAGAACTTCAGTACAAGGATATTCCTAACTTCAAAGTGTAAACAACAATAACCTTATGTAATGCCTCCACTAGAGCTGGAATAATGTAGTCAGACAGTTGCTTTACATAGGTCTCATTACGCCCTTGAGCCATTCCCTTCTCCACAGCTAATTTTGCAGAACGCAATAACTCTGGCATGGCTAGAAATAAAATTGAAAATTAGGCAACGATAGAATCAAAAGCCTAACAAACTTGAAAAAGAAAGATTTAAAGTAAAAAAGGAGTGTATACTTATACCTGAAACAGCAGCTTTTCTAACTTCCTCGTGGAAATAAAATTTAAGAAGAGGAACTAGGGTTGGAGCAACCTGCATCGTATGTTCAACTTTTTGTTAGTATTAAAATTGCTAGAAAGTCTAGAACAACAATGCAATACCAATTGAAACTAACCTGATCAATCCATGGAAAAAATCCTTCCTTTAACTCATCAGCATAGCAACATAGCATGTTACATGCTGTAGCCTTTTCCTCTAGGACACTAGTCTTGATGCCAATTCTTTTGTCTCCAAGGGTAATGGTTTCCATACTGTGAATACCAGATATAATCTTACCATAACGCCAAATAACATAGTGCAAACAACATGCTATTGCAATAAGCCAACCACAAGCCATAAATGAACACAGCTAAGGCCAGGACACATGCGTATATGTTTGGTGCTTGTGCACATGCTCACTTGTGTGTGTGTTTCAGTGTTTTTGCATAACACGGAGAGCAATCGAAGATAGAAGAGATAGAGTTATTGAATCTATCCAAATGAGTAGGGAGGGTAAACAAGATACAAATGCATGTATCGACATTTCTGTTACTTATTGGCACAATATATTAGTGAAAGCAGTAACAAAATATAACCTTTCATCGTCAGAGTCCTCAATGTCATTATCTGAATCTGCAGATGTAATTGTTACATCTGGCTTAAGTTGAGCAGACTGGAGAAGGGGAGGCATGACAACACTCATGTAAGGGAGGAAGTCTTGTCCCAAACACTTGCAGAGTCTGGCCCATGCCTGTAACATGGAAATATCATCATAAGCAAAGATTAATAAACACGCGAAAGATAAAATGATATTTTTTTATGCACTTTCTGTGCTGTGAGCATACTTGCAGCATGTAACTTGTTGTTGGATCGTCTGTTTCCATCTGGGATCCTTGCAATGACATAAGCACTTCCATAACCTTGCAAGAAGGAAAAAAGCAAGATAAAATGTATTCCTCCTATTTTTGATGGAAGAACATACAAGATATCCAACACTTGGTGGAATGTCAATACAACTGTAACAGTACAATGAAATTAAACAAAGAACAATGGAAAAAAAAACAAAAAGAAAAGTACATGCTACAAGTTACAGAATGCACAGAACTGCTCATAAGGGTGAAAGTGGAGTTTATACGAAAGAAAAAAAAAAAAGAATAGGCTGCTATGTGTTAAGCTTCTTCAGGTATAGGTCAATATAAAAACTTTTACAGGAAAGAAAAATAAGTACTTTCATTCATTTTATGGATTTGTCCGACGCAAATTTTGGCAGAGAAACTTGAATAACATTTCTTTATCAACAGGGAATTAAAAAGAAAAAGGAAACAAAAGCCAAAACTAATGAAATATGGGGACGCTAGTGGAGGTCTGCAAGCAGGTGCTGTATTCTGCGTTCTCATACACAGGGACAGGCAATTAAAGGCAAAAAAATAAAAAAGAGGGAGGTTTGGTTCTGCAACAAATACACGAGGAATGTGCATGTACGAGCATTCAAATTTCTTAAAATTTTATTGACTTCAAGGTGATATAATCAGTGGTAAAATTCAATGATAAATCAACCTGATAGGCACCTCCCTCAAGTTGATATCTATCCCACCCCAATCACTTTCAAGGAACAAGAAATGCATTTTTTTTCCTTAGGCTAGAGAAGGGAAGGTGCATACTTGCTCCAAATTACACCATTGCACTCCTTAACAAAGGGCATCAGTAAACGCAAATAACTCAAAGTTCTACCATCCATGCATAACTTTTACGATCTAAGAAAATAACTAGAAGAGTAGAAGTAATCAAATTGATACAGGACATGGTGTTTCTAAATGCCTACCCACCTGCTTAGCATCATCTCTGAACTTCTCTTTTCCAACAGCCATTCCAACAAGACTAATACACTCCATGGATTTGGCACGAAGCATACGGTTAGATTTGTCAGTTGCATTCACCAAGATAGCTTTCAGGTAAGGCATAACTGCATCATAATATTTTCGGAAGTGCTCCTGCAACCCCAATATCGCTGAACTGAGTTGTCCATATAAAAGATATAAATTAATGATCAATCTTATTTTGGGTAAAAACTATACCTGAGATGAGTCAGCAACTGATGCCAAAGCAGTCAAGGCACCTTCTTGCACCATTTGTTTCCCATTCTGCATTTCATATTTAGACGAAAAACAATAATTTCCTTAAATAAAGTGAATCGATCCATTTTTGATGCGGCATTTTAACTCAATTGTCATACCTGTAAAAGTACAAGCAATTTGCCAACTATTCCATCCATGTAAGGTGTTAAAATTTCTGGAGTGCAGTTCTCACTGAAGTTGAGTACGGCTGAAGCAGCATGGGCCTGTTCAGACACAAATTTCATAACAAAACAAACTGTTATTCACATTAACAATAAAATGTTGACAATACAAGCACATACCTAACAGATGGGAAATGTGATAAAAGTAAAAACAAAAAACTCTAACATTAAATAAGAATCTTAAATTTTCACACAGAGAGCATAACCTACTTTGGTTCATTTCCTGTAAGTAGGCATGCACTATCCATCTATAAACTGGAACTATAATTAAACCAATATTTACTTAAGACTTGAATATGGTTGTTTTTCCCCATTATCCACAAAATATTCCAGAAATTCCTACTTATGCAGAATCGACATTTCAATAAATTAATTCCCTTCACAATCAGTTTCGACGCTCTTACTGGCACATCCCACCATTTCAGAGGCTAATCTGTAAAGATGCTAGCAGCACTCAAAGCCCAAGTTCTATTTTGTCTTTCAAGAAGAAGCAGACAGATTTGTGCCCATTATTTAAAAACATATCAGCTGAGTATTTAGAAATTTTAGATAATGACCATGAGTGATGAAATAATTTGCTAGTAACCAGTTGAAATGTTCCAAACTGGAAAAGAAGAACATTGGTTCTTATCATATAATATGATGTACTTTGTTGACTACAAAGATATTGATATAACCAAATAAGAACATATCCACTCCGATAAATTTTACCTAAAGCACGCCACGCCGCACCACCAGAAAACTCAGGCCATCCACGGACAACTTAAGAGTAAGGACATTAGAGAAATGGTATGGGTTGCTCTTAGGGGGCAGACAGAGAGGTTAATTATACCACAGAAACAGAGATAAACAGAAAGGGAAAATAGGATGAACACAATACTCTATGTCAAGAACCATGCATATTAGTAACTGGTGCAATCTTATGTCACCAGCCCTGGAGTGAATTTCAACTTGTTTCTCTCTAATTAAAGATTTCACATGAGCACAAAGCTAACACCATGTGGGAATCATAACTTGAGAAAAAAATTCTTCACCAACGGTCAAGCATAATCTAGAATCATGAAAGCAAAATTATATATCTCTGACTAACCTGTACTCGTGGATTCTGGAAATCATCCATAGCAGCAGCTAATGCTGGCAATACTCTTTGGTGATATTGGTTCTGCAAATCTGGACCCAGGTCGGTAGACAATTGTCCAATTGCATTAATAGCTGCCCACCTCACACGGGGATGGGAATCATGAAAGGAGTTCAAGACCATAGAAACTATTTGTTCCAGATTTTTAATCATAACCTGCAAGTGCAGCAAAAAATTAAGATTCAGGAGAAAAAAAAAGGAATATGTATGGAACTCTTTACTTTGACCATCATACATAAGCCAGCAACTATGTAATACCATTTTTTTTTCTCAAACATAAACTAAATCCTATGAAAATGCTATGCCATTTGCTATTGCTAGACATATTAGAATCAACATGTACTAAACATGGTTCCATCCGATTGTTAGTAAAATAAAAACACCATGAATCAAACTGAATAAGTAACTCCATTAATAGTACATTTAGAATCCCACTTCACCGGGGGGGGGGGGGACTAACCATTACCAAGGAAGCAATTTTTTCAGTCAGTTTCAAGAGCTGGACATGCCAACAATGTCATGTCGCGAATAGCACTACTAATGCTAACAAAGTGCAACAACTTAGAACAAAAAAATACTGAATTAACTAAAAGCTTGGGTTGCTACAAACTAAAAAGAACTAGAATAATGGCAATAACCATATAAAACGTATTATTACTTTCGTTTTTGGTCTCATAGTATTAAGATATATTCTAATATTAGGAATACCTTAGCACACCCCTCGGCAATCTGAGCAAGGGCAATCAACGCAGCATGGTGCTTTTGCCACTCAGGAGCAGCCAAATAAGCTGGCAACTGCTCGGAAGCAACAGGGACAATTGTGTTTCCACCCAAGGAAATTGCCAGACGATCCAAACACTCCTGTCCGACACTGTAATTGCTAGTCTCTCCAGCATCCTCGTCCTCAGTTTCTGCAGTGTGCCATGCTGCATCATCCTCAATATCCAGCAACATCCTCAGCAATATTGCAAATAGCCTACTAATAAACTGCGGCAACTTCCTCATCATTCCGGGGGCACGTTCCCTTGCTTCTGCCAAGGTAACCACAAACTCAATCGCCAAGTGGCGTGTCCCTTCCTCAAGTGATTCCGCCTCTGCAATCTGCAGCATAGAGCCCACCACATCAACAAGCTGCCTCCTAAGAAACCGTGGCTCCGTCCCTGCCAACTCAATCAACAACTCCAGCGCCTCCTGAGCGGTTGCCTCATTCCCGTTGTTCAAAGCCTCCGTCAAGGTCCTCATCATTGCTGGCAAAAGATCCTGAAACCTATCCCGATCGGATGAGCTGGTCAAACATTGAATAAAATTGATGACCGCATTCAAGGCAGCTATTTTGACATCGGCATGAGAACTTTCACTCAAGCACCTCAAGAATACAGCGTGTAGATCCTTTATAAAAGGAGTTAGCACATCCCCAATATATTGACTCAGCTGCGCAAATATCAAAAACGCAGACTCCTGTAATTTAGGGGAATCCGAAGAGACGCACTGGAACATAAACGGCAAGAGCTCCGGCCATCCATTCTCCGGCAAAATACTGGAAGCAAGCTCCGAAACAGTATCGCACAACTTTTTAGACAAATTTTTGGTGGTTTCGACTTGGATTTGGGACAAAAGCAGGGATTTGAGGGAGGACTGGGTGGAGATGTTGAGGCGAGGCCAGATATAAGAGTCATCACGTGTCAAGAGCTTACGAAGGAGAATAGCGGACATGGCACGAGTCTCGGGTTGAGCGCAGACTTGGAGGAGGTGGGCTAGGCGGAGGCAGAGGGCGTCAGGGTCTGATTGCTTACATAGATTAAACAAGGCCTCGGCGTGAGAACGTTGTTCGTTGGAGGAGGACATCAAGTGGAAGACTAGGGTTTCGAATGGAGTGGGGTCGGGTCCTAAGATGATGGCGAGCTGTGATTGCTGATCCATGGCGGCGAAGGAGAAGAACAAGATGATGATGATGGTATTGATTCCTGTAGTGTCTCCCTCTCTGTTATTTGTTCCCCCTAGTGTTTTGTTTTGTTGGGTGTCTACCTGAGAAAGGGTGGAAGTGTGGAAAAGAAAATGAGGGATTATATTATAAGAGAGAGAGAGAGAGAGAGAGAGAGAGAGAGCACTCCGCAAACTAGGGCTGACAATAGAAGGTAAAGAAAGCGGGCTGATTAGCTGTATTTTTACGTGTGATGATGGTTAGTGTGAGTGCCCACTTCTTTTTCATCTTTGGAGGGAAAAAATAAATAAATACTCCTCACAACATACACTAATAATATATATCAAATATATTAAAATTTCGATAAATTTATAAAAATTTAAAAAATTTATCATTAATTTGATTTTTAATATAAATAATAAATTAAAGATTAATACTTTTTTTTCAAAGTAGAAAGTTTTTTTATGTAAAAAATGAATTTTTTAATAAAACTCAATTTTTAAAAAATAAAAAATAAATATTTAAATATTATTTTAAATGGAATAACAAAAAATTCTTTAATTTTATATTTATTCTAAAGATTTTAATTAAATTTTTTTTATAACTTCCTTAAATAAGTTAATATTTGCAACATCAAATTTAATTAAAAATTTTATAACAGTAGATATATATATATATATATTTTTTTTTTTGTTAACTTTAAGATTAGTCTGTTGCCTAAGTTGAAGGAATGATTGTGGAATTAATTTTGATGAAATTAAAAATAATTAAGGTATTTAGTTAAAACATTATGTGAATATAATGTTAGAGGTATTTTAGAGAATAAAAAATTTATATTAGGGTATACTACTGTAAATATATATAAATCATTGTTCAATGTATTTGTTCAAATAACTCTTTCATTTTAACTTCTTACAGCGTTGGATTTAATTGCACTATAAGATGCTACCTAGACAAAATTTATGATATAATTGATAGCAAAAAGGTGTCAAATCTCATTGGTGCGTATCAAAATCCAAATGAATCCATATTAACTTAGGATTTGATTTGGATTTAGGTGTAGCTTAGGCTTAGGTTTAGGTTTAGGTTTAGGATTTTAAAATGCTACTAAGCTAGAAATAAGGATCTCTCATTTTTTTTTTCTGCAATTAAAAACTCACTGCTACTCTCTTAACATAATCTCTAGAATTTGATTTTGAAATCAACTATTTAGGACGCTAGATAAATTGGTTCATATTGATTTAATCGATAAAATTTAAGAAATTTGATTTACTTAAGTTAATTTAATAGTTATGTTAGTTTATTTAATTAATTTGATCAATTATCAATTACTTAAGTCATTAATCAAATCAGTCGAATTAACTAAATTTTTAATATTTAATATTTAATATTTATATATTTATATATATTAATAGCCCAATTAAACTTATACCCAAATCAAATACAAAACCTACTAGCCCAAAACCTAATAAACAGATTTAATCAAACTAACCGATCGAACCAATCAAAATTTGATCAGTTCGGTTAGTTCGGTTATAATAAAAAATATCGATTGATTCGGTCGGTTTCTCCAGCAAAATCGATTAATTCGATTTTAATTTTTTTAACAAAACCTACTAAACCGATTGAATATATAGTCCTGCAACTATTATTATTTACTTTACCACTCTGTGTGTTTATTCGCATAAAGGATGTGGTTG
>JBBYHL010000019.1:3761086-3777560 GCA_038381835.1 Adansonia madagascariensis | reverse complement strand
TGTTGATTTGTACTAGTTATATAGATTGATAAAAAGTTTTTATTTTTTATTTTTTTTACTTTTCTTTTAACATTTTTTACTTTTTTTAATCATTTGGTAATATTTTCTCTCACGATCATTTTTATTTTTTCATAATTCTATCTAAAAATAATATATTTGACTAATTTGAATCAAATCACGTTTAATTGTTAGTTAAATTAGGTTACTAAAGATATTTTCTTATATATTTCTTAATACTTTTATATTTATTTCAATTATTTAATGTTTGAAAATTTAAAATTAAATCATTATAATATTTAAAATCTATATTTGTGAATAACCATTTGAAATGTGCAATGAAATTATATATATATATATATATATAGATTTTATGGATAAAAATATTAGAGAATATTTATAAATTTGAAACAGTACGTTAAAACATACTGGCACCGTATGTACTAATATAAAAAAAAAAATAATACATCGATCGACACAATTTTAATTACTTTAATCGTAATTGATTTGTGAATTGAATGTTTTAGTTTTGATTACTTGATTTATGTGAATACTGCACAAAATAAAAAGAGTAGTGTAGACGCCTAGTTTTTTCTAGTGTTCAAAACAGTTTTTTTTTTTTGTTTGCTGTGTTCAAAACTGTTTTTGAGAAATTTGAATTAAATCACGTTTAATTGTCCAATTAATTTCTTTTGGGACTTTTAATTTGCATCAAATAATTTTTAATTCAAATTATAAATTAAAATTAATTTCTTAAATTTAGAGTCAAATTTTTTTATTAAACCAATTTCAAATCTATTTTTAATGTTTTATGGACTTTGAATTTACAGCACCTCAAATTATTTGGACTTCTTAAAATTATTGATCCTTAAATGACAAAAGCTCTGCTTGGAATGGACCCAAGGTGCGGCTTGAATGTGCACTTTTCGGCCTCAATCGTATGTTTGGTAACCATGAACATTGACTAACCGTGCTAGTTTCTTGAATCCCCACTGGGCTTCAATATGTTGCTCTTTTATTTTTATTATTCTGCTATTTAATATAGTTAATAAATTTTTTTTTATAAACACTACTTTAACCAGTATCATCAGAAACTAATTTACATTTTCCAAATTAGATATAGAATATGATTTATTACATGATGATGTATGTTTGATGAGGTGATTCTAAGCATGGCATTGATTGAGATTCATACCTTAAAAAATGGAACAAACAATTAATTTACATTAATGAGCTGAAGGCTATTGGTGAACTTGTCAAGCAAGTTTGTTGGGAGTGTTTGAACATTCAGCTTGTCAAGCAAGACTCGTTCAATTCAATTGCCAAATCTCACACCACATGCACCTATCCATGTCACTTCTCAAATCTTTAGCTCAATTCAGAAGCTATATGCAAAGAAAAAGTCAACACATGCTTTTTCTCTTCACCAAACCTAAAGTTATCTATTTTCTAACCTCCCCAAAAAAAATTCCTTTTCAAGTTTTAAGAAATACATGAATTTATATACAGATTTATATTTGATACATTATCAATATATAAATTTATACATATTTATAGTAAATCTGGTGATAACATCTATTAAAAAGTATATTTATTTATATTTATTCTTAAATTTTATATTTATTTATGGATAAGATAATCATTTCATAGTTTATTGACGGTGTATAAACTTATACATCAAATATAAGCCCTTAATATATTGAACTTTCTTATACACATTCATTTTTATTTCTTAAAAATTTCTTTAACATAAAAACTTTACTTTCAAGAAATGATTTTGCTGTTTATGTTTAAATTAGTTATTTTTATACATTTAATATTACATATATTTAATATTATTTTGTTAATAATATCTATAATTTTATAAGAATTATTTTTTTTCAAATATTGAATATTTCAACAGTATTTTTTTTATAATTTTTAATACTTAAATTCTTAAATATTATGTGAATCTAAAATAATATCTTTCAAATTTGTAATTGATTAAAACTTTCAAAATTTTAAATGTTAATTAACATTAAAATACAAATAAAATTAATTTATTAATATACTTGAAATAGAATTTTTTTAGAAAGTGGGCCATTATTAATTCGGGTATATAATTTAGGAGTAACATCATTAACATCATCAATAATATATTAAAGTTGCCCCCCCCCCAACAAGATAGTTTCCCAATTGGAGGGTAATTTTGTAGTTATGATGAAATGGAGGGCTCGAAATTAATCAGTCCTCATTTTATCCAAAATTATTATTTATTATTTATTTTTTTATGTAATGTATTCGGATTATATTGAAGTTATTTTTATTATATATTTATATAAATTTTAAAACATTATTAATTTATCTTATGTAAATTTTGACATTTTTATATATTCATATTATGTTTTTTTGTGTCGTTTTTAATAATTTTTTATGTTACATTGTGCCATACAATCATATTGTATTCGAAATTATAATTGATATTATTCAAGTAACTTTAATTTTGAGTCATGCGTTATATTCATGACACATTAATAATTTGTTTTATGTAAATCTTAGCACGTTATTCATCTATTCATGTCATGATTAGATTATTTTTATATCAAGTCGTGTTTTAATTATTTTTCTTATTTGTCCATGATGTGTCGAAATTTATATATGTGTGATAACCTAAATAAAATTATAACATAATAAAGCAATATACATACAACATGTGATAATTATAAAAAAAAAAAATCAAAATTGTTTGCCATACATTATAGGCAATAGGAAATAACTTTCATCTTATTTTATAAGATAGGTACAACCTTGCGCTTCACACACTTTACGTGAGTTTTATTTTTCTAGCACTATTTAATATATAATTTTTAATTAATATAACATAAAACATAAAAAGGATTGAAATAAATACTTTAACATATATAAAAAATAAAAAAATAATTAAGATTAATATTTTATCTGTGATTCTCAAATATCGGTTAATATTTTTCCATAAATAAGTTATAAAAAAATAAAATTAAGGATATAATATAATTAAATAATAATTAATTATAGCACATACATTATTTTTTAAAATTCATTATTGGTTAGACATTCACTTATACTATATCCTATTTAAAATTATTATAAAATAATTATAATTAAAAATTATATTTATAATTAACTAATCTTATAAAGTTATTTTTTTATTTCTATAGATTTTGATACATTCGTGAATTCATTCATGTTAATGTTATTATTTTATATTGTATTGTGTTTTAGCTATTTTATGTCATGTCTTATATTGTGAGGTCTAATTGGCATTTTGAAGTTACTCTCAATTCTATGTCACATTTGTTTAAATATTTGGTTTGTGGTCATGTTATTTTTATGTTATATCATATTTTAGTTATTTTTTCATGTAATGCTTGTGTTCATATGTGATACTATGCAAGTAACACTCAACTTTGTATCATATGTCATATAATAATTAGTTCTTTATTTTTTTTTTAAAAAATAAAGTTACATTAATTTTTTATTTTTATATTATTGAATAAAAATTTATTATGATGAAAATTATAGATAAAAATTAAAATATTGATTAATAATATAAAATGGGTTGATGTAAGTATTTTTTTTTTAAAAAAAATTGAGTGTTGAATCAAAAAAAGAATATTATAATGATTGAGTCTTGCAAAAAACTATGTTAAATGATGTTATGAGTTATTGGATAAGTTGTTAGGTTTATATTTTATTCCTTTTTATTTCTTAGTTTGAAATAAATGATCAATATAAATATAATTTAAATGAATTAAATTTTGATGTCATCATAATTTTTTAATTAATCAAATTTATATATTCATGTTATATTTATGATCTCTTATTGCTACACTTTAAAAATTATCTTTAAGCAGATAATAAAACCGAAGTGGCATTGTTGACACGTAATTTCATCTAGGCTCTTTTTCCAATACTCTTAAATATTCGAGATTGAGAACTTAACGGCCACCTTGGTTGAGGGTGACCTCCTCTAAGTGGACTAAACATTTTCAATATCTTTTCAGTCATACCTAAATGTTTGCAAGTGCACTTGATAGAAAAAGTATAATTTTGAGGGTTAATCTTGAATAAAAAGAATGAATATTTAGAAGAAAATTTGTTTTTGAATATTTTCTAGTCAAATTTTGGAAATCCAATTTTGCGAATGTTATCATAGTCAAATTTTTTATTTTTTGAAAAATTTCAAGAATTTTTTGTAAAATTTAGAAAGTTGACCGTCGTATATTTTTATTGATACCTATGTGATATTTATGCCAGTATGTACTCTGAAAAATAAAAAATATTCAAGAAAAAAGTTGTATTAGCATTTTATATTATGAGGTGTTAAGTTGTTCATTTTAGCAATTAATTTTGAATTTTTCAGAGTACTGCTAGTATCATACTTGTAAAAATTTTTCAAGTAAAACTTGTTTCGAATTTCAAGTTTTTATCTTTATTATTTTTATAAATTAAATTTTTGATTAATTTGTTGGATAAAATTCATTTTTCTAAACTTTGAATATATTTTTGAAATTTTTTAGTTTCCAAAATACATAGTTTTTTACTCCATAAATTTTTTGTAAGATTTTTTTAATTTATAATTTTTAAAATTCTTCAAATATTTTCATTGAATCCATATCAAATCAGTTTTTGAAAATTCAATTATTTTATAAGTTTTACAAATAACAATTTTCTTCCATAAATTTTTTTCTCATAAAATTTTACGAGTTTCGAATATTAAATTACTTTTTTTACACATAAAATTTCTTCAAAATTTCCTTTAAAATTGAATACTTGAGATTTTAATGAAAAATTTTTATTTTTCAATTTTAATTTTATTTCGAACAAAATTTCTTTAATGGGCCTAAATTAATTTTGCACATAGGCCAAGCCATTTTTATTTTTCCCAAGCCTATTTCATTTTCTACTAGCCCAATAAGCTTATTTGTGATTATTCCATTAATTTTTCGATAAGAACCAATTAGGCCTATTTTAATTTTAAGATAAGGCCCAATGATGTTTTCTTTCTCCAAAATTTTTATTAATTATTTTGGAATCAAATTTTTCATACGAATATTTAATTATGCTTTTTACGTGTTTAAATTTAATAAATTTATTAATTTATAACTTTTAATTTCTTATAATTTAGTCCATCTAATACATTTTTTTTCATAAAATTTGTAATTATTATGTTTTTAGTTTTCTTCATTTTGTTTTCATTTGCAAAATTTTGTTTGTATTTATCATAATTGTAAAATTCATTAATTTAGTTACTTGAATTAAGTCCCGAACCTTGATGAATAGGCAAGGCAAGAGAAAGCAAAGAGGTTTTCTGAAACTGATGAGGACCTAAGTAAGTATCAGTCATTGGGAAAGTGCCTTAGGGCTATGGAAAGTAGTGACAACTTCGGGATCATAAATGCAAAATCTCTGGGTTTAATCTCTAATCTCGTAATCCATAAATTCATGGTATTGGATTTTGAAAAATACAACGGGATTATAGATCCCACTACCTACCTTCACATGTACTATTAGAAGATGATTGGGTATGAAAAAAATGAAAAACTATTAATCCATGCTTCTAAGATAACCTAACTGGGATAGCTGCCCGTTGTTACATGGGACTTAATCCCATTAGAGTTCGTACATGGGCGGATCTAGCTTGCACTTTCTGAGATCAATACAAACACGTATTTGACTAGGCCTCGGATTGCCTCTTTCTCATGAATATGGAAAAGAAGGCCACTAAAAGCTTCAGGTAGAATGTACAAAGATAAAGAGAGGAAGCTATTTACATTTACCTTCCTTTGTTGAAAAAAAGATGATAATTATGTTCATCAATACTTTAAATGCTATTTACTATGAGAAACTAGTAGGAAATGCCTGGAAGAACTTTGCTGACATGATTATATTGGGTAAGATGATTGATAATACCATAAAAATGTCAAGATATTAAGTGAAAAGTCATGCAGCTCAACCAAGAAGCCTACCACCAAGGATAAAGAAAAAAAGTAGATGCCATTAATGAGAGCTCGATTAAGTTCACTTAGAGTCCATATATAGCACAAAGCATGTACTACCCTTACATGGCCTATACGAGTTTTAATCCTTACTCATCAATGCCACAAATGGTCTATTCTATGAGACTTAACCCAACTATAAGCTCAGGGTGTTCAACCATGAAATGTAAACAATGCTAAAGCCTTTGACAACTAACAAGCAACCCGTGAGAGAAAACATTTCGACCCATTCCTATATTCCTATAAGGAAACCTGCTTTTAATTATTAACAAGCTAACTAGTGGCCTCAGTGTTTATAAAACCTACGATCACTTTTGTATCCCAAATGGTACAAAAGAATACCTATTGTGAGTAACATGCAGGGGCACAAGGCCGCTTTATTGAGAATTGCACCTCACTCAAGAGGAAAGTACAGAGTCTAGTAGAAAAGGGCGTAATTGAAGTCGAACAAAGGCCTAAACTAATGTTGGAGCTAATTCACTTCCCAATCACATGAAACCAATAGTGAATACAGTGATTGAAGGGAAAAACTATAGGTTTAAAAAAGCATTAAAGAGGTTAAGACACCAATGAGCATGGTGCGATAAGTTTTCGCGAAAGCTAAAATAGTGTTAGAAGTACAAAGCTAGAAAAAATCATTGAACTCTTTTGTTGTCATTGCAGATAAAGGCATATACCATAACACTACATAGATTTCTTAAAGGTGGTTTAAGAGACGATGGACCAGTTTGAAATTGAATTTTATGAAAAATAACATACCCTGTTCAACTTATTAGTTAGGTGATAGAGCCACTTCTGTTCAGCTGATATCCGATAAGGGTCCAAAATATCTTTCTCTCATGGAAAAGAATACAGACGAAAGCTTTAGGCAATATGCTCAAAGATGGATAGAAGAGGCCACTCAAATTCATTACCTATTGAATGAGAAAGAGATGACCATCTGGTTGATCGGCAACTTACAAACTCTTTATTATGAGAAAATAGTAGAAAATGTCATGAAGTGCTTTGCAGAGGTAATCATATTGTGTGAAATGATTGATGATGCTATGAAAGTGACTTGACTAAAAAGGCTACCTCCAAAAGTGAAGGAAAAAAGATGATTAAGGATTAATGCGAGATCATAAAGAATGTAAAAGAAGTCAGGATGCTAATGAGTTTACTTTGGAAAGTTCTGGTACAAGCAAAGTGATCAATAAGGTCAACAGAGGATTTGGTTGATTTATGCAATTTCCATACCATTCAAGGTCACTCTTTCTAAATGTGAAAAGGGTTTAATGCCATGGTCCAAAGAATGATGAATGAGCATAGAATTGAGTTCTACAATAAGAAAAAAACATTTTTAATTCAGTCAATAAACACGGTTAAAGAAGGGTTGCCCACAATTGAACCCCATCTATCAAGTAGTACTCATATGGGTCTGAAGTTGACATTAACAAGGTGCATAGGTCGGAAGAGGACTTAGAAAGTGTCTCTAAGGTATTGCCAGAGCTCTAAAGGTTGTGAACCAGATCCACAAAAGAGGCTTGGCAAGCTCAAAAGGAAAAAGGTTATGAACCAGATCGACAAGTATGGCTTGGTAATCTTTAAATGCCTTATGAAACAGGTTCAAACTTAATGCAAAGTAAAAAAGAAAGCAAATTTAGAAGAATCATGAGAAGAAGATGGCCCGCCTATTGGGTTAATACTTAGGACATAAACCAATGATGTTACCACCACTATGGGAAAGTATTCATCCAAGAAGACGTATGAATCCAGATATTAGTTCTAACCATGTGATGATTATTTTGAACAAGGCATTTAAAGATTTCTCTAACAATGCAACTAATAAGCTAAGGACTTTAGCAACGAACCATGAGACCAGTCTGTGCCCTTCAGGATTTATTTCAAGTGTTTGGACTAAAATCGAGATTCTTGTGCTATTTAAGTTTATTTTAAAGTAATCCTATGAACTAAGCCTACATGCTTCTACCCAAGAGTATTGTAGGATCCTTTGTATGGACTTCTTTTTATTAAGAATTATTAATAAAAATGACCAAGCATTATGCATTTTATCTTTTATGTCCATTCTCACTTTTTTTTCCAACCCTTAGACTTTTTTTTTAACATTTTTTTGCGTATATTATTCTTTTTCCACATTTTTAGGTACCCGTATGAAAGTAACATAAATATCATACTGAGATTTGGGAATCAATTTCGAATAAACAATCTATGCTGGTGAGGTCAAGCTTGAGGAAAACTTTGAAGAAGGTCCCATACCACTAGGTCTGCTAAGGTTAATTGAACAAGAACGAAAAGAGATCTTACCTCATAAAAAACCTTTCAAAACCATAAACCTTAGGATAGATAAAGATTAGAATGAGATCAAGATTAGAATTTCCATAAACATATTAACCTGAACCAAACTGAAAAATCTATGTTTGCCTGGCCTTACCTAGACATGCTCGGATTAGACACCAATGTTGTGGTCCATAAACTTCCTTTCAAATCCAAATGTAAGCCTATACAAGAATAGCGTAGAAGAATGAAACCAAAAATGATTTTTAAAATTAAAGAGAAAGTAAAAAAAAAAAATTTGATGCTAGATTTCTTGAAAGAGCTAAGCATTTTGAATGGGTAGCCAATATAGTCTTGGTCCCTAAAAAGGATGGCAAGGTGCAGATATGTGTAGACTATAGGGATTTAAACCAGGTTAGCCCTAAGGACAACTTTTTTTTACCTTACATTGACACTTCAGTGGACAACACCACCAAGAATTCATTGTTTTCCTTCGTGGATAGATTCTCAGGCTATAATCAAATTAAAGTGGCACCCAAAGACATGGAGAAAACCACCTTCATGACCATGTAGGGTACTATTTGTTATAAAGTTATGCCTTTCGGACTTAAGAACGCTAAGGCAACCTATTGAAGAACACTGATAACATAATTACCTAATGCACAAGGAAATAGTGGTCTATGTGGATGATATGATTGCCAAATCACCAAAAGAAAGTGAACATGTTGCCAATTTGTATAAACTTTTCAAACAATTGTGCAAGTACCAGCTCAAACTAAATCATATTAAATGCACTTTTGGTGTCATGTTCAACAAGTTATTGAGCTTCATTGTGAGTGAAAGAGGGATAGAGGTCGATCCCCACAAGGTCAAGGCCATCAAGAATCTGCCATCTTTTTGAACCCCAAAGGAAATTATATCTTATTTTCTTGGAAGGTTGAACTACATAGCCAGAATTATATTTTAGCTGATCTACACATATAATCCAATCTTCTTGTTACGCTGATAATAAAATCCCAAGGAATGAAACAAAAAGTGTTGGGAAGCCTTTGATAAGGTTAAACACTACCTTTCGAACCCACCAACACTTGTGCCACTAGTACTCGATCAACCTTTAATCCTATACTTATCAATTTTCAACAAGTCTATGGGCTATGATTTAAGCCAACATGACGAGTTGGGTAAGGAGGAGCAAGCTGCCTACTATTTAAGCAAAAAGTTTAGGGAGTGTAAAAACAACTACTCAATAGTAGAGAAGTTATGTTATGTTATAGCTTGGATAGCCCGGAGGTGAAGGTAATACATGCTATACTACACCATATGGCTAATCGCTAAACTTGACCCCATTAAATACTTATGTAAGGCCCATGCCTTGTTAGGCAGATTAGCTAAGTGGCAAGTCTTGCTCTCCAAATATGACATCATGTATGCGAACCAGAAAGCCATCAAGGGTAGTGCAATCGCCAATTTCTCAGCAAGCTAAGTGACAGATGACAATAAACCTTTGGATTTTTAATTTTCGAAAGAAGATCTAATATGCATATCCGAAGCAGAAGATACTCCTAATTATCATGAATCTTGGAAGATGTACTTTGATAGTGCTTCAAATGCATTAAGGCACAGAATCAAGGTAATTATGAACTTACCCGCTAGAAATTACTACTTCTCCAAAAGCTAGATTAAATTTTGATTGTAGTAACAACATAGCTGTATACAAAGCCTACATTATGGGATTCCAAGTCACCATTGAAAGAGGTATCAAAACTTTATAAGTATTCAGGGATTCAGCCTTAGTGATCTATTAGCATCGAGCAGAGAAAAAGATCCATGATGCTAAGCTAACTTAATAAAAGAAGCTAATATCCAAATTAAGGCAGAACGTTGATGAAATTAGCTTCCAACATTTACCTCAAGAGGCAAACCAAATGGCTGATGCTCTAGCAATCTTGGTCTCAATGTTAAAAAATAACTGGGAGTCAGAGGTCACACCTATTCAAATGAGTATCTATGAAGCTCTAGCCCATTACCATAACATAGAAGAAGAAAAATATGGATTACCATGGTACTATAACATTCTTTAATATGTCAAAGATCAATAGTATCCTGAGCATGCTACAAAACTAATAACAATACTATTCAAAAAATAGTCATGAGTTTTATTCTAGATGGTAGGGTTTTATACAAGAAAGGTTAGGATCAAGTATTACTCTAGTGTGTGGATGCTTCTAAAGCCAAGAGAATCTTAAAGGAAGTCTATGAGGGAATCTACAGTATGCAGGCCAATAAACATCAAATGGTGAAAAAAGTCATGTGATCGAGTTATTACTGTTTGACCTTTGAGAAAGACTGCATTGATTATGCTCAAAAGTGCCAAATCTATACAGAAAAAACCCTACCTTTGCATGTCATGATAGGTCTGTGGCTTTTCTCTATATGGGGCATAGATATGATTGGACCCATCATCCTTTAGGTTTACAATAGGCACTATTTCATCTTAGTCACCATTGATTAATTTACCAAGTGGGTGGAAGCAGCTTCGTACACCAACCACCAAATCTATAGGGTATATATTTGTAAAATGGGATATCATTTGTAGATATGGTCTTTTCGAACAAATCATTATCAATAATATGCGCAACCTAAAATACAAAACAATGCAAGCAATTTGCTCTCAGTTTAAAATTCAGTATCATATTTAGTCCCATACCGCCTAAAAATGAATGGGGCAGTTGAAGTAGCCAATAAGAATATTAAGAAGATAGTCAAGAAGATGGCTGAAAAGTAGAAAGACTGGCATAAAAAGCTTACCTTTTGCACTACACGCCTATCACATAGTCGTTTGGACTTCCACAGGTTTTACCTTATTTTTCTTAGTCTACGACATGGAGGTTGTTCTACCTATCGAGGTTAAAATCCCTTTTCTCAAAGTGTTACTAGAATCACAACTTGAAGAAGTCGAATGAGTTAAAGAGTAATATGAGTAGCTTAATCTCATTGACAAGAAAAGAATGAAAGCTATTTGTCATGGGAAAATATGCCAAAAGCGCATGATGAGAGCCCATAACAAAAAAGTTCATCCTCAATAATTTTGAGAAGGTAACCTAGTGCTTAAACAAATTCTCTTAATTCATAAAGATGCTTAAGGAAAATAAACCTTAATGGGAAAAGCTGTATGTGGTGAAATGCATATTTTTTGAAAGAGCCCTAATCTGAACCAAAATGGACGGTGATGTCTTGCCCAATCTTATCAACTCCGATTTCGTCAAGAAATACTATGCCTGAATAGGATTTTAGGGTAAAAACCTAAAAAGGCATTCTATAACCCTAAGAAAACTTTAGATCAAAACCTAAAAAGGGCATCCAGAGAAATAAGCTAACTTAAATTAAAAATCCAAAAGGGTAACTTAAGTGACCATAACCTTTTTTACCCAAACCTAACCAAGTCCAAACTATCACCAACCCAGACTAGCACTGACCTCGCCTATTTGTCATGGCATGACTAAAATGTTGAATCATAGCCTGATGCACCTACACTACTCTAACTTACCCTACCAAACCTTATTTTAACCTAACCTAGTGAGAAAATGTGGCGCTTACCTAAATCTGAGGCAACCATTAAATCATGGGACAATCTGAAGAGTTTCTTCATAGGTTAACCAACACTAGAAGGATTGACTACTCAAGAAAGGTCTAAAAAAGCACTCAGTAGAAGATTCATGTCATTAATAGTAGGGGCCCTAGCTACTTGAAAAATTTATTCCTAATTTTTTTATCTCAAAATTTTTCATGATCTCAGAATTTGTGATAACTTGTACTCACCTTCTTTTAAATGAAATACAATTACTTGATTTCTCTTACAATTCTTTTTGGTAACTCCTGCAATCCATGTGCATCATGTTTATCATTTAATTGATAATGCTTGATAAATGGACAAAATTTATGGCAGGATTTCTTAGTATTACTTCAGAAAAGATGAAAACTTTGTAGAAACTTTGTTTCATGTCTGAAGCTCAAGAATAAACCATTGGAACCACAATTATTTTTACTCTTAGACCTTCTCATTTTAAAGACATAATCAAAATCTTCTCCATAGCAAACCTCAGCTAAAAGGTAAAACCAAGAACCTATTCTAAACTTCTGCCATAAGCCTTTAAATTTTAGGTCAGTTAACCCAAACAACCAAAAATAACCCTTTAAAACAAATTAAATGATGAGCCCACCAAACTCACCAACGAATTTAGCAAAAGGACCCCAAACATGAGCTAATCAAGCTCAAGACCCTTATTTCACAATTATGGGCTGTCCATACCTTCCAAAAACAACTTTGACATTTAAAGCCTTTTGAAAATCTAGATCAAGATTGATAAACTCTAAGGTAAGAAATTACCTGATTAAACTAGTAGAAGAAAAAACAATGCAAAAAGTCACAACCAATAGTCAGATTAGGCTTTTAAATTTATCATTTTTGCTAATTCAAACATGCATCCTCATACACCATCCATGCAAAATTTAAGATCTTTTAAGTACAAACTCCTGACCTTAAAAGTCAAATTAACAAAAATCCCACGTACAGTTCATATTTTCATAAGCACTAAAGGGCTTAAAGTAGAAATTCTTGAACCCGTGAGCTTGTAAATTGGAAAGCCATTTAGGTAAGGTATCTAAAACTCATATTCCTATCCATAAAAAGCTGGGCACCAATCATGTTCTTCCATAAAAAGCTAGGCACCAATTAAGTCCATCCACAAAGAGCTGGGCACCAATCTGGTTTATCTATAAAGAGATGAGCACCTATTGAGTTTGTCCACAAAGTGTTAGGCATAGTGGAGTTTGTCCACAAAGAGCTAGATGCCTATCGAGTTAGTTTACAAAGAGCTAGGCACCAATCCAGTGTCCATAAAGAGTTGGGCACTTGTTGAGTCAGTCTACAAAGAGTTGGATGCCTATCAAGTCTGCATTTGTCTAGGGTAGTCAAACCTTAGATAAGCCAAAAGCCTAAGAGAGGGGTTAAACCCTATAAAGAAAAACTCATTTAAATATTTTTTGGAACCACCCTAATATATTGTACGTATCATAGTGAAACATTAATTGATTCTCATTTTTGCAAGCACTCAAAAGGCATCATCTTGCCTAAAAAAAAAGGATATATTTTATCCTTGTCCTTTTTTTATCTTAGCATTGGCCAAGTAGAGGCAGCCGTAGACACTTCATTTTATCTGGGCCAATGTTTAAGGCATCAGAAGTCATCATTAGAGACGTTATTAGAGTTATTCGGATAAACATGAATTTATTCCCTGCCATTCCTAGATCATTGGAGAGTCAAAGGTGTTTAAATCTCACATTTTGCATAAATGTATTGATACAAGACCTTTACGTCATCAAAATTTAAATTTCACAGTTGTATCGATACAATTAGGGGTTGTATTGATACATTTGCTTAATGTATCGATACATAGGTCAAATGTATTGATACAAGGCTTGGTGATAGCTAAAATTTAATTTTTGGACAAAATGTATTGATACATTATGAGAATATATTGATACAATCTTCATTATATTGATACATTCTGGTTTTTTGCTCAAATGTATCGATTCAATATGCAATGTATTAATACATTTAGGCAAAATTGCCTAGTTCATGGCCTTTTTCAGTTCTTGCATCATTAGGTTAAAATTTCAGTTTGGCCACATGTTTTACACCAAAAATCATCTAAATTCATACCAGGCCTTATTATTGGATCAAATGAATTTTTGAGGCCCAAAATTACTAGAAAATGGGATATTTTCATCAAATACATAGTTTGTCTAAAGGCATACCCAGCCTTTCCTCATCAACAAGCTGTAGTAGCCCCTTGACTCGGCAACCTTGCATGAATTTTGATTTAGCTACATGTTTTATACTAAAAATCATCCAAATTCATACCAGGCCTTATTATTGGACCTAGGATTGGATCAAATCAATTTTTGAGGCCCAAAATGACTAGAAAATTGGATATTTAGTTTATCTATGGGCATACCTAGCTTTTCCCCATTAACAGGTTATAGTAGCCTCTTTACTCGACAACCCTGCATGAATTTTGGTTTGGCCACACTTTTTACACCAAAAATCATCTAAATTCATACTAGGCCTTATTATTGGACTTAAGATTAGATCAAATGAATTTTTGAGGTGTGAAATGACTAGAAAATATGACATTTTCATGAAATACATAGTTAGTCTAAGGGCATATCCAACCTTTCCCCATTAACAAGCTGCAGTAGCCCTTTTACTTGACAATCGTGCATGCTATAATGAATAAAAATCTAGCCAATTAGGCATATACCCCAAACTATCATGTTGTACATGGTTAAAACTAAAAAATGCCCTTACTTTTGCTTTAAAATTCTTAGCTACGCACTTTCATAGAAATGAGCCTACTTTGGCTCAGCCAACACATTTCTTTTTACAAAGAACATATTTGAAAAAATAAAAAACAACTCTTCATTTTCATAGTTTTTTTAATAGCCTTCCAAAACCTTTATTTCCTACTTTCTTTCATCACCAAACCACCCTTTATCCATAATGCTACCTTAAAGCTCATCCTTGCCATTCTTTCTTACTCATCCATGACAAGGAAAGAAAAGTGAGTTAAAAACCAAAAAACTCAAAAAAACTATAAAGGCATAAAAGTCATAGCTTTGGGTTGGCAAAGGAAAATAAAGGTTTTGTAAGCTGTGTTGGCATATTTTTTGCACTTTTCTCTTCATTTCTTAGCATATACACATGTCATCTTAGCTAACCAATCCCCATAAAACCATGAGCTTATTAGGATAACACGCATCTTTGAGTATTTTTTATGATATTTTGAGCTTATGATGACTTGATGTTGCTTAAATGCTAAAAAAAAATCACATATTTCTTAACTCATCCTAGAATAACCTGATTCATTGATTCTTGCCATTCTCCACCATCTTTCATGCATAATACTTAATGATATTGTTATTTAAAAATGCTTTAATGTTTTTTTGAGTTTGATGATGCTTTGTATGAGCTTGTTGACATAAAAATCATGACCTTGATGCTGTAAAAGTTTGTCTTCAATTGTTTCATGCCATGGAAACATATTCCAAAATGTTCATGCCATCTTTTATGTTGACATAAGCATCTTCTTGTTTGTTCATGCATTTTCATGCATATTTAGTAACTTTTATGCAATAAAAATGTTGTCTTTTTGTTATACCAGCACATGCTCTTCTATGGATGCCATATTTATGTTCTTGACAAATTAAAAATGTCTTTTTGATGTTTTCTTTGATTAGTGTTTGCTATAAAAACTAGTTTTCAAAAGCAACCCCTAAGTTAAATCTATGTTACCTCTAATAAATGGAGAATAACATGGGTTTAATGTTTTCACTAAATTAGCCCTCTAATCTTGGGGATAAATCAAGCTTTCCATATCTGGATTCATGGTTAAATGAGGTTTAAATTTTTTTCTAAAATAAATAGACTTTTATTTGTTCTAAAGAGTTTATGCCTTGATCTTGAGTCTAATACCCTAGTTTGTGACATGATCAACAAGTTGTTTCATCGTCTTAAATTACTTTGGGATTATGTAAATGAGCTCATGAAGCTTATGTCATCCAATCCTTTTTGTCACATACATTCAGATGTTCATGGCTTGAATTTAGTCCTAAGAAACCCAAGAAAAATTAAAAAAATCCTCTATTTTTGCCTTGATAGCACTATAGTCATAAATTGAAAAATCATTTTCAAACTTTAACCCATTTTTCATGAATTTTATGATAAGGGCATCGAATAAGCTTTCCAATGGTATCTCATTTACCCTCAAATCATTTTGGATGAGAGAGTTATGATTTTTCAAAGCTTTATTGTTTAGAGCCCTTGGAATCAACAACTGACATTCTGTTTGGGACATTCAACCCACCATATGATTTTTTCAAAATTTTAAAATATTTTTCCCAAAAATTTAATGAAATTTTATTTCTAGAAAGGTATCATTTGCAATTTAACGATTTCAAATGAGTTAGGAATGATTTTTCAAAGTTTGCCACACTTTTTCCCTGCATATGCTATCAGTGCTGAAACAAACCCAATTTCAAAACTTAATTCTAGTAAAAAACGATTTTCTGAGATTTTTGCAATATTTTTCACTTTTCTAATGGTATCACCCGACCCTTGAAACCTT
>JBBYHL010000019.1:3737304-3760986 GCA_038381835.1 Adansonia madagascariensis | reverse complement strand
CTAGTAAAAAACGATTTTCTGAGATTTTTGCAATATTTTTCACTTTTCTAATGGTATCACCCGACCCTTGAAACCTTTAAATTTGCCCAAAATAAATTTACGAAAAGAAGCATGATGCTATCCTCTGTTTTTAAGACTTGAAAAAATTGGACTAATTTTCTCGAACCATTTTTTTGAGGCATTCGAATGCCTTGAGATGTACCGATTAACTCCCCATGGAGTCGAGTGTCACTAAATAGGTTCCTCTAAGCTTAGATCATGACCAAACAAAAATTTATTTTATCTTTTATTTGAAATATTTGTTTTAATTTTAAAATACCTATTGTCATTAAAAAATTATATTCATTATCTTTTTTTAAAAAAATCTAAAATTGTTTATCTTTAGGATACTCCAACCCTATTCTCTAAGGGGATACTCTAACCCTCTTTTTCCAAACTCCATCACTAAGTTTCTCATTTTTGGCAATATTCCAACCTCACTTTCTGAGAGGATACTCTAACCTTGCTTTCCACTCAAAATCCAAAAAAAATTTCTCTCTTTCATACTTGCTCGGGCTTTTTAATCAAAACTTTATTTTTCAAACCTCAAGCAATCACCGAGTCAAAATGCACCTCAAAAATTATTATTTAAGCTATTCCTAAATAATCAAAGACGATTATTAGATACATTCTGACCGTCCCTTTTTTTATGCATTTGTGTGTTTACTTTTATGTAATGCTATTATATTTATTTTTGTCTTACTAACACATTTTCCTTTATAGTGCCTATTTTGCATTCATATTTCTAAATTGTTTTTGAAAATTATGAGGCAATGTCCATGTTGGTATCTCTCTAGTGCTTGATACAGAATATTCGATTTTTAAAATTTAATTTGGAGATTATTTTTCTCAAAAATTCTTATGCTCTCTCGCATTTTTAGGGAGCATCCATGATTTAAATTTTTCCTCAAAAGCTGAGTTTACAATTTTCAAAAAAATTCATATATTAAAAGAGGATTATATCAAAATAATGACAAGTCAAAACTAAGGAGATTGAAATTAACATAAGATATGGCTAGCAAGTACTTGTTTTGGGCGTTATGGGGTACTAATCCTTCCCCATGCATAACCAACTCCTAAACCCAATGATGAATCTTTGGACCTTGACCTTGAAATCAATGTTTCAAGTTTCGTAAACGAAAGTATCATTCTCAATAGGCATCCAATCATGCTTAGCCTAAAATGATCGGTGGTGACTCTCAATCTTTTACAACTTTGTGGTGGTCATCCAAGACTGGTTGGGCAAGTCATTCATCTTAAGATCCCCCTTTCGCTATCATCTTGTTATGCCTTGTTGAAATTCGATCAAGGGATAACTCAAAGATGATTCCTAACAATTCGTTTTTAAATGGCGTGTGTCACCATCCGAGTGATTCGGGTGGGTGTTTTACCCGGGTAAGAGGGGGCACTTCATGACACACAACCATAAAAAACTGGTTAAGGAAGCTTATTATAGGGCACTAGAAATCTTTTTGTGTAACATAATACTTTGTTCCCTAAAGTAGCCTTAGTTCAGGACTTAGTTCATTATTGGCTCTAAAGCAGAGATTACTAAAACTCTAAATGGAGGTTCAAGCCATTGGCACCTACATTATGCATTGTTTTCTATCTTCACTTGAAAAGTTAGTACTTAAATATTTTTATTAAAAAAGTGAGAATTTGTTGTATATTATAATAAAAAAGAAGAAAACATCTTTAAGCAAATGAAAAAGCCTTTTATTATTGTAAGTTAATAAACTTGCAATTACTTTGTTTGATGGCTTAAGTTATCACCATAATAAATGTCAAAGTAAATGTTTGTTTCATGAGGAATTATTGAAAGAGACCTAAAGATTAAACATTTATTTTGTAAGTTTACCAACATTAAAGAAACTTTTGAGTTATAAAGGTTAAATGCTATCCCCGTTATTTATGTAAAATTTATAATAGTTTTCTTTCTTTTCTAATCATCTGATTTGAAAAACTAAATCACTATGTAATTATTCCATCATTATACCTTTTAAAAGCTTTTCTAAGTCATTTTTAAAAGTACTAATTAATTGGGTAAAGAAAGTGTTAATTTTGGCAAAGCCTTTACCTTCTACCTTGTGCTAGTTAGCAAGGTGTACAATAAGTGACTAGGCTTGTTGTATTCTAAGGGACGGTGTGTAATAAACTTTTGTGCACCGATTTTTATCATCAAAAGGAAGCGTATCGTCTTAAGACAGCGACCTAGTCCTATTTTTTATTTTCATCATACAAGTGCACGTATCGTAATAAGTAATATAGTGATAAAGTAAAGTATCGTTCCCACAAGAAATTTACTAAATTCGCTAATTACTAATATTAAAACAATTCAATCTTATTAAAACAACCAATTAAAAGTTTCTAAAATAAAATTAAAATTAAAATTAAACTAAAATTAACTAAATTAACTAAATTAACAAAGAAAAGAAATTAAATAGGACTTACTTAATCCATAAGAAAAGCCTAGGATTACAATTCTCTCAACACTTCATTTAAACATATTTTACCCTTAAAGTTCTAATATATTTATAAGTATCTTCCGATGGTGTTATAAAAATATCTCTATTAACCAATTTACTATATTCCAATACAAATTGAATTAAAAGGAGCTTATTAAGCTTAGATTCTAATTTGGTTACATATGGCGTGCTCGTATTTTCCTATTTATCATGCAGATCAATTCATCGTAATAAATGAATGTGAGGTTGAAACACAAAATTCCCTTTTCCAAGTTTATTAAGGTTACCAAATCAATCTAAATGGTGGCCAAACAATTAGAAGCATTAAGAACAAGATTGAACAAACATCCTTTAGTTCTAATCCTAAAAGTCCTATATATAGCAAAACTCTAGAGAGAAACTTGGCATGTAAGTAGCTTAAACGAGTTATTTTTGGAAACTGTCTTATTATTTTTGCTTGATTGAGTCCACTTTGCTTTTTTATTAAGTTGTTGCACTTTTGCAAACTCCTTCAAGTTATCTCCATAAATATAGAAAGCATTTAAATTACTAAGTATTTTAAATATATGGAAAGTAAATAATCCTGATTTAAAAACTACTAAAAATAAATAAAATCTAAATAAAAATCTCTAAGACTTAGATAATTTAATACACTTAATGAGACTAAATAACTTTACTGATACAGTTATCACACCCTCAAACTTAAAATTTTGCTAGTTATCTAGCAAAACAAAACAAAACAAAGAAATGAAACCAAACAAAATGAAACACAAATTAAGATGAATATACTCAAATGATGATTGCCTTAATTTTCTCAAAAGTCATCTCAAAATCTGAACTTAAGGTAGATATTGACATAATATAAATTCATGCTTCGATATTCAATTATTAACCTTATGCTTTAAATAGATTTATAATTTGTGCATGTATGATCTCTTTACAGATCATTTCATGCAACCCGAATAAGTTTATGCCAATGCAAACCATAAATTAATACTAGATTTTCATATGTTTGGTTTTAATCTCTTTCTCCACTAATATAGACCAACAATTTCATGAAAGATCATGTAGGACTTTATTAAGCTTGTAATGTAAGGCTTGGATAAAGGTAAAAGAAAGGATATATTTTGGTTTAATTCATCCATAGACACTTTTCGTTGTTTCAGATCATAAATATTTTAAAGCATATACTCATTTTTCATGACATTTTATTTTTTGTGCCACATTATTTATTTACATAACTTTATGTATTTTCTTTTTTTTCTTTGAATAATGCGATTATAACCCAATTCAAACATGGCTCATAATATTTTCTAAAACAATTTCATATTCATGCCTATGTAATAAAGGTTGCTTTTGGCGTTTCTTATTAGGCTAGGCTACAATATATGGCTATCAAAAGAATAAAGATATATATCAACTAGGCTAAAATGGAGTAAACTAAAGATAGATATATAAAGGTCTGCTCAGAAGGTTTAAACGATCCAAAGATGACTTAAATCATCTCTTTAACTTAATGTTGTCTAAGATTTTAGCTCGAGAGAGAATCAAAGAATTCTAGGCTTCTAGACATAATTGTAATTTACATCAATATGAAAAGTCTTCAAATAAGCAATACAACTTAAAGAAAAGTTCAGGTGCTCAAAATTTTGAAAATCATATTCAACAATGAGATTAACCAAAAAAATCTAACAAAAATTCAAATTATGCTTATATTTTCTCAAGAATCAGGACAAATCAATAAGTTCTCATCATTGGATAAGGATCTCATCATAATAAGTTCAAACATATCAAACATAAGATCCTAACTTATACAAAATAGAAACAAAAATTCTAAATACAAAAAGAGAAAGAATAATATGCTAATGAAAAAGATAAACAAAAATAATTACTAATTACTAATTACCCCCAACTCATGCATATAAATAAATAAAACACTGCTAAACTTAATTGAAGCATTGTTCCCAATGTATAAAAAAAAAGAGTTGAGATGAAGAATAATTCTTGTTTAATGGATATGGTGGTGAAAGAGAGATGGTCAACACATTATCATCTTCTTCCTTATCCTCTTCACCAAGTTGCCTAGTGTTAGATCATTGTGGTGGCGATGGCATTCTAAGACAATTTTTCATGTTCAACCCAATTGATTGCCAAAGAAATGCAACGTATGTTTTATTGCTTGATTACATTCTATCTAATAAGCCATTTATGCTTCGAAATACTAAGCCATTAATTGACTGTAAATGCTACTCAAGGTTGGCTTGACCGAGGTAGAGCAGATGATGAGCTAGCGTCAACATTAGTTGGTTGAGTAGGTATTCCTAGGCCCATTGTGCTAATCATGTTCTAGTCAATGGCTATCTTCGAATGGAATAATTTTTTGGAGTCTTTTCGTTGCACATTTAATTTGGTGCACAGAAGTAATTAAGGAAGGGAACCATAACCCTCTTATTAACTAAACAGTATGCATTATGATTGAATGGATAAGTTTATCGATATCAATCATCTTCCTAGTAAAGATCGAATAAAGTAAAATTGCTTTATCTTTGGTGACATCACTTAGGTGCTTACTAGGAAGTAAATTAGCAACTATAAAATGAAGCCAAATTTTACCATTCTGACACAAAACATTGGATTTAAAGGAGATTAATTCAAACTTGGACATCTTCCATTGTGTATCAGGCTTGAAACGGTAACCTTTCACCTCATCTAGATCAATATTGCCATCTAAAAGTTAAGAACATCGATCATGTTTAATGTTAGGTGTGTTATAAAATTCATTACTACCTTTGTTAATGATCGGTACCTAACATTCACAGAAAAAACCTAACTACCTATCTGTTCAAAAGTGTTAACTTAAAATTCATGAACAAAAGTTAACACAGTAGATTAAAAAGGTTTACAAAATTTTTTTCAGTTCCTAGCGGTTAGATAATTTACAGGAATTAAGTTAAAACCTTTGTGCGCAATTAGAATTTTCACTTCGGGTAAATAGTTAAAAAGCTTTCACGGACACAAACTTCTATTAAATAAAGCTCTCACTATTTTTATCTATTTGGTGCCATCTGGTGGTAATTGTCTATTACGACAAAGAGCAAGCCTAGATATCACCAAGTTTTACACACTAACAATTTATCCAAGTGATGAGCACAAAAATTTTTTTAACACTAAAGTAACACTTGACTTAAAGGCAATTAATTAACAATTTCCAATAATCACAAATCACAATGGGTAATTAATACATCAACTAATTTTCAATATCCTTAAAAGCCTATTATTCACATCCCTACAATCACCACAATTAATTATATATAACATAAAATAAAGCAACTAAATTGAAAATACACTAGACACCAATAATCAACCCAAACACACTAATCAAAAGAAACCCAATATCAAAATCTCCATAATTTCGATATTAAGGATATAGAAGATCAAATTAAATCTTAAATAACTAAAAATCACTAGCTAAAATTGTGATCCATTTGATAAAATCTTAAAAATCATGAAGATTCTTCAACTAAATCACTTTCTTGTTGATATCTTGTAGAGAGAAAAACCACTAATTTTAAGAGTTAAAAAGAAGACTTACTTGAATCTTATTAAAGAGAAAAAACCTTATGAGATGAGAGAAAATCTAAGCATAAGAGAAAATCCAAGTGATTGGATGTTATTGGGTGTTATTGGTGAATTTTTATGGTGAAAAAGTGTTTATGGTGAATGTTTCGGGAAGAATTTAGGATACGGTGGCTAAAAATGGAAGAATTTTTGTGTCTTAATGGTTTTAAACCTTAAATTTTTTATAATGGAAGAAATTGAGCTATCGCTGCTAGAAAAAGCACCGTGGCTAGAAAAAGCACTATGGCACCCATGCTAGTGCTGCAGCATCTTGTTATTATTTATATTTTATGGCTTCAGCACCATGAATTAAAAGGGTGTCACAGCACCTCAAACCTTTTTTTTAATGTCCTACTAAGAAAAAAAATAAAATTTAATAATTCTAAAACTAAATAAATAAAAATAAAATAAAAGATGCTAATTTTAAGAAAAAAAGATTAAGAAACTTGGGTTGCCTTCCAAGAAGCACCTGATTTATAGTCATCGACTTGACTATTCCTCGATCATTTTGGGTTGGCTAAGGTGATTGAGGACTTTTGGAGATCAAATTTGCCTCCCCAATAATGCTTAAGCCTCTGCCCATTAACTTTGAAACTTCGGTTTGAACTTTCATTAATAACTTCGATGGATCCGTATAGGAATACTTTTATGACTTTAAAAGGTCTGGACCATTGAAACTTGAGTTGTAGAGAAGAATATATTGACCTAGTTATAACTTTCGCTCAATAATGTTTTTATCATGCCATCTTTTTGTCTTTTCCTTATAGATCTTGGCATTTTCATAAGCTTGAAGACTATATTCTTCCATCTTATTAAGCTGCAACAATCTCTTTTCTCTAACTGCATGAAGATCAAAATTCAAATTCTTAAAGGCCCAATGTGCTTTATGTTTAAGCTTCACTAGAAGATGGAATGTTTGTAGAGACATCTCAACAGGAGTTTTATAAGCAGTTCAATATGCCCACAATATATCATCCAACGTCATAGACCAACATTTTCTAGTTGGTTTAATCATCTTCTCCAACATTCTCTTAATCTCTCGGTTTGACATCTAAGCTTAGCCACTTGTTTAGGGGTGTAGGCTGTGGCAGTCTTATGCTTAACCCTATATTTCAGAGGACTTTAAAATATTTACTATAAAAGTGTGAAATCTTATCACTAATAATAGCTCTTGGTGTGCCAAAATAGGTTAAAATGTTTTTTTTTTAGAAATTGAAAAAAACTTTGGAATCATTAGTCGTAGAGACAACTACTTTAACCAACTTTGATACATAATCCACAGCAACAAGAACATAAAAATTATTGTAGGAAAAAATAAATGGTCCTATTAAATAAATACCATATACATAAAAAATATCTACTTCTAGGATATTTTTGAGTGGCATCTCATTTCTCCTTGAGATGTTGCCTATTCTTTGACACCTATCACATCTTAAAACAAATTGGTGAGCATCCTTAAAAGAAGTTGGCCAATAAAAACTTGATTGTAGCACTTTTGCTGTGGTTCATTCTTTTCCAAAATTCCTGCGTAATTTGATGAGTAACAATGCTACAAAATATTTTCTATTTCTTCCTAGGGTACACACTTTCGAATAATCTGATAAGCACATTACTTAAAAAAGAAAGGTTCATCCTAAAAATAATTCTTAACATCAAGTAAGAACTTTTTCTTTTGTTGAGAATTTAAATCAGAGGGAAAAACTCTACTTATAATATAATTGACATAGTTGGCATACCATGGTAATTCCTGTTGGTTTACTTGGAAAAGTTGCTCATCAGGAAAAGTCTCATTAATTTGATGGCATCGCCAACTTTTACTATATTGTCCAATCTTGAGAGATGATCTACCAAGTGATTTTTTGTTCCCTTTCTATCATAAATTTCCATCAAATTCTTGCAAAAAAAAGTATCCATTGGATCAATCTTGGTTTGACATCCTTCTTTTTAATCAATTATTTAATAGCAGAATAGTGAGTATAAACAATAATTTTAATGCCCTCAAGATATGATCTAACTTTATCAAAAGCAAATACTATAGCAAAGCAATTCTTTTTCAGTAATAGTATAATTCAATTAAGTATCTATCAAAGTTTTGCTTGCATAGTATATTAGATGAAAATCTTAGCTTTTCTTTATCCTAAATTTGCACCAACTGCAAAATCACTTGCATTACACATGAGTTTAAATGGAAGATTCCAATCTGAGACAATAATAATAGGGGTAGAAACTAATCTCTTTTTTAATTCTATAAAAGAGGCTAAACATGCATTATCAAAATTAAAAGGTATTTTTTTTAGGAGATTGCAAAGTGGTTTGGGGATTTTTAAGAAGCCCTTAACGAATCTTCTATAGAATGCAACTTTGCCAAGGAAACTTTGAATTAATTTGACTGAAGTTAGAGAAAGTTTTTCAATGGTCTAAACTTTTGCCTTGTTCACTTATATGCCTCTTTTTTAAACTTGATGTCCTAAAACAATATCTTTTTGAACCATAGAGGACATTTTTCTCAATTTAGGACCAAATTGGTTTTTTTTACATCTTTTGATCACTAAACCTAGAATATGCAAACATTCATCAAAGGAGTTTTTGACAACTGAAAAATCATCCATAAATACCTCTGGACAATTTTCCACTATATCAGAGAATATAGCCATCATGCATCTTTGAAAAGTCACGTGAGCATTACAAAGCCCAAATGGCATTCTTTGTAAAGCAGAAGTCCTATAAAGGCATGCGAAAATGGTTTTTTCTTGATCTTTTGGTGCTATAGCAATCAGATTGTATCTTGAATAACCATCCAAAAAATAATAAAAATTTTTACCAGCTAACTTTTCAAGCATTTGATCAATGAATGCTAAAGGAAAATGATCTTTCCTAATGGCTTTTTTAAGCTTCCTATAATCCATGCAAACCTTCTAACCAGTCGTTGTTCTTGTTTGAATGAGCTCATTATTATCATTGGAGACCAATCATCCCCTTTTTCTTAGGCACACATTGAACTAGACTTAGCCAAGAATGGTCAAATATAGGATAGATGATGCCGGCATCCAACCAGTTAATTTTTTTAACCACTTCTTTCATGATGGGAATAAGTTGGCATTGATGCTTTATGTTGGCCTTATTATTATTTCCAAGAAAGATCTTATGCATGCAAATTGAAGGACTAATCCCTTTGATATTAGCCATTCACCAACCTAAGCTTTTTTATGCTCTCTTAGCACCCGAAGTAGACAGTCTTTCTATTCATCACTAAAAGAAAATAAGATAATACCAAGAAAAGTAGAATTTTGGCCAAGAAAAGCATACTTCAAATATGGAAAGAGTTGTTTAAGCTCTAAGAAAGGTAGCTCTTTAATGGAGAGCTTGGTAGATGCATCAGATAAAGGTCTTAAAGTTTTAATTTGGAATTCGATCTAGTTAAATGTGGTGCATTAAGCAACTTCAAACACTCAATAAACTCATTATCATCTTTATTGAAAGTAGACACCAATATTGCCTCTAATTGATCAATAGGATAATGATCTACAAAAACTTTGTTTGCTACACTATCAATGGCATTCACTACAAAACATTCATCAAAGCTGTTAAGGAATTTCATAGCTTTAAAAACATTAAAAGTTACCTTTTCATCTTGAACTTTCATGGTAAGTTCACCTTGCTGCATATCTATGAGAGTTCTACTAATGGCTAGAAATAGTCTCCCTAGAATAATAGGCATTTCACGATCTTCCTCTATATCAAGAACTATGAAATTAGCTATGAAGATAAATTTCTTTGATTTAACCAACACATCTTCAACGATGCCTCTTGGATATGTGTAGTACCTATTTGCCAATTGTAAGGTAACTGTAGTGGTTTTACCTCTCTAAAACCTAGTCTCTTGTAAATGGAAAGATGCATCAAATTTATACTCACACTAAGATCACATAAAGCTTTCCCAAAAACTTATCCCGATAGTGCATGGAATGGTGAAACTTTCCAGATCTTTGAGTTTGGGTGAGGGTTTCTTTGAAAAATAGCATAGCATTACACTTTTTAGTAAGTGTGACAATCTCAAACTCACTCAATTTCCTTTTTTTAAGCAAGATATCTTTCATGAACTTGACATAACTAGGCATTTATTCCAAAGCTTTAACAGAAGGAATACTAATGTGGAGTTTTTTGAATACCTCAAGAAACTTTTAAATTTGATTGTCAAGTTTCTATTTTTGAAGACATCATGGAAAAAATAATGGTGGGTAATGCTTGTGATACTTTTTTGACTTCTTTTTTACCTACATATTTTTCTTTGGATGAGTCTGATTACTTATCCTCATTCTTTATCTCTTTACCATTCCTAAGTGTGATGGCCTTACAATACTCTTTTCCATCTCTTCTGAAATTGAGTTCAGTATCACTTATAAAAGTATTCATAAGATGGCTACTAATGGCACTAACAAGTGGGCTCAATTGTGTCTTAATATTCTTCATAGATGCTATCTAAACTTGCATAAATTGCATGAACATATCTTTTAGGTATGGCCTTTTTTCTGAAGCTAGACCTTAGGCTTGGTTAAACGCCTTGGCTTGTTGTGAAAATCGAGAGGAAAGCTTGCTTTCTTGTAGAAAAAAGTCCTTGGTTGTGATTCCAAGAGAAGTTTGGATGACTATGCCACCTTGGATTATAGCTATTCGAATAAAGGTTATTTTGTTGCATGCTATGATTCCCAACATAATTAACTGATTTCGCATAGATTGAGTAATGCTCACTAGAATGTCCATCCCCACATACTTCATAAATCACATAAGGACTCAGAATTGAATGTACACAAATAGCATCCAATTTTCTTATGATTTTCAATAGTTGGGCGTAAAATGAAGTAATGGCATCAGTTTCATAAACATTCATAATTTTTCTCGACAAACTTCTTTCGGTAAACCATTGATCATTATTATAAGCCATCTCTTCAAGTAACTTTATCAAGAGACTTTCCCATAAGTGCTTCGCCTACTGCTGAATCAATAATAGTTTTTATCTGATTATCATTCCACTATAAAAAGTTTGTACTTGAAGCCATTTAAGGAGACCATGATGAAGACATCTCTGAAGTGAATCCTTGAATCTTTCCCAAGCCTCATAAAAGGGATTTTGAATCATATTATGTAAAAGAAGTGATGTCATTCCTTAACTTTGCTATCTTGGCTAGAGGAAAATATTTGGCAAGAAACTTTTGAGCCAGGTCATCCTAGGTGGTGGTAGAGCTAGTTAGAAGTGAATTTAACCGATTTTTCACCTTATCTCTAAGTGAGAAGGGGAAGAGTCTCAATTTATTGCATCATCCAAAACTCCAATATGTCTGAAAGTATCACATATCTCCAGAAAGTTTACAATATGAATCTTAGGATCTTCCATCCAAATTGAAATACTGTTTGGATCATCTGAATAATGGCTGGCTTTATCTTAAAATTATAAGCTTTAATGGTAAGCCTTCAGATACTAGAATAAAGACCTTACATGAGAGGTACAACAAACTCTCGTAGATGCTTTTGTCTTCTTCTTCAGCCATTGTATTATTTTGAGTCAAGGCTTGTAGATTCTCCTTTTGATGTCAATGAAAGTTCTTTTGGGTTCTGGATCAAAAGGGACAAGTTCAAAGTTTCTCACTTTTCACATCGACAACCATATGTACCTAAAAAGAGAAAGTTTGAATTAAGATTAAAATTGCTTGGTATTAATATTATTAAAAATTAGTAAAATAATTTTCCAGCAACGATACCAAAAATTTGTTGTCGATTTTCACTATGCAAGTGCACATATCGCAACAAGTAATATAGTTATAAAGTAAAGTATCATTCCTACAAGGAATTGTACTAAATTCACTAATTACTAAAATTAAAACAATTCAATCTTATCCAAACAACCAATTAAAAGTTTGCAAAATAAAATTAAAATTAAACTAAAATTAACTAAAATAACAAGCAAAAAAATTAAATAGGGTTTACATAATCAATGAGAAAAAGCTTAGGATTATAATTTCTCTCAACACTTTATTTGAACATATTTTACCTCTTTAATCTTAACTAACAATAATGAGTTGTTAACATAGAGTTCTAATTTATTTATAGGTATTTTCCAATGGTTTTTAAAAATATCTCTATTAACCGATTTACCATATTCAAATGCAAATTGAATTAAAAGAAACTCATTAAGCGTAAACTTTAATTTAGTTACATATGGCATGCTCGTATATTCTTATCTAACGTGCTAATTAATTTATCCTAATGAATGAAGATGAAACATATGTCATTAAATCCAAATCTAAACACAAAACTCCCTTTTCCTAGTTCATTAAAGTTACCAAATCAATCTAACTGTATGCCAAATAATTAGAAGCATAAAAAATAAAATTGAAAACAACTCAAATCTCATTAAATCAAAAAAAGATAACAAAATAATCCAAACTACATGTTGAATTCCATTATAACCCTAGAAAAATATATGATTGAATAAAACACAAAACACTAGAGTTTCACCATCATAAGCACTACAATAAAGATAAATATTAAAAGAAAAAAAACTAAGAGTTGTCAAGTCTTAGTCTTCAAGCTTCTCCAATCCTTTTTCAATTACAAAGTCTTAATGACTGTTTTCTTCTATAGAAAACTAAAAGAAAAAAAAGCTATAAAGTATCTGGAATATCTTTAATTCTAATCCTAAGAGTCTTATATATAGCCAAAACCTTAAAGAGAAACTTGGCATGCATATAGCTTGAACAAGTTATTTTTGGAAACTCCTAAACCAGATCCTCTTCGCTTAACCAAGTCCAATTTGCTTCTTTATTAAGTTGTTTCATTTTTGCAAACTCTTTCAGTTTTGACCTACATAAATATGTAAAGCTTTTAAATAACTATGTAATTTAAATATAAGGAAAGCAAATAAAACTAATTTAAAAGCTACAAGAATGAATAAAATCTAAATAAAAATCTGTAAGACTTAGCTAATTTAATGCATATAATAAGACTAAGATAACTCTAATTTATAGAGTTGTCAAGTCCATGCCTCAATGTTCTTCACCCTATTTAAGTAATCAGTGTGTGACAACTCAGTAGCGGTAAATTGATCCAGCAGTCTTATCCGAATTATGCAATATTTTCCAACATATAGCACTCAAATGGCATCTCATCAACCAATTAAAAATATAAATCTTTCATGCTCCATGTAAGTGCAAAAAATGAACGATTAAATAAATTTTTTGTTACATATAAGCTATATCAACAAATAAAAGTACTAAACCTTACCTCAAATTTCTCATAACCATAACATTTTGCCAATAATTGCTACTTCCATTTGTTTTGATTGTTGATTCCACACTATAATAGTATAAATTTTCACTAGTTGATTTCTCATTTTCACCAAATTGAACAAAAGGAACCAATTTCACCTAATTTTTTTCAATAATCTTTCTTCCAATGTAGAAAAATTGGAAGGAATGAAGAAAAAGAAAAATAATTGGCAAATAAGAACGACAAGTGACTTTCACATGACTCATAGCTAAAGACATGCAAAGTTAACGACGGAATACGTGATAAGATAATTACGTATCACATTTAACACATTTCTATCCACATGTATATTTATGAAGTTTATACTTTTAAATTAATAAAAAAAAGAGAAATTTAGAATACCTCCTGAAGTAATATCTTTTTAATAAAAATTATTAGGGGTTTATCTTTATGAAATTGGTAATAGAGTTTTTTTTATGCTCAGTAAATAGATTAAAGATTACCGCATGCTTCTTTCCTTTTTCTTTTAATCTTATTGGTGAAATCCAAATATTTTAATCACAATGTATTAGATAATTTATCAATCGTACAAACATATAATATTTCAAGGTACATCTTTGCTTGGTAAATTTTGACTGATATGGACACCTACATGAAAGACAAGCATAAATGACGTTATATCTTATCAACTATAGATTTAATTGTTTATCATATAATCTTCCATATTTAATAAATACTACATTTTCTCAAAGCCACAAAATTAAGTTTATCCAATTTCTTTCTTAAATTTAATTAAGGTTAACTTTCATATTTTCCAAAAATAAAGATGTATCTAAGTCTTTTACCTAACAAACATTATCCTTTCACTCACTATTCAAAGTTTCACATCAAGCATTTAATTTAGATCAAATTACAATTGTAAATCAATCTACAGATATCATTTTTTTTAATTTAAAAAATCTCAAATATGATTTTTTCTCTTCATAAATTTCCTTATAATTTTTTATTATAAGAAATCATGCTTTTAATAAATTAGCTTTTCAACTCCATAAGAAGATTAAAAATTGTCACATACTTTTTTTTTTCATTTGGCTTCCTTTTTTTAGTGTACTTTCACCCTTTAAACCTTGCTTGTAAAGTTTAGAAACTCTAATAACAATGTATTAGATAATTTCCCAATCATATATATATATATATATATATATGTAATATATATAATATTACAATTACATGTTTACTTTGTGAAGTTTTGCTAAAATGGACGCTTACATGGACATCACCTTTGAATAACATATAGAACAAGTATAAATAATGTTAAAACAGGATGTAGCGAATCACAAACATACACGAACTATAGGGAATCATGAACTCACATAAGTTGGCTTCAAAGTATGTATTTATGCTACTATCTTGAAAGTCTTATTTACCCTTGCTGTAGGTGTACAAAAAGAGCTTTTAATATATTAATCTCAAGGATATAATGAAGTGTAATGACTGATTGTGCATTGCATTGACATAATCAGTCCATTGAGCACTAAGTGCTATATTTCAAAATTATCACTCTTTTATAAAGAATTTCTATAGCAATACATTATAAAAGTAATATAGGAGATTTTGAATATGTGGGATAACAAAAATGAAATAAAGTTTCGTAACCTTTTCTACTGAACCGAGAAACGTATATGTAAAGGTTAATACATGTCTATTGGACCATACATAACCTTGTCTAAAAGGTGTGTCTATACAATCACAATAATTTGTCTGTTTTAAATAAAAACATAACTCTCGTCTTATTCATTTATACAGAACTTACCCGACTAAATCTAAATTTTTAGACAAACATGTCTATTTGTTTAGACTGAACAAACTTGATAATTTATGATAATCAAACTGCCTTTCATTTTTGTCTAAATTAGATAAAATATAATTAATTAATTTTGCATCTGCATGTGCCACGTGTCCAAGTGTAAATGCCAAGTGTTTTATAATATAATAATATTAATTGTTATATTAATGCACAATTAGACTACCCAAAGCTCTAAATTGTGCTAAGGCCTACATGTATTCAATTACTATGGGCACACATTTCTCTATATAGAAAGAACATCATATCTTTGGTTCTTTTACAATGTGAGATTCCATCCTACATTTTATTTTGAAAATGTCCAACAATCTTTCTATTTTCAAAATAAATCTTAATTTCGATAATTTTAAAAACCACGTACATAGATGAAGGTGTCTTAGAATCGAATATTCACTTAATAAAAACATGTTAAAGTTAATTGAAATTATATGGTAAACTCTGCTTTAAATCAACTATTTCATTTGGTTAACTGAACACATCGTATACATAGATTTCAACACTATTCAATGCACCAGCATCTAAGGACACTTTTATAATTATGTGCTTGTGTTCTTTTTTTTCACTGGTACTGTTAAAGACAAGCCCTTAAGTTTCTAGAAGTGGCTACAATTCACATTCACATAAGTAGATTCCATATAGCTAATCTTTATTAATAATTATTATTTAATATTTGCTATTCAAATGGTAAATTATTAAAATATCAAAATATATACTAAATAAAGTAATTTTTAAAAATAGTTATTTAAAAAAATTAGTTTTAAATTAAGATTGCATTATTGGAATAAATAATTGAGTAATAATTAATTAGTGATATTTCTTTTTGTGTTGCTTTACCGGTTTTTAAATTATAATATTATATTCTTATTTATTCTTCAAATATAGACATTTTGATTTAATTATTAGTGTGTAAGATTATATTGATATATATGGATAATATAAATTACAATGTATTTACTTATTGAAATTCAAATTCATTAAATCAATTATTTTGAATATCAATATGATTAATTAATAAAATACCATATTTTTATAATAAATTATTTAACAAATAGATTTTATATAAAAAATTTTTATGCTAACAAATATTGATTTAAATATACAAATATAATTAAAAATATCATACGATAACGAAAACTTATTTAAAATAATATTAAATTAATAATTTATTTGTAGGTGTAAATACTTAACTTATATAGAAATAATTACATCTAACATAAAATAAAAAATTATGTAAAAGATACTTGAATTTGAACTCAAAACTATCCGAACCTAAAAAGAACTAAACATAAAATAGCTTAAACTTGAATTCAAACTCAAAAAGGTCTAAACCTAAAATGACTCGACTTGAACCCATCTAATTACCACTTTTAATTAGAATGCATGCACTAAATCCAAAGATTGGGTCTTTTCATATTAACGAATGGTTTCTATTTAAAATTCTTAAAGTGAATGTTAGAATTACTCTAGAATGATAAAAATAATTATAAAAATTTGCCCATATTTATTTAACAACAAAATTAAAATATAATGTAACAAAGGCCATCTAAAAGCCACATAGGATAGCATTTGGCAATAAAGTTGTGAGAAAGCGAATCATTTTTTGTACTTTCAAACTTAATTTTGATAAAATAGACCATGATCATCTTTTTTAAGTGACTTCATGAAGTTTAGAATAATTTAGATGGATTTATGAAGACAATTAATGACATCTAGACAAAAAAATTAGTATCAACTCTCGATAATTTACTCTAGCATACTAAATTCGTATTTAGCACTTTATAACATTTTGATAAATTCACCAATGGAGTCATTCGCATTATATAGTATTTGTTTATACTTTCTTTATTTAAATAAAACTCTTAACTTAGTTTAATATCACGAGTCAAGTAACATTAATTTAGTTGAGAAATGACAAATTTTTTTTTATCAAATCAAGATTGTATATAATGATAATTTAATTCTTTTTTTTAAAAAAAATATAAATCTACTTTCCTACTTTTTCTCTACTAAAAAATTCCATGAAATTAAATAATTTTTTTACCTATATTTTTTTTTCTATTTCAACTACTTTTGTGGGTATGGCATAGTCTAATATATATCTATACTATATATAATGAGAGTGACTAAGTCTGATGTCACTCTCAACTCATTAAACTAAGTGAGTTAACTCACTAAAATCAAGTAAATTTATATTTTCTAAAAAAAACCCACTAATTATAATTTTTTTAAAAACTAAATTTTTATCATTTTTTAACCGCTCACATAGTGAGTATTTAATAATCTAATTTATTATAAAATTTTTGATTAAGTTGATATTATAAATTAAATGACATTAACTCAATTAAAGAATTTAAAAAATTTTAAATAATTCATAAATCAAAAGTAATCTATAAGACTTACGTCAAATTTATTATATAATATATTTAAAAAAAAAACTTCCAAGACCTTAAAAAATAACTATAATTCCCATAAAAAAGACCATTTTTTAAAAATTACTACTTTTAAAAATATTACTCGTACATAAATATTCTTACATAAAATTTTTTATTTTACTCACAAAATAATTTTAATATAATTAAATATTATATAACAAAAATAATTAAATTTAATGTTATTTTCAATTAATTAATTTTAATTTTGATTTTTGAACTCAGCTGAATCATAAATGCTAAGTGATAACCGTAAACTTACTTTCGTTGCAAATTAATTTTATTTTTAAGTTAATAATTTCATTTATATTTAATTATCTACCATTACCATTTAATTTTTCTGTTGATTTATTTATATTTTTTTAAATAAAAATTTAACACGTACAGTGTTGCAAAAGCCAGAGGATATAGATATTTTAACACGCGTGACCGGAGGAGAGAGAGAGAGAGAGAGAGAGAGAGAGCAAGGTGACGCTTTTAATTAACCCTAGAGATACGCTATAAGACAAAAAGAAAATTCCAGAGATCTACCATTTATCCCTAATCCTTTGCCCTTTGCCCTTTGTCGCAACCAAATTTCCCCGCCGTTTAACTTCTCAATTTCTTCAACCCTCCATCTTCGCCTGGTTTCTTCAACCTCCATCTCTTCTCTTTGGACACTAGAGTTTTGTTGATTGGTCTGGTATATATATATTTTTTCCCTAAATGAGAGGCAGGAGTTATACTCCATCTCCGCCTAGGGGATACGGCCGGAGAGGACGGAGCCCTAGCCCCAGAGGCCGCTACGGTGGTCGCTCTCGGGATCTTCCTACAAGCCTTTTGGTTCGCAACCTCCGCCATGATTGCAGGTTTCTTACCCTTCTTTCTGCTTTTGCGTCTGTGTTTCTTTTGCGCTTTTGTTTCTGTTGCAGTTTGAAAATTGGTTATCATTGGAAATTATACTGTCAACTACGTTTTTTTTTAATTAGTATCTCATCGTGATTTTTATGAGTACTATAATTTCTTCATCTGCCGTTGTCAAATGAATCAACTGTTTCAACTCGTTCTTGCCACAGATAACGTAATGGGACTAATGATTGATTATTACTTCTCCAATTCCACAAGAAGCATTCACCTATGGTTTTTGCTTTTGCAGGCCAGAAGACCTTCGCAGGCCCTTTGAGAGATTTGGCCCTCTTAAAGATATATATCTGCCCAAGGATTATTATACTGGGTAAGGGATATAGTTGCCACCGTATGAATGTTTCAGTTGTTTGGATATGTTTAGTTGATTTGTTTTTTTATCTTTTTATCTCATTCACTGGACTAGAAACATGTGTTCTTTTGGCCTTACCATGGGTTTGTGTGGTCTAGGCCATAAGCAAAGTTTGTTGACATTTCATTCTTTTTGGAACCACAGAAGTACAAATATTTTAACTTTTTTATTTCCATTTTTATGATTTCTTTTGGTATAGGAAATTTTTTATTTTGATTCGTAACTTCAATTTATTTTATTCAGACTATGTCTATTGAGAAATTTATGATTCTTCAAAATTCTCATCTGTAATTTTAGGGTTCAAGCAAAGCTTGAAAACCAATCTTTTTCTCTCTATGCTTTTACCAAACAGGCTCTGCTAATGCTCCTCCATCTGAATATCTATTCCGATGTTGGGGCATTCCTTAAAGTGTACTCTTTTATAATTATAAATTGGGTGTGTTAATTGAAGTTCTTGAGGTTTAACAGTGAAATTAAAGTTTTGAAGACATCAATCAAGTAATTAGAGTTCTTTTGAAGATGATGTTAGTGGTAGTGACGATTGGAAGAAAGTTGGGTTTGAATACATTGTGAAGATGTACCAAGTCTTGAAGAATTTCAAGTGATCATTAAACTGACACTTGCAAGGTTAGCAGGCAAGTGCTTGCTTTTTCGTGCTTATGATGACCTTCCATATTACTGGGGATTATTTTGGAAATGTCATTGGAGAAGGTTATTGGTCTGTGTGGTTCCTGTCAAAATTTTTTTTTCCTGCTGTAGTCTTGCAGTGACTCTTCTATGTAATTCTTCAGGGCACCTCGAGGGTTTGGTTTTGTCCAATATGTTGACCCTGCTGATGCTACAGAAGCCAAATACCAGATGGATGGTCAGGTTCTTCTTGGTCGAGAGTTGACTGTTGTCTTTGCTGAAGAAAACAGAAAGAAACCAACTGAAATGAGGCAGAGAGAGCGATTAAGGTAGGCTTTCCAGTACATTTACTGAGCTATAGCTTGTGTTTTCAGTCAGTTTTTGAACACATTTGGCTCTTGTTATTTATTAAGTGGAAATTATTCCATCCTTACAAATAAATAGTTGCTTACTTAATATTTCTGAAATTGCTTCTATTTGAACATTTGTAGTCCTGGCCTTATAACCGGTTGAGTGGATTCTTTGTTTATCTGCTTTGACAGCTAAAAGAAATGTAGGAATGTTATTAATATACATAAGAATCTTAACTTCCATGTAGGACATGGATCATAAGATGGACCCATTGGGATGCTAGTGGTATTTTCAAGAAACATTTTTTTTAGATGTATATAATTTATCTGCGTGTCATTGGAGGTTATGCTGATATATTGATATCTATCTTAATAGGGGTTGGGTAATGCATGCTAGTACGTTAATTCTTAATTTTGTGTGTTTGTGTGAAATTTGGGCTGGTAAACATGTTCATAAGTCCCATGGAATAAAGAAATCTCCTGCAAAAATTTTGATTTGCTTTACACTCTGTTTGGTGGAAAGGAAAGAAAAGGAGAAGTCTAATAGTTGAGCAATCTCAAGACAGGTGTTATTTGGTGGCTAAACCATTAGATTATAACTTTTTCCTTCCTAGCAAATGGAGAGATATCTAATTTCTGCAAGCTACTTGGACTTTCTGCTGAGGGCTTGTTTAATAGTAGCTTCAGACTTCTTAATTTTGCGTCTTTGCCAAAATGTTTTGCTGCTAAACATGTTCAAAATTCCATGGAACAAAGAAATTTCGTAGGAAAACTTTGATGCTCTCTTTCTCTCTCTCACACACACACACACAACTTTCCGTGTCCTCTGTCTCAGAGGAGGTCGACATCGTGATAGGAGAAGGTCGCCACCTCGTTCCTCTCGTTCACCAAGATATTCACGTTCTCCGCCTCGCCATGGGAGATCTAGGTCTCGAAGTCATGATTATTCTCCTCCTAGAGAGAGGCATTACTCAAGGTGCTAGATGTGTTTTTTTCCTCGACTCTAAATTATCTTAAATTTGTCTCTTTTCTTTGTAGGTTTATGCTATCTATGTGAAATTTAACATAATTTTATGCTGTTTGTTCTGAAGCAGATCTGTTTCACCCCAAGATAGACAGTACAGCCGAGATAGGTATTCACGTTCTCCACCATACAATGGCTCGAGGAGCCGAAGCCAGAGTCTAGATAGGGGGCAAGGCCCAAGCCGGGGCAGAAGCCGAAGCCTGAGACGAAGCAGAAGCCGAAGCCACAGCACAAGACGAGGTGGGAGTCCAATCAGAAGCAGAAGCCAGAGTCCAAACGGTGAGGAGTACAAGAGGGAACTAAACGGAGAAAGGTCTCCCAGTCAGTGATATTTGTCCTGCTATCTTTTGTAGCTTTCTTTCTGGGTTTTGTATTGTTTGGTGTATTTGATCATCAAGGCTGGTGTTTGAAGTCGGTTAGGATTTGGTTATATTTTCCAACTGGTTTTGTCAGAATTGAGTTATTCGTGCTAAGATATTCTTTCTTAAGGTCCTCTGATAACTAGTACTGGAGTAGTGAAATTGAGGAACTGTTTTGTCCACAATTATTTGGTGACCCTTTTTGATCGTAGAATCCGTTAAATTATGTTGCTATTCTTAGCTTGTTGGATGCATGAACCATGGAAAAACGACTAGGATGGGGCCTTTATGACATGGATGCTTGCCCTGTATTGAAATTCTTATGATCTCCTAATACGAGAACTAGGTAGTAATCTGAAATAAGTATCTGAGAGGAGATCTAAAGTCCAGGATCTGACTAGTGATAGTATCTTGCTGGCCTGCCTTTTACGCGGCGAAGAGAAAAACAGGCGTCCTCGTGTTTGTTCTTGGTAAGTTTTGGGCCAAAGTTCTGGCTTGGAAGGTAATTTACCGGGTACCAGCCCATTCTCCTAAAAGCTGTAGCTGCTGCCGTTCCATTTTATGCCCCGGCAATGCTTCAGTAATTTCCCCTATTTTTGGGTTATGGTTTGAGTTCTATTTTCAATAAAATTTGGTGGGGGTGGTTCATGTAAACAAAGGCACAATGTCAACCGGATTAGATGGAGCAAACTGCTCAAACCCATGCAGAGAGGAGGTAAAGCATTCCGGGATTTCCAAAATTTTAGCAGGGTCTTGCTTTCCAAGCAGGCATGAAGGCTTCTTTCCAATTCCCCACTTCTTTTTTGCCAAGATTCTTAAAAGCGATTTATTTACCTCATTCTTCTCTGATGGAGGCTAATAGAAGCAAAAAAATCTTCACGGGCGTGGCAAAGCATACATGAAGGTTCCCAAGTCTTTGAGCTAGGTGATACGATGGAATCTTTGCAGTGGTACCGGCAGGATAGTAGGATCCCTATCTTCCCTCTCTTAAAGGTAAGTTATTGACGGCCGCAAGGACCTTGCTCTTTGGTTGTCAAATGGTTAGTTAACCCTGTTAGGAGATGAGATGTTGGAGAACCAACACGCATCAAGGTCTTTTTAACAAGGCTAAGTAATGTCAAAGCAATTGTCAAAATCCCACCGTTCTTGGGGACTTTCTGGTTGGGCATTTCTTAGAGATGGTGATTATAATGTTGAATGTTGATATATAGGTTGATTCAGAGTGTGGTTCCTCTTCCTACGTTTGGCTCAAGCACCGGTATCCATCTTTCCAAGTAACAGTATAAGCTGATCTGGGATAGCAGCTCCTAAGGTCAATAACTTTATTTGGAGAATTTGCCCTACTGCCATAGCAACTAAAGAAGACCTCAAGCTGCACCCAAGCATTTGAAAAGCATATTTCCTCTATTTGATGAGTTGAGTTCAAATCCGCTTTCCTAAATTTTATATACTTCGACTTCGTATTATACTCATATCGACATATTTATAATATAAAATTTTAATGTAAAAAAATATAAAATATAAATAATAAACTTAAAACACAATTAATTAATCATCACGAAAATATTAGCACGTATCTATTAAAGTGTTTAAAATACAATAACACATATCCCTTATTTTATATATTCTTAAAAAACCCTAAATCCTAGTTCTTTTTCCTTCTCTCCTCAGCTGCTCAACTTCTTTCTCTCAATCCTTTAAACCATCACCTGTACTGCATAAACCATTGAAGAAACCCATTTGACTATATAGCTAAAGAATTTTCCCTACTATCTACAAGCTTATCACCTGCTAATCTACTTATTCTATTTGATTTAAATTTTTGAAATAATCTTCCAGCTGATTCACATATCATTGTAGAGTCGTCTCTAACGAGGACATAGCATAAGGTCTCGGTGATGAAAAAGCATAAGTTATCGGAAGGTGAATCAAAGCAAGTTGAGATCTTGACGCTAGAATCCGAAATGAGTTTAGGGAATAAGAACGGATGGTGGTGAGGCTGGATACGAATCGCAAAGGTTTGCTGTTAGGGGTATAATCGCGTATTTGAGTGCTAATCATGTTTTTTTTTTGTGGGGGGGGGGGATTATTTACGTTAATTGTGTTAGAACGTATAGTGTGATGTTAAATTTAAAAAAATTAATTTTAAACGTGTAAATTATATCGTATCATTTATAATACGATTAAAAAATATATTATATTTATATTTAAAAATTTAACATATTTAATTAATCGTGTCATATTTATATTTTAAATAATTATATTATATTAAAAATAAAACATCGTGGGTTACTAAGTCTACTATCATTCCAAATTGTTATATGAAACTTTTTAATATAGAAGGATGGCGGTTTCCCATAGTATAGGCTATAAAAAAAAAGTTTAAAGA
>JBBYHL010000019.1:3712572-3729023 GCA_038381835.1 Adansonia madagascariensis | reverse complement strand
AACATTTGTTCAATTTACTTATTTTATGAAATCCTAGGAAGTTAATTTTATTATTACCAAATATGTAAATCATACGCCATATTATCTTTTCAACCACGTAAATTATAATAAAGAGGCTCATATCCCTTTGTGAAAAAAAATAATATTAATGTTATTTCTCATAGCTTCATAACATAACTAGTATATGACTCTAAATTTATTATTTGTATATATATATATATATATATATATATATATATACACACACTCAAATAATATGACTTTTTTGTCAACAAATCATATATATATATATATATATATATACAAGGCTATTTCACATATCATCTTAAGATATAGTTAATAATATCTTAGCATTAACGGGTCTATCGAATGACTATTACAATAGCATTCATCTTGGTATTTTAAATGTTTTCATACTTTTTTCCAGTATGGTCACTTACAATAAACATTAATATGGAAAGCATTAACCAAAGAACGACAGAAGCTGCATTTTCATTAGTATCATATACAATGCTTTTTTATATTTTCTTTTACAAATTTTATATCATGAAATCTTATCATAATTTCAAAATGTCTCGTTGAGAGATCACATACAAATGCTATATATAGTAGGTATAAATACCTTTTATTATATTTAAAAACTAAATATACTTATTACCTTGTTTAAACTATATCACTAGTTAATCATATGCATTACAACATAAACTAAATAAACCAAAGTAAATCAAACCAAACAAGGTTGAATACAAGCAAATTGTGATCTTCAAATCTTTGTGGCCAAATTAATAATTACTATTAAGTAATATCACTTTTCAATAGAAGATTTAACTTCCATATCATAATACTGATAATATTTTGAAGGTCTACACTTTACTACTATTCCACCTTTGACTAGAAAATTAATCTTGCAAATATTTTAGCACATGATGAATTCAATTTCTAGTGAAAACCATTGACCAATAATAAAATTTGTAGAATAGTGTAACATTTTCTTTAAGAAAATCAATAATTAATTCATGTAACAAATAACCATAAAAATGGTTAAATAAATCTTAAAATATAATTTTATTTAACTTTTTTAACATGGATAATCAGATATAAAGCCTGTTTAGCTTTATGATTATTTTAAGCCAACTATCATGCACAAACTTGCTTTTGATTTATTATCTAATTTCAAAAATAATAACAATATAAAGTTCCCTTTTTTAGTAATTTGTCTTTTGGCCTAAATAACTTGTCTATTGACACAGGTAACTTGCTTATTGACACAGGTAGCTTGTCTGTTAGCATACGTAATTTTGTTTTTTGGCCAATTCATATCTTTTGTATTCACATAAGTTCCATCTTGGCTCTCTAGATAATGATCTATTAATCTAATTTGAAGATAATTACAATGATTAAACATAAATTAACTTAATATGGTATAAAATTTCATCATACGTATTAGACTAATTTTCTTACTAATAATGATGCAGGAAACAAATAGCATACCTTTGTTTTATACTTTCTCTGATAGTCTCAAATTTTTTAATACCAATAGGATTAGTATTTCTCACTTGGGCTTATCAAAGTGTGAGATATAGGTGGAGGGATATAAAAATCGTCAGCCGTCCGTTCCTTTTTGTGAGTTATAACTAATAGTATGCAACAATTTCTATTTTCTTTTCTTATGTATTGAAGTAAGGTTTTCATTTACATATTAAAGCCTTAAGATTGTTAGAAAATTAAAGAAAGAAGTAAGAAAGGAAAATAATATTATTAAAGTAAAATGGCTTTGAGGTAGTAAAACATTATCTTTAAGGCTTTAATATGCTTTTAAGATACAACAAAGCCCTCAACTTTTAAGCAAAATAATAAAAATAACTAAACAGAAAGATCCTTTAAATAGACTATAAATAGATGTATTTTTTAATTAGATACCTTTTTATAAAAGTTGTGTTATTTTATGATAATTTTATATGTGAAAATTATGTATTTACGAGATAATTTTATAATATAAAAATTGCATCTTCACAACATAACTAATCATAAATAATTATATATTCTATAAATTTGACTTTTCTAAAAATATAAGAATGATTGTTTGCCGATATTTTAAACTATGAACAGAAACAGTTGTCGATCCCACATCTACTTATTCGTATGAACACCCTAGTTATAACCCAGGTCTTAGTTTTGACCAAACGGCTGTCATTTTGCGAAATCTTGATTTCCCGAATAACTCCAACTTCAACATGACACTAGATAGACGTGCCTGCCCCCTCGATGCTGTTAAGAGTTCTTAGCAGCCAAGTGAGAGAACCCAAGCCTTTGAGAAACCAACCTAGCTTTCATAGCAGTTCCGAAAAGGTTTCCAATGAAAATTGTTACGATTACACATTGGGGCACGATGTTAGGACTCACAGCCTTCCTGATAAACCTGAATGTGTATTTGGAAGTCCTAAATGCTTCGCTACTTTTTATACATCGCTAACTTTTGCAGCTCATATTCAGACTCACTACAGGCAAGAGAGCAAAGAAGGGAGGAGAAGGACTGCAGCAAAGTGCAGACGGAGGAATCTTTGCCTTGTGCGGTCGCGCCATGCACTTACCGCTGTGCCTGCCTCTTCCAAGGGAAAAGCTAAGGGGTATGCTGCGAGAAGAAAGAATGAAATTGCTGCAAAAGTTGAGAATGTAGAGGATGTTCGTGAGGGTCTTGGTCCTGGAGCTGCCATGAAAGGCCCCCTTCATAGTATCAACCAATAGAAAATATTATCTCTAGGAGGTATTTAAAATAAAAAGTAATCTACTTGGTACGTACTTAACTAGTAGGAAATAATCTTGCAATAACAATGCAACAAAAAATAATGGTTCGATAGATTTATATGCTTATTGTAATCATGTATTCAAGTTAGAGCAAAACTAAAGCTTGTTATTTTGAAGTAATTAAAGAAGTTTCCAATAAATATCCAAAAAAAAAAAAAAGAAAAAGAAAAGGAAGTTTCCGACACTGAGTCCAATGCGTAGGCAGCATTACTTGCACTCAGAGAGCTATGAATTGGACCCTCTAATTTTAACTAACAAACTGGTAATGCAACGCTTAAAAAATTTACAAGCATATTGATCAGCTTTACGACAAAATAATACAAGTTCAAAATAGTGATTTTTATTGCTCTACTAAATTTGAATATTGACTATATATTGATAACTAAATCCTCTATGTCATTGAAGCTATATTAAATTAAACATGTAAAACAGTAAAAGCTAATAAAAATTACAATAACTGATAATAAGTCGACCAAGTATTGCTCCAAAAATAATTGTACAGTTCAGAGGAAAAACAAGGACATCACCGGAAAGTCTTTCTTGTTTTTTTTGACAAGGTCACAGTCTTTCCCGAATTTGTTATTATGACAATACTGTCAAGAGTTGTTCTAAGAATCAATTAGAGAACTAAAACTTTCTCTACATGTATAAAGAAGTATATGACATTTATCAAGCAAATAAACACACACATATATATCTATCTGAAATCATCAACTTAGGGGATGCCATTGATGTTAAATGCCTGCAAAACTATGAAATTGAGACGCAGCAGATCAGCATTTACTTCCCGTAAGATTAGATGTCTTTCTCAGAAATTATGGCATAGAGCTCCTTTGCTGTCCATGTTTCATCAGCAAGGCCTCTTAGAGGAATCGCTATCTCTTCTGCAATTGTCATTAGCAGGACTCGGTATTCTGCATACATATGTGAGAGGTCATTTTATAGTTGAAAGCATAATCCAAACGTCATTGTTTCAGATGTGAACCACTTATATTTTCCATAAGTGGAAGCCTCCATGGTTCAACAAGAGATGGTTAAGTTTTTGAATGGTTTTGAATCAGGCCCAGAAACTTCAAGTTTTAAGTGCTACATTCAGGACATAAGTGAGAGCAGAGCTTTAATATTCAATATTACACATGGTACTGTTTATATGCAAATTAAAGTGATGTAGTAAGAAAAAAGTTGCTAACCTGAAATTTTACATAAGTTCAGCAAAGACATCGAAGCAAGAATCTTATGTTGAATTTGTGCACCATTTTCAAGGATTTGTTTCAGCTGGGAGATAAGAGTGCAGAAGGTATGCTGGAATTCAGTTAGTAATGGATGTGCACGGGTCAACCACGCTATGGTTGTTAGGCAGGCAGTCACCAAATCCCAGTTTCCCGAGCCGACACACTTAGAAATAGCCTCTAAAAATGATATTTTGCCACTTCCAACTAGTGATGCTGACAAATTGCTCAGCCACTCTTCATTGGCCCTTTCTTCATCTTCCTGGACGATAATAAAACTTCATAATATTAATTGTCTTTTGGTCTTTTAAATAAAAGCTACCAACTATTTAAATAGGATGTCTTAGCTAGAACTTAAGTTGTAAATGTATGCATTTCGCTCATATGATAATTATAATCATCTGAAAACGTGCCACCATACAGAAAAACAGCAACAATGAGGTCTATCTCTTTCTTTACATTCAAGTTTATCTAGAGATCAAATAAGCATTGTGTATTCACTTCATTCAACTAGCCATATCTCGATAACATAAATCAATTGGTTCCATTCAAGCCTAAACACAGCATAAGCCTTACAAAGTTGTCCAAAAGTACGATGGAAGAACCTCAATAACAATGAATTAGGAGCTGCGAATTTAAATTCATGGACAATGACACCAATCCTATATGATTATTATCGAAGAAAGGAGAAACAATGGTGAATGGAATGTAGAGATGAAACTTACCAATAGCATAGTGTCACCAAAATCTAAATCCTCTTCCTTTTCAATGGAGTTCACTTCACGACCATTATTGAACCCAGCTACCTTCAGAATCCAAACCTCTGTCAATAACTTCCCAGACAAAGAAAAGCGTCCACCCAATATAAGTAGAGCTGTGCAACATTTTTCTCGAACCTCCCCATCAATTAAGCTGCTATCTAATGCTTCTGTAATGGCATCAACGGCCTCCTGCCTGTATAAGCCATATTTTGGAGGATCTACCTGCAGTATGTGCTCATCTCAGTCTTGGAAACAGACTTAGTCCAATATTAAGAATTCACGACAGAATAAGAGATTGAGAAAAATGAAAAAAAGAGTAAACGATCAGGATATAGCCGGGAAAAAAATCAGAATAATAACATGAGAAACAAGAATAAACATTTAGAATATACTACTAAATCTAAAGTCCGGAGCTTACCAGCAGATCTATGTTCAACAGAAGTGCAGCAACCAAGGGTCTTCGTACAGGAGGAGAATTTTGGAGATATTCATGAAGAGCATGCATGAGATTCACTATCTCTTCATTCTTCATGTCACTTAGAAGTAGTGGGACATCTTTCCTCCTGGTATGATGAAGAAAAACTCGGAATCAGCGATAACTGGGAAACAGATAATGCTCATCCAAATCAAATTTCAAATGAATTAGTCTCACTCATAACTAACCCCTTCTTTCGTAATTATATGTGTATATATATATATATATATATATATATAGATATTGGCCACAGTTTTTTTTTTTTTTTTTTGCCTTCAACGTCACTTCCACTACAGGGTAAATTTTTGGACAGTCTCTCTTGACTTATAAAACAATATTCAGATATAATATTTATAGATTTCATAATTTTTATTTTCAATTATTTTATAAGAAAAAGTTGGTTAAAAATACAACAAATGACAAGATAGACGTAGAGGACCTTTCAACAAATGTTGGACAAGTCAATCAACAATTAATGATCGCACTAGAAAGAAAAGAAAATTACAACATGATTAAGGGTTTTGAGTACTAAATAAGAAGATGGAGCAGGAATCAACAGTTAAACTTTCCATTTTAGGAAAATTTTTTACGTTTAATCAATCACCTTCACGGAATTCAAAAAAAGTATTATAACAATCGTCTTATTCTTTTCATTTTTTAATCTATACGTTGACATTTTCCACAATACAAATTAGAACCTCCTGAAGAGATTGTGGATTTAAACAAAAATAGAATATAAAACCTAATAATATTTTTAAGTTTACGTATGGGTTATTCCAAGGACATGAATGTAACAAAACTATACCACCATCACTTCAGTAACTCCTACTTGATCCCTCCAAACCCACTAGGAATAGGACATATGCTCTCTCGCTCCTCATTTCACAATACACACACTCACAAAGAGTGGAGAGTGAAGTAAAGCAGAAAGATTAGATGGAACTCTTTCTCAAAAGTCAAATTGGGATGCTTATGTTAGCATTTTTTTCCCCTATCTACCCTATGTGCTGCACAAAATGGGAAGGAAGCAAGCTTGTAGAAACTGTCAAAGAAAGATTAAATATCACAAACCTGCTCAAGCATATCAGTTCTGTCAGTAACAAAACTGCATTTGTTCTTGAGCTAACTTGCTTGCTGCAAACCAGCTCAAATAGACGCTGTTTGTTAATGTCTCTTGCTATGTGATACCTGCAAACCGAATCTGCTTCGATGCAACAAGAAAGAAGTTCTGCAACACGTGTTTTCTCTTGCATATTTCCTGATTTAAACCTTTGAATAAGAAATGGCAAACCTCCAAGAGAAATAAGGTGTTTGGTATTCATTATTTTTTCTTCTATGCTTAAAGTGGTAAGAAATTGGTCTAGCATGAATGTAGCTGTTTCCCCCCTGCTTGGTGAACCATGTTTCATTGAGTTACCAACTATTAGAAAGGCCAATGCCAAGTTTTGCCTACAATTCTCCAATTTCCAACTATCGATAACACGTTTCAAAATAATGTTGGTAAGCGGCACAGACAGACATTCCAACAATTTTCCTGTTACTGGACAAGTTCTGTTTCCCTGATTAAACCATTCCTCGATAGCCACTCTCTCAATGGTTTGACCTGTCTCCAGGGTCACTGGTTCTTCAAACAACTTTCCTGTCAGAGGGCAAATAAAGTCCTTGTGTATGCTTGAAAATAAGGGTTCTTCATCAAAACGTTTGTAGGTTTCATGAAATTCTGCACTGGGACTAGATCAGTATGAGCAATCAACTCAGAATCTTAAATATAAAGCACAAAACTTCATAACATTTTCCCTTTGACTTACCTTCAAAAGAAGGCTGAACTTTAGTTGGCTGCTCCAGAAAAATAAAATAAAAGAAATTAGTAAATAATAACATAGCATACAATAGATAAAAAGGGAACAGGACTGTTTAGAAAAAGAAGAATTTGATAAATTTATACATTTTCACGACAATTGTGGACTGGCTTCTCACTAGGATTTGGAAGACCAAAGAGAGTAAGATCATCTGTTCTCTTACTTCGTTGCAGCTCAAATGCAGATTTTGCTAGCCTCCGGAGCATGAGTTCATTGGCAGTTAAAAGATCAGGTGCATGTAGCATATCATAATCTCGTGCGGTTGTTTGCCATGTATTACCAGCCATTTTTTCCTGCAGCATACTCAGTCCTGCCAGTCTCGGCTCTTCCTCAACTGTTGGGGAGATTCCATCTTCCTGCAGCATAGTTAAATTCTGAAAAGGGTTGCTTAGAAACATTTGTATGAGGTGATAGCAGAAAGAACACCAATATTAGTTTTTTTCTGAATGATATGCTTCCAATAAAAAGAAAAGCCTAAAGAAGTTGAATAAGCTTCATTTCTAGTTGCCTATGTTGCGCATCAGGAGAAATCATCTTGGAGTGTCACTGGTATAGGAATCCATATTATATACCCTGTAGAATCTTTAAAAACTTTATTTATTAAAAAGAAAAGGAGATATACTGACAAGGCCAAGCAACATGCAGAAGTTAAGCTTAACTAATCAAAAGATCGAATCAGTAGTCAATAATGCAAACTGCAAGCATATCAAATACAACACGAAACAGAATATAATGCAGTTAGGAACAGTTATGAAATGTAAAGATATATGTATTTGGGAACAAGGCATGAATATTTACTAATGGACCCTTGTTAAAAAGAGAAACAATCAACTTTAAACAAACATCTTGAGAAAGCAAGGAGAAAAAGGCCATGGGTCTCTCTCTTAGCCCTGCCTATTAATTTGTAAAAAAATAAATAAATAAATAATAAATGGAGGGTTTATGTTCGTTAGAAGTTCCTTACAGGAAGGGATGCATCATCCTGTGGACTTTTGGAGGAAGCTTCACCATTATCTTGATATGGATGTTTAACTGCCTCAGGAGAGCATGTTAATGTTTGTTTAACATCAATAATAGAGCCATCAGAGCTTCTCCCACATGTATCATAGTTATGTGACTCCACATTATCTTCAGTTTCCTCTTGTCCAAGTTTGTTGGATCGTCCAAATACAGCATCGTATAACTTTTTACTCACCATTGGCTGATCAGGTGTGAAAGGCCCAGCTGGACTAGCTAGATCTGGAGAATGAACAGGTGAATCCTCCTGCTGAATGTTTCCAACTGATACAGACGGAACAAGGATGGAAGGAAAGAAAGGAGCTTCAACCCCCTCTGTGAGCCAATCCTTGTAATAAACAGCTAACTGGTAAGTGCTAGAATCCATAATTTCATTATACACTTTCTCAAGAAGCTTCAGTTTCCTTTCCCTGCTTGGTGCATCTGATAGAGAATTAGCTTCCAGATTATACCAAGCCTTCAGATGTGAAAGATGAGGAAAAAATAGATAGTCCCACAGTTCGGGCAACAGGTTCGACCGTGCCTGAGAAGGTGAATCACAAAACACTTGCAACAGATGCTTCGCTGAAACCTGGTCTTTCTTCTGTAGCTTATATATCACACTAAGGTAAAGATGAGCACACGCGGTCAACATAGCGTTAGGAACCCCGTACGTAAAGCCATCCTTCAGATCATTCAAATTCAAGCCGGTTATCACACTAAGCTGCAATGAAGCTTTTTTCAGTTCTTTCACACTTACATACTTTCCAACGGCTTTTTCTACTATCTCAATTGCTTGTTCAAGGTTGGTAATGACTTTGCCTTCAATGCTATAGTCTTCTAGTCTGCTAAAGTTGAGAAAAGAGACACAGTTGCGATGAAGGGCAGTCCGGAATTCCTCATCTTTGAGAAAACGTTTAATATAACCGCTTAAGATGGATACGATTGCTTGAATAGCAACTTCATCAAGAGCAGGATGAGAAACTGTTGGTAACAAAGCATGAGGCTGGCTCTCTTTAAAGCTTTTGCTATTTTGTGAACCTCGATTAGCTTTGTCATAAGCAGTCTCCCGCTGCTTCAGGCTGCTTTGATGCTTATCACTATAGCTTCTTCGTCCAAGAAGATGTGAAGCATTATCCTTCCTCTTATCTCTTCTCCCTAAACTATGCCGCCCTACGTTAGCAAATACATTATTTACTCTCTCAGTTTCTTCCACACCGATCTCAACAATCTCATTTCCCCGAAAATTTTCCGAGGAATTGGTATTCGTCCATCTATCCTCTTGCCTATCGCTAGAACCCCTTCCTTCACGTCTGTCTTTATTTTCTTTCATCAAGTCAGCATTTAGTTTCTCTCTTCTAACAAGATAATCTCTCGGCCTCATACCCGTAGTACTATCACTTCTCGACAATTCGCCTCTCAAGCTGTACCGAAATACATCAGATCTTGTTCTCTCTGTCTTAACTCTGTTACTAAATGGAGAATCTGTCGTGCTCAAAGCTTCCAATCGGATGGACGATCTCGACCTCGAAACTGAATTTCTTTCTCTAAATCCTTCCTTTGCAAGAAGCTCCTCCAAAGATGATGCCATTTCTTGATGCTATTAGAGTTCCCCTTTGTATGCTGAATACTGTCGCAAAGAAAAATAGGCAAACAGAAAGTGAGGAAAGCAGAAATAACTACAAAATTACTTTACCGAAATGGGATTTCACCAGAATAAATTCATTGTTACGATCCAATGGAAACTCCACTGAAATTTCAGTTTTAAATGCTTGCATTTCACAGTATTAAACATTGTTCTCTCTTGCCGCCCCACCCTCCCCCCCCCCCCAAAAAAAAAAAAAAGAAAAAGAAACACTGTTTTCTATCGTTGACTAGAACGTGTTGCAGACCTACCTTCTCCGAAACATGCAAAACCAGAAACATAAATATGACCAAACTACCTATATAAAGTGTGCATTAAACACCAAAATGACAATATTTTCCATAAAAAATAATGCAAAAAATACCTTTTTCTATCTACTTCAAACTTACTTTCAATCAATCAAAAAGAAAGTAAAATACAAATAAAAATAGTTACTTTTCACTCACAAAATCCACTTTTCAACCTCCCTTTTTCAATGTGATCCAAGTTGGAAACATAATTCGACAAGAAACCCGAAACCCAAATCTTGCAAATAGACAACATAAAATGAATAGAGTTGTAGTGCAAAGCAGAAATGAAGAATCAAAGGATGTGAACATAATGGAATACATTAGCAGGAGACGCTGAGAGAGGAAAAGCCATGGGTGATATTGGTTCTGAGTACAAAAATAAAAGGGACTGCAAAAGAAAGGAAAGAACAGGCAGAAAAAAAAAGAAAAACTAAAAAAGGAACGGTGAATATGGAGGGACGTAACAATGGGCAACAATGCAAGAGCTCATAATGTCTCAAGACTTGAAGACTGACAAATGAAAGCAGACAAAATGGAGGGAAAATTCTCTCCACCTTTGTCATATCTCTCATATTTCAATCCAAGTTTTCCCCTTTTTTGTTTATTAATTAATTAAAGGCTTCAACAGTCTTAACTGCCGCCCTTGAGGCTTCAGTGTTGCCTCTATATATAAAAGTTTTCCCCATTTGGGTATTAGCCGGTTGCTACCATATATATAGTTTTATACAAATTTTCTGTGTTTCGTGGAATATATTAAACCATGACTTACTGTTATATGTCAACAATTACTTTGTTGTCTATGATTTGTTGATAAAATTATCATTATTTCGATCTCTGATGGTTTTAAGGGAGAATTAAATCACGGTTATAGATATATTTTTTTGTGTCATATTTATTATAATTGTTAATGTATTAAATGTTATAATAACCAATTGCGATAAATATCGATTATAAATATTAGTGGTAAAAAGATGAAACCTCAAAATAATGGCTATAATATTATGTTACAATTGCTATTTAAATTATGATTTTAAATATATATATATAGTAATTTATGTTGCACGTGACTTGCATGTGAATGATATAATAAGTAAATATCATCTACTTTAAATATAAGTAAATTACTATTAAATACTTTTTACTTTTTTGATAAAATTTTTATAGTAGATTTTTTTATTTTGATGTAAAATTATATTAAAAGTTATAAAAATTATTGTAAATTTTATCAAAATAATATTAAAGATTAATAAAACTATTACAAATGTTATCAAAATTATATCTCAGTAATTCTCAAAATTTTATTAAAAGTTATTAAAATTATTTCAAATGTTACCAAAATCATATCAAAAGCTCAAAATATTATATCAAAATTATATAAAATATTACTAAAATTATGTCACATGTTACCAAATATATAAAATATTATCAAAACTATATCAAAGGTATAAAATTATATCAAAGTTACTAAAATCATATCAAAAACTACCAAAATCTTTCAAAGATCGCTAACATTATATCAAAAGCTAATAAAGCAATATCAAAAGTTGTAAAATTTACTACAAATATTATTAAAATTGCATCAAAGGTTATCAAAACTATTACAAATGTTATCAAATGATTATAAAAGTTATCAAAATTTTTATTAATATTATTAAAATTATATCAAAATATTATCAATTTTATTTCAAAAAGTTATCACAATTATTTAAAGGGTTACCAAAAATCTTATAAAAAGTTTCCAAAATTATCTTGGGTTATTAATATTGTTACAAAGGTTATCAAAATTATATCAAAGGTTCATAAAATTATATTAAATGTTATTAAAACTAGTATAAAGCTTATCAAACTTATATCAAAGGTTATTGAATTTAGATTACCAAAAGTATATCAAATGTTACCAAAATCACATAAGAAATACAAACAATTTTAGAGATCCAAAATTGTATAATAATTACTAAAATTATATGGAAGATTACCAGAATTATTTCAACACCTATCACAATTACATCCAAGATTACCAAAATAATTACAAAATTTATCAAAATTGTATTAAAGTTACTAAAACTATTAAAAAGGTTACCAAAAATATATATAAAAAGGTATCAAAATTATATTGATGTTATTAAAATCATCTTAAAAGTTATTAAAATTATATCAAATTATATCAAAGGTTACCGAAATTAGATCAAAAGTTATCAAAGCCAAATTATGCGAAAGGTTAATAAATCATATCAAATGTTGTCAAAATTACATCAAATATTATCAAAACTATATCAAAAGTTATCAAAATCATATCTAAAATTATGGAATTTGTATTGAATGGTACTAAATTATATCAAAGGTTACTATAATTTTTCAAATGTTACTAAAATTATATCCAATGTTACCAAAGTATAACATAAGTTATCAAACTTAGATCAGAGGTAACCGGTATCATTTTAAAGGTTAATAAAATTATTACCAAGGTTTTCAAAATTTCATTAAAAGTTATCAAAATTATATCAAAGGTTAGCAATCTATGCCAAAGGCTCTTAAATTATGGTAAAAGTTACCAAAATTATATCAAATATTACTAAATTATACCAAAGACTACCAAAATTATATCAAAGGTTAATAAAGGTTATTAAATTATATCAAAGGTGATAAAAATTATATGAAATGTTACCAAAATTATATTAAAGATTATCAAATTATATTAAAGGTTGTAAAAATCACATCAAAGGTTATCAGCAAAAATTACATTAAAGGTTAACAAAATCATATCAAAGGTTATCAAAAGTATACCAGACTTACCCAATTTTAAAGATTATAAAAATTATATCAAAAGTACCAAAATTACATTAAAGGTTACCAAAATTATATCAAGGTTTGTTACAATTGAATAAAAAATTATCAAAATTTAATCAAAGGTTACCAAACCTATATGAAAGGTAACTAACATTAAATCAATGATTATCAAAATTATATTAAACGTTATCAAAATTATATCTAAGGTTATTATAAAATCATATTCAGGGCTATCAAATCCTACAAAAGACTATTAAAATCATATAGAAATTTATCAAAATCATATTTAAGATTACTAAATTATATCAAAGTTTATATTATATACTATATAAAATTTTATGCATTTATTGTTACTTAGTATATATTTATATCAAATCATTGATGTCTAATCTCATATAGTAATATATTTGTGTAATTTAACATAATTTTATGATTCAAGTGTCCTACCATACTACCAATTTAGTTTTAATTATTACCTTTTGTTATATCTTTATGTTTCAATTCTTATCAAGTAAATAATAGTTTAATATTTTTATGACCTAATAGCTAGATAAATAAACTCTTGATTCTTAAATAATAAAATTTTCTAATATTCTCTCAAAACCTTATTATTATTTTTCTTAATAATAGGTTGATAAGAAAATAATCAATAAAGATTAGTCAATATTTTAATTCTATATAAATTCATTAATAAAAAATTAGATTAAAAATTAGTTACCATTAATAAAAATATATCATTTACATTAATAAGGACTTCTAAGTTAAGCAAATAAATAAAATTATTCAATATTTAAATTAATAAGAAAATTAATAATTAATCAAGGACAAAACAGTTGACACTATAAATCAGCCAAGGAATATATATCGTTCAATATTTATTATTATTATTATTATTATTATAAAATATTGCGCATTTATTGTTGCTGATTATATTTTTATGACAAAATCATTCATATCTAATATTATACGGTAATAAATTATTGTAATTTAACATAATTTTATGACTTAAGTGTCCTCCTATAACACCAATTTAATTTTAATTATAATATTTTATTATATCTTTATGTTTTGATTCTCGTCAAATAAACAGTATTATAAGATATTTTGTAACCTAATAGCTAAATAAATAAACTCTTGAATTTTAACTAATAATTTTTTTAAAATTCATTCAAAGCCTTATTATTATTTTTTCTTGAATAAATTTGAAAGTGTTCTCGTAAAAGTTTATTAATCCAAAATAGATAAACAAAAAATTAACCAATGTTGAATTTAATAAAAAAAATTATCAATTGGGAAAATTTTAATATTTGAAAGAAAAACAAAAATATTAAATATTTTATTAATTTAAAAGAAAAATTAACAATTAAGGATAAAACAATTAATAAATTATTAAGGGCTTTTATGTCGTTCCTTGTTTGCAACTTTGGAGCTAATACTTACATGTAGTATTTGTGCATGAAAAATTACTTCATTCGTTCTAGTAAAATTTTTAGACTCCACTAATAAGATTAGCATAATGGCACATGCTCTCTTAGATATATTGAAAAATAAAAAATAAAAAAAAAATGAAAAATGTGATAGATTTTTATTCATAAAATTAAAAAATTATATCATTAATATATCAAATACGAACTTTCTATATATATTCCGGAGATTTATCGAAAGTGTGAGATCTAGCGGCGTAGAACACATACTCTCAAACAAACAATCCAAGTATTTCAATTCGCTACTCAGCATATATGTTTGTACTACATTAAAAGTTTCTAAACTTCCCTTTCTGTTTTGTTTTTTCATGATGAAATTTTTTGCAACCCTCTTATCCTATATTAGTCCAGCTGCCAGCTGCCATCTGGTAAATAAGACACTTAAAACACAAACCCCACAATCTCAAATTACTTCATTTTTATATCATGAATAATGTCTTGTCGATGTTGTGAACGGTTTCAGTTGAGGTGTTTAATTTTAAGGCGAACCTTTGCATTAAGTTTCTTTTAAAAAGAGAGAGAGAGAGAGAACCGTGCAGTTTTAAGTTTATTATTAGGTTCTATTTAATAGCAATTGCTGTAATCTCTTAATGAGAATTAGCTAAAGCTGTTACCAATGAAAGCATATTAAATGAAGGGGTAAAATATGTCCAATAGTTACGAGTTAAAGTGCAAAATCCTCTTTTGCAAAAACGATAGTGGAAAAGATAATGATAGAAGATCCAACCGTGTAAAACAACATGCAATATAGTAATGTGTATGTTATCTTAACGGTTCTTGTTGTAGTTTTATATTTGCTAGCAAGCAATCAATCAATTAGCCTAATTAAAAAGCTTATATTTGTTTTTCACCGTCACTAAACAACCTGTTTGTAACGCAATTTTTTTAAAGTAACTTCTTAGTATTGCAGGCCAAGTTTCTTCGGCCAATTAGTAGCAAATATTATTTGTTTATTTTTTTAACCCAAAAAAAAAAAAAACTAAACTAAACTAAACTGAATTCTGTTTGAATTTGTTTAATTTGAAAGTTAAAAATTTATTTGTATTGTTTTAAAACCAAAAGGGATTAAATGTTAAGTTTCGCTTGCTTTGGTGTTATTTTGGAACCAAACTAAAATTAAAAATAAATGATATAATGATTCATATAAATATCTAATTTTATTCAAGTTTAAATCTTACTTTTATGGGCTTCGAAATTTTTTAAAATATATCCAAGAATCTAAAAATTTCCAATAGAACATGAATTAAAACAGAATATCGTAAAATCAAATCAGGTCAAACTTAGTTAATTAAATCTGATCTATCTAGATCAAACTTAGTTAAAATTGATCATATAAGTCAAACCATGTACAAGTGAGTCGGAATCGATTATAGCGTTAGAAACAGGACAAACTGGTTGAAACTGGTCATAATCAGAAAAAATTAACATTAATCAAAATTGGTTAAAAAATCTTGACTAGGCCCAAATACGTGTTATGTAGATATATTTTGCGTTTTAAAATTGCAAAAATGCCATGTAGTTTTTTTTTTAAAATTAATGTTTTTGATGGAATATTTAATTAAACTTTTTACTTTAATCAAGTAGGATTTTTAATTAAATTTTTTAGGATTTTCAATTAAATTTTTACTTATTTTTTAGGAGTTTTAATCAAACTTCTTAGAATTTTTTTGAACTTCTGTTATATATAAGATTTTTATTATTGTACTTTTTTATTTTTAATTAGAGCCAATAATTTTTTTTAATTAGACAATTTGTTAAGATTAGTAGTTTTTTTAATTAAACCTTCTTACTTTAATTAATACTAATAGGGTTTTTAATTAAATTTTTTTATTTTAATAGAAAAACTAGTATGATTCTCGATTAGGCCTTTTACTTTAATTAGGTTTCGCAAGGTTTTAACTACACTTCCTTTTTACATATAATTAGACTTTTTTTTACTAGTAGGATTTTAAATCAGATTCTTTGATTTTAACTAAAACTAATAGTATTTTTAACTTAACTTTTTTCAACCAATAGCAATTAATTTTGACTTTTCAACTACCATTTCAACCAATAAGAATTAACTTTGACTTTTCAACCATAATCGCGAGTTGGATTTCGCAGTTCCTAACATGTTAGTT
>JBBYHL010000019.1:3573192-3712040 GCA_038381835.1 Adansonia madagascariensis | reverse complement strand
ACAACCAAAAGCCATAATAATGCATGATAATCCTAAAAGGGTGATGGAAACATGGAGAGCTCACTAAAATGATGAAGGTATTGAAAAACATAAAATAAAAATGATAAAATGAGAAGTTATACCAACAAAATTTCACTTTTTGGCCAAATAACTGGAGCAATAGAGATTGCTTGAATTTCCCTTTTTTCCTTGTTGTTAATAAGCAAGAAAAAGAAAAAAATAATGAGGTTTTGGTTCTGGTATGGATGAAGGTGATTTTTAGAATGTGTAATGGTTAGGAATAGTATTTTAGGGCTATTTTTGGGTGCATAGTGAAGAGCTACGGGATTTTGTTTTCTTGATGTGGGAATATGTTTTTGAAGCTAAAAATGAGTTGGAATCTAACCTCTTTTTAGCTGAGATAGAAGTGGTCCATTTATACCAGCATTTTGGAGGCAATTTGGAGGTGTTTTTTTTTTCATTTCTCAAAGGGGACAAAGTGATTTCAGCATGGTGGCTATAGAGTGGCTGTAGGGAGCAACTTGCTGCCAATGTGGTGGACATAGGCTGGCTGGTTTAAATGATGAAATGATTTCCAGCAAATAGGATGGTTGATGGTGATCTTGGTCAACCGACTAGGGAGTAGGGTGATCATGTGATATTGACCTTTTTGATCCAATTTAGACTTCAAAAAAAATGTTTTGATTAATTCAAAAGCCTAAATTCATAATCTGATATGTGTTTTAATCTTTCCTGATGCAAAGAAATGAGTTAAAATCGAGTTTTGGATCAATGGAAGACGAGTCAAAAATGCCTGGACCATGAAAATTGCCAGCATGTATCGATACATTACAGAATGTATCGATACATTTGGTCCAACAACCTTGATGGTATCGATTCAATGAACATTGTATCGATACAATGTTGATATGTATCAATACATTTTTTTACAAAATGCATGTTTTGGTCTTGGCATGGCGTAGTATCGATACATGAGGTCCTGTATCGATACATCTACATGTTGTATCAATACAAATAGGGACATTTCAAATTTTTGGATCATTGGAGCATTGTGTCGATACATGAGAACCATGTATCGATACATTCAAATAAAATTATGAATTTTCTTATATCTTTTGTCCCTGGACACCTTGAACTACATCATTTGATGCCATATCTTTGCATTTACCTTTGATATGATCCCTAGCCCTTCTTGACCTCCTCAAAATACTTTTTCGTCGGGTGACTCTTTCATCCGTGCTCCAAATTGCTTAAATAATTAGCCCAAACAAAATAAGGTGTCTACACAATGTACCAATCAAAGCCTTTTAATGATTAAATAAACCGCTTCACTATGAAGTCTCTATTAATGCTAGCATTTTTGTAAGTTTCCATGAAGTGTGCAACATGGTAACGTAGATTTCCCTTGCTGTTGAATTGTGAAACTTTAGTGGTTGATTATTCCCTAGCAACTTTAGATGATTAATCCTTTACCAATATGGCTTTGTATTAGTGTATCCCCTTGAACCAATCGGATTAAGACATGCAATACATGGTTAAATAACATTATATATGTTATAAAGCTTAATGTAACATAGTTTTTCCTTCATGCCAGTGGCGTGATCAACATTACTGCAAACACTAATTGAATTAAGCCCTTAAAACTCAATAACCTTGCAAATTTAGTAAACCAATTACGATGAAGAGATCTTTATGCATCAAAGTCATGTTTCTAAAAATGTTCTTACTCATCATGTTGTCAAGATAGGGCATTAAGAATGCACAAAGACTAGTATATGCTAAGCCTCCAAACATTGGATGCATGCAACCCTTTAATCCCATATAGGATGAAGTATAGGAGATACTTGGGGATAGCATATAAGTGTTTGTTTTGTGGAAACAAGTTCACTAAACATGGCTTGATTGAGAACTCCATTTATTATAAGTCACTCAAGTGTCTATGGAATATGTTTTTATGTGCCAATCGTGTATAATAGTATTTTGACTTGTGTTACCAAGTGATCTTGTTGAAGAGTGTTATGCTTTGATTCAATCACAAACGGGTCCACAATAGATAGATGCTTATGGTACGGTGGTTTTGGGTATAACATGAATCATATAGTTTATAAATGAGTGATCCAGAAATGATTCACCTCTCCAAGTGACATTGAAGACATATCTTGAGTGTTCTTAACCATGGTTAATTGGATTAAAGTCCTTGGCAAAAGCGTAATGGGTTATAAGGAATACTTTTTCATAGATCCATGATCATTAACCATGAGTTCCAAGAACTAATATGGATAGATGTTTGGGTAAACACTAGGATATATGGTGAAGGGACTGTATTACACTAAGAGGCTAGTTACTGAAAGGTTTCTTTAAGGTCACACTGACGTCTTCAACAATTAAGTGGTTATCATAGGTTGCTAGATCCCGCTCATGATCTATGAACATGATTAATAAGATTATGTTCATTGCCAACATGTTGGGAACCTTATTAGTCATACACAATAAGGTAAATCTATTGGATTAAATCTTGAATTCAATTAAGTATGACTTGATTAAATAAAAGATGAATTAAATGAAGGACTTAATTAAATAGTTCAATAAGTTATGACAAAATTTATATTAAAGAAATCTAGAATTTGTGTTATCTAATTAAGGCATTGAAAAAAGATTTTCTTATTGAGAGAATGTCTAAATTAGTGTGTGTTATATTAAGGTTGAAAAACCTTGTTCCAATTTAAATAGGATTTCTACTAGACTAAGGATTTGATTATGAATCAAAATTGTCTATCACAAATCATGACCAAAATCGCATGAATATTATCGCAATATTAATTATTTGAAAGTTAATGTTAAATAATATTAAAATCAAGTTAAAAATAATTTTAACTAGATTAAAGATTTTATAGTGATAAAATCCGTAGGGATGTGTTTACATACTAGCTAATTTATGTTTTCAATTTATTAATTTATTTTTTATAATTATTTAATAATTACATTTGTTAAATTAATAATGTTTATTTATTTAGATAAATAAAGAATTAAACTAACTGGATTAAATTCATGGAAACATAAGGCTAGTTGTATTATGCAAATTAGAAGGATTATGGTCAAGCTTGTTTAGCCAAATCCAATAGTCGGGAGACTTTTCGATGTATATTCCTACTAATGTGATTTCCATTACATATGGATAAATATTCTTATCCACCGATCTATTCAATGCTAGAATTAGATCTGCTATTAATGTAGGGATTTCCATCTCTAGAGTAGGATTGTGGTAGCCTAATGAGGATGGATTTCGATCAAGGCATGGGAAGGAAGGGCTGACAACAAAGTTTGTGAAACCAGGGTTGGTTAAATTAAAACAACTAAAACAAGGAAAAGAGTTTCACTTGGTTTAGGAGTTTTGATTGGGTTAAAACTCTTCTATCCTTAGTCAAGCTAGGACTAGGATTAAGCTATTAGACTTATTGGAATGGAAAAATCAAATGTTTTCTTTTGGACCTGATTGAGAGAAAAATATTTGTAAATGTTACAAAATAAATTAAGGTTTTTGTCTTTTCCTGCCACTTACTTCTCTATTCTTATTCTTGTTTTGGACCACTTTCATCCTTGAATAGTTTTTGGTTCTTGATTAGGAAAAACATGGAAGTTATCTTTAGCACTAGAGAACCACCAAGCCTCAAGAAAGCTTCAATAGTTATCTATGCGGATAACTGTTAGAGATAGCACACCTATGCTACTCGTAGTCTTCAGAAAACCCTTTAGGAAGCCTAGCCAATTTCTTTCAAGATTCTTGAGGTTGATTTGTTTTAGATTTTGACATCTAAAATTGAAGATAACCTTTTAACATATGGATGTATGAATTTTGATATAAAATTTTAATGTTTACTATATGTAAGTCACTCCCTAAAAATCTGCAATAAAGTTTGGTTATTTCTCTAATTACTACTCTGCTGCTTTATACTTGATATTTTGTTGACTTTTGGAATCCAATATGTGCATTACTTCAAACTTTACTAGGAAAGAGCTCACTTCAAGTGGTATTAGAGCCTATAGGTTGTGGATTACATGCAATAAGTATAGGCTAAATTCATGGTAATTGACATTTAGATGTCATGTTTAAGATCTATGAAGTTTCGGGCCATAACAATTTGTAAAATACTTTTTTTAATTTTTTAATTCAGGAAATCATGCTTAAAATGTGTGTTGATCATTATTAAAAGGTTTAACAATTAATAAAAGTTAGTTTTTTATTGGTTTAGATTAAATGCACATTGAATTAACAAAAGTGGAAGACATGTTTGCCTTGTAATTTACAATTTCTCTAGGAATTAGTCTAATGGTTTCGTTGTTGTAAAAATTGGTTTTTATGATCTGATTTTATCGTATTAAACTTATAGAATTCAATTTTGATTTATTTAAATAGGATTTGAGACAAAGAAACAAAATCTTGAATTTCCTTGGTGATGTCCTATGGCATGGTGTTCTAGGCTAATTTTGGGTATGTTCTTGCACCTAATGTACCTTGAAATCTTTATGGAAAAGTTCCATAGATTTGCTGCACTTTAAGACAGCGAGTTAATTAAAGAATATATGATTCTTGAATGGATCTTGGTTACTAAAAATTAGGACATTTTGATGCCACATCCATGGAATGTGTTTCATGGAGAGTTGCAATAAACATGGCAATATGTTGCCATTGAATTTGCTACTTTGTTTCGAACTTTGGCAGCATCTTGAATGAATTTCCAGCATCTAATATTATATTTAAACATCCTTCAATGGTATGGAAATCTTGTTCCAAGCCTAGGGCTTGTGGCAAGGTGATGCCACTCCCTAGGTTTTCCTTTAAACTTGCGATTAAGGGGGCAAGAAGTTGCCATCTTGGATGCAGTCTTGAATCATTTCATGGCAGCACCTAATCTTATTTTCCAGCACTTGAAACAGCCCTTAGACATCATACAAAGGTGGTGGTCAAAGGCTATTGGCATGGCCAAAAAGATGGCCAAAACTATAGGCACTACTTTTTAGAGTCCTACTTCCATTGGACCTAGTTTTCTAATAGGAGTGAAATTCCTTAAAATTAAAGATACCTTAAATCATGGAAAGAGTTCAGGTTTGATTACATAAATAGTTATCTAATAGAACTTGGTTCCTAAAAGTTAGGAATATTTAAAGAGTTTTAATTCAACTAGGATTCTTTAAATAAACATGTTTTAAGAGGATCACGATTTAGAAACTTGTTTTCTTAAATTGTTTAATTAAATAAGTTACTTTATTTTGATTCTTTAAATATGTTAATTTTGGAAACCTAATTTAAGCATGCAAATAAAAGTTTTTGTACTTGTTGAGACAAATCACCTAAAGGTTAGGTAAATGTCTGGTTTAAGAATAGTTTCCTAAAAGTTAGGAATAAGATAAATTGTGATTACTCACTATGGCCTATTCTTATAGATGATTTTTAAATGTTATAAATTCGTTTATATGTGCATCGTATACACGTCATTACCATGTGATATTAGCTATACATTATAATTATGTTATAATTGCTAAAGCATGAAAGATGGTTATGGACTTTGCCTTAGTATGACTAGGTTGTGGATGGTTAATTTTATTTATTTTGTATTTATTTTTTAAATATGGTCCACAAACCCTCTCTTATCACTTTATTATTTGAGGTTATAAAATTATTTTCTCATCTTACTCCCCTCAAATGTAATTGGAGGTTTCTTTAAACTTATGTAATTGTTACATAGTTAGAGATCTAGGATTAGGTTAGCATTAAAGAATTTATGTACTCCAAGATACAAGGAGATGGCACCAAGAAGAAGTCCAAAGAGATTACCATGAAGACTTACATGATATGCAATTGGTATCCTTAGGAAATTGACCACCTAGTTTCCTACTGTCTCAAGAAAACTAGTTTAGATAAAAGTCCATAATCATCCTAGTAGATTCCATATGATAGATTTATTTTATATTGATATATATATATGATATGTATGCACTTGAAATAAACGCCAATGCCATGTACTAAAAATAAAATCAATGAGACTCAAATAATATTTGATAGAAGAAATCCCTCGTAAAATATTGAGTCCATGCCTAAGCATGATAAGACATCTTCTATTAGATTATGATAAGATACCCGAGTTTTAGTTGTAGGGATTTGTTAGGTTATCCCTAAGGTTCCTTTTGCTTGAGCTACTTGAGTTATAATTAAAGGGTCTTACTTAACTAAAGCTGTGTTGTCCAGATGCTTATACATGTCACCCCATAATTTTAGGTGGAATACACATAATGTATTTGGGTAACGAGTTACATCCTAATTGATCTAGGAGTTGCATAGAAATGCAATGGCAAGTGATGTTACCTCCACAATTAGTTCTTACATTTCTTGTTCGGCTATCTTCAAGGTTATGTAAGAATGAAAGAGGTCCTAACTTATTAAGAGGATTCAATTGTTGAATTTTTTGTATTATAACTAAAGGCTATAATGATACAAAATAATAAGGAATAATCATTCTAGTTTAAAACTGACGAATGATTACCTTATATATGTTATTAACATTAAATATGTTTTGAATTCATATAGGAGATAAATAAGAAGTATGACTTTTAAACTTTTCACTACTTAGCATACTTAAGGCTAATAAGTTAACTAAGCGAAACTCCCATATATAGTCTCATAGTATTAAGATTGTCTTAACAAATCGAATGGCATATAGGTTAGGGGTAGCTTATCAGGTTCATAAAAATGACCTTGATCCAACCACATTGTGATGATGACTTGTAGAGTACCTAAACTCCAAAAGAGGCAAGTGATAATTAATGCTCTTGAAAACATTCAAAGCCTTATAGAATAGTTTAATAAAGACAATCACTATGAGAGGTTCGACATCCCTAAGGAATTATTGCTAAGCAAGATGTCAGAAGGTAGCCTAAACAAGCCTAATCTAATAGGATATATTTCAAGACTAAAGCACATTAGATGTGTCATGGATTATGATCCATGTATTATCATTATACTTTCTTTTTAAGAAAAACAAATGAAATGTTAAAGAAATGTGCCACATTTATAGAGAGTTGAATTAATAGAGTAAAGATTGCAAGGAACACTTTGACATAATCTAAATAGGATGCTTATAGAAGTTTTATAGATAGACATGTTTTGAGATTTATTCACTTCTTTTGGTATATGATACCTAGTTGTTGGGACTAAAATAAGTGTGACATATTGTAAGAACCAAATGAAAAGAGTAAGTGAAGATAGACCATGAAAAGGGCAATTTTAAAGATATAGATAAAAAATTACCTTATTAATGTTTTTAAAACATTATGTAGTTTGTGATATCATAAAATTTGTTATATGGCATAGTCTTTCTATTCCCAAACATAAACTTGCAATTGTATTAAGAAATAATAATGGGCTAACATGGAGGAGGCAACCCAGTTGATATATCAGGCTTACTGATCCATCTAGGAAAGTTTATGAAAACTTCTATGATTTATTATTAGACATTTAGATGTTCTATTTTCAGCAATAATGGGCCGAACATAAGGATACTATATTAAAATATGTTGTGAACATATATTTGTCTATGTTGGCATATAGATGCCATACTATTTCCTCATTTAATAAATCATGGTAGAATTGTTCTACAACTTAGCCTTTCACTTAATTCATACTGAATTAACCTATGCTTGATATGTTAGGACCTAGATCAAATTAAATTCAAAAGGAGTTTCGAATTAGATTAATTACAAAAATCTTGCACATACAGATTTTATAGGAGCATTCATGAGATATTAAAGGTTAATATTCATGAATGAGTGACAATCAAAAGACATACTACTTGGATGTAATGTTGAAAAGCATTTCAATAGAGAGATTACATATTTATATGCGAAAGCCATCAGACAAATCTTTTTTTTATGGCTTTCGAAATTATTTGTTTTGGATCATTAGCTATCAACCTAATAAGCTGATTCCTATAGTTATATATGAAAACTAAGCCATATGAATGGAATCATAGTCTCATTGATGTCCAAAAGGTTTGATGACTTGATAATAAAGATTACCATGAATGAATTATCATATACTCCATGCAGAGCAATCTGACCGCTTCTAATGTAAGTGGAAGATATTGGTGTATGCCCTTGAACCAATCGAATTGGGACATAGGGTATGTGGTTAAATAACATCATAAATGTAACAAAGCTTAATGTAACATATGTTTTGATTGACACTTATGCAAGCACTGATTGGATAAAGCCCTTAAAACACAATAGCCTTACAAAGTTAGTAAACTAGCTACAATAATGAAATCTTTATGCATTAAAGCTGTGCCTCTAAAAATGTTCTTAGTCATTGTATTGCCAGGTCGGGGCATTGACAATGCACAAAGACTAGTATATGTTAAGCCTCTATGCATTGGATGTATGAAACCTTTTGATCTCATAGAGGTTAAAGTAAATGAGATACTTAGGGATAGCATATAGGTGCTTGATTTATGGAAACAAGTTCATTAAGCATAGCCTAATTAGGAACTCTATTTAGTATAAGTCATTCAAGTGTCTATGACATACGTTCCTATTTGCTAGTTGTGTATAATAGTCTTTTGACTTGTGATAGTAGGTTATCTCATTTGATGAGTGTTATGCTTTAATTCCATCACAAACGAGTCCACAATAGATGGATGCTTGCGGTAGGGTGATTTTGGGTATAGCATGAATCATATGGTAAATAAATGAGTGATCCAAAAAAGATTCACCACTCCAAGTGACATTAGGACATATCTTGGGTGTTCTTGACTATGGTTAATTGGATTAAAGTCTTTAGTTAAAGCACCATGGGTTATAAGGAATAGTTTCTCATAAATCCATGATCATTAACCATAAGTCATAAAAACTAATATGGATCGGGGTTTGGGTAGACACTGCACCATGCTCATCTTCTATCTAGGATATATGGTGAAAAGACCGTATTACATTGAGAGGCTAGTTACTGAAAGGTTTCTTTAAGGTTAAACTGATTTCTTCAATATTTGGGTGATATGATAGGTTGCTAGATCCTACTCTTGATCTATGAACATGATTAATAACATTATGTTCACTGCCAACAAGTTGGGAATCTCATGAGTCACACATAATAAGGTAGATCTATGGGTTTAAATCCAAGATTTAATTGAGTAAGACTTAATTAAATAAAAGAAGAATTGAATAGAAGACTTAATTGAATAGTGCAATAAGCTAAAAAAATTTAGATTTGTGAAATCTAGATTTTTGTGTTGTCTAATTAAGACATTAAAAACAAGGTTGCCTTATTAAGAGAATGTATCAATTAGTAAATGCTATATTAAGGTCAGACAACCTTGTTATTGTTGAAATAGGATTTCTACTAGACTAGGAACTTTATTGTGAATCAAAATTTTCTATCACAAGTCTTGAACAAAATCCCTTGGAATGTTATTGTAATATTAATTATTGGATAATTAATGTTAAATAATATTAAAATCAAGTTAAAATTATTTTTAACTAGACTAAGGAGTTTTTTAGTGATAAAATCCATAGGGATGTGTGCACACTAGCTAATTTATGTTTCTAATTTATTTATTCAATTTTTATAATTTGATAATTATATTTATTAAATAAATAATGTTTATTTATTTAGATAAATAAAGAATTGAATTAATTGGATTAAATTCATGGAAAAACAAGACTGATCCAAAATACTAAATTGCGTCAATTATAAGGATTATGGTCTAAGCTTGTTGGGCTAAATCTAATGGCCCAATGAGGATGGATTTTGACCAAGGCCTAGGAAAGAATGGCTGACCATAAAGTTTGTGAAACTAGGGTTGGTTAAATTAAAACAAGGAAAAGAGTTTCACTGGGTTTAAGAGTTTTAATTTGGTTAAAACTTTTCCATCCTAAGTCAAGCTAGGGCTAGGACTAAGCTATTATATAAGAGTTATTGGGACAGCAAAAGTATTGGTTTTCTTTTAGACCTAATTAAAAAAATATATTTGTAAGGGTTGTAAAATTTGAAGGTTTTTTCTTTCTCTTGCCACCACCTACTCCTCTATTCTTGTTCTTATTTTGCATTAGCTGTATCCTTGAATAGTTTTTGGTTCTTGATTAGGAAAAACAAGAAAGATTATCTTTTGGTTAAGGGTTTATTGCCTTTTTAGCTAGCACTATAGAACCACCAAGCCTTAAGAAGGTTTCAACAATCACCTGTGTGGATAATAATTAGAGACAGGACAAGTATGTTGCTCATGGTCTTCAAGAAACCATGTAGGAAGCCTAGCCGATTTCTTTTAAAATTCTTGTGGTTTTGTTTTAGATTTAGACATCTAAAATTCAAGGTAACCTTTAAACATATGGATGTATAAATCTTGGTAGAGAATTTTAATGTTTACTACATGTAAGTCCCTCCGTAAAGATCCGTATGAAAGTTTGGCCATTTTTGAAATCCAATATATGCATTACTAAAATTCAAGTCATGGTCAATAGGTATAAAATACTAAATTTGATAATTATTAAATTAGCAATATAAAAATTAAAATTGGACAAATTGAATTCCCTAAAGGATTAACTTCCTCGTATTTAATTGACGTAAGATTCAAGAAAAGAAATTATACCTCGAATCGGGATTGTCAAGATCCCTAATTAAATTCAATTTTGCTTGTTCTTGCATAATAGGCTTGATTGTTGCAAACCAAAGCTGTCCAATTGTTTGACCTTTAATAGTGATCCACACATATGACTCGAGAAATCTTCACAAGGTTGCTATCGTGTTTCGCTAGGAATTGTGCTACTGGTTTAGTTTTTATAAACCATCCCCTTGATCAAAACCTTTGCCATGGAAAAAAACCAAGAAAAAAATAATTTTTCTTTTCCTTTTTACTTTAATCATGCGGTTAAGCTGGAATTTCATTAGCTAAAGGCATCAATCTCTCATCAAGGATAGCAAACACATAACACTTTTATAGTTAAGTTTTAGGGCAAATTAAGTTTTTGGTTTAATTACACTTAAATCCTTAGACTAATTGAACTTTTCAATTTAATCCCTAAGAGATCAACATCTCTACAATTCAATCCAATCCCATTTTAGTGTGCTTCATATCATACCCAAAACCATCCTTGGGGTTTGAATATTTTATACCCAATAAAGCCTTATAGATACTTGGCGTGATGAATCCTCTCTAAACCACTCATTCACCTTTAGTATGCTTCATATCATACCCAAAACCACCCTTGTTCTAGTATCCATTCATTGTGCACCTGTTCGTGATGATCTCTAAGGATGATAATTCACATATAAAGTGACTTAGTGTCATAAATATAAGGATCATTTACACTACTGGCAAGTGAGAGTATTTTCCATAGACACTTGAATGAAACACCAAATGAAACTCTCATAATGGGTCATGTTCTATGAACTTGTTACCATAACAAGCACTTATATTATGTCCCCAAGTATCATTATACTTTAACTAATGAGACCAATTGCATGCATTATATGCATAAAGGCTTATGTATGCTAGTCTTTGTGCATTGTTAATGCCCTGTGTTGATAATACAATGACCAAAAATGGTTTTAGAAACACGGCTTTAATGCATAAAGATCTTACACTTGCAATTCTTTATAATTCATTTGCAAAGCCAATGTGTTTCATAGGTTTTATCTTCAAAAGACTTTTCATAACAATTATTCAAATGAAATAATTATGGATAATGAAATACATCATCAACATTAATAATATATTATGTATTTTACATGAAATATCTAAAAGCCAACACATTACAAGTAAATTCAATTAGCTTACAGTGCTTACACTAACAATCTCCCACTAGCACTAAAGCCGATTGCCTATATGTCTAAGTCCCATACTCTCCATGTGGCAATCATGTTTGTACTGGGTTAACACTTTAGTAAAAAGATCAATTATCCTTGGTGGGTACATTTTCCATACATATATAATGTCTTTTGATAAAATCTCTACTTACATGATATTGCTAGAGTACATGTTTAGACTTATGATGAGAGCTTAGTTCTCTAGGTTATACTATGGCTACATTATTATCACAATAACAATACTCAGAATCATGTCAAGTTCATCAAATGAGGTTATCAATCAAAACTTCTTTAGTATGACCTTACATGTAAGGATGTATCAGGCTATAGTTATTGAGTTTATATTCTTTCATGCTTGGAACCTCTCCAGCTAACTATAGCATCATTAAGGGTAAATACAAAATCATTTTGCGATTTGCTATCAACCAAATCATATTGGAAGTTAGCAACAGAGTAACCCCTAACAAGTAGTTTAGCCCTTCTATACATGTCCTTCCATCTAATGTCTTAGGATAACTTTTTCAAGTTAATGTACACCATGTATCATAGGTAGGTTTCCTTTCTTAGAGTTTTCCATGCTAATCCTTTTCAATATCTTGCCTATATAGGTGGATTAGGATAACCTAATCATTCGTGTCGATCTGTCTTTATAGATCTTAATTCCCATAATGAATGTTATTTCTCCCAAATACTTCATGAAAAATTATCTCGATAAACAAACCTTTATGGCCTACAACATTTGTATGACCTTTCCTATAAGCAATATGTCATCTACATATGGCACTAAGGTAACAATAGCTTGAATGTTTACCTTTTTATAGACACATGGATCATTAAGATTCTTTATGAAGCTAAATTTCTTTAGCTGCTTCATCAAATCTAATATTCCAACTTCGTGAAACATAATCTGAATGGATTTTACCATGGCTACTAGTAAAAAGGTTTTTTCATATTCAATGCCCTCAACTTGATTATAACCTTTTCCCATCTACATTGGTCTTTCTCTTAAAAGCTCACTTGCACCTTATGGATTTTATCCCTTCAGGTGGATCAACCAAAGTCCATACATGGTTGACCTCCATGGCATCTATTTCAAACTTTATGGCATTACACCATTTCTCAGAATTAATGTTGGACATTGCTTTCTTGTAATTGGTAGGTTTAATATCACAAGGCAAGTTATCTTGATCCAAAAAAAATTCATATCTCTTTGGAACTTGCCTGATCCTACCAGATCAACAAGTTTTTACGTATCTTAAGCTTCAGGTCAAGTTCTATTGAAATTTAAACTTGTGGTCATGAATTTCTTCAAGATTAATTTTACTCCCACTGAACTCTTCTAGTAGAAACGTTTTCTCTAGAAAAATAGCATGTCTTGAAATAAACATTTTTTGTTCAGTTGGATTATTAAAGTAATATCCAATGTTTCTTTTGGATATCCCATAAACTTACACTTATCTGATCTATCTCTAAGTTTCTCAGATGCTATTCAGTTCATATAAGCTAGACAACCCAAATCTTAAAATAAAATAATATTGTTCTTTTACCATACTACATCTTATATGATATCTTATCTATAGATTTACTTGGAACCTTTTTCAAAAGAGAAGTGGTCGTTTCTAAGGCATAACCTTAAATGGATATCAAAAGGTTTGCCTTAGACATCATGGTGTGAACCATGTCCAACAAAGTTTAGTTTTTCCTTTCAGACATTCCGTTATGATATGGAGTTTCGGGTAGAGTCCATTATGACAGAATACCATTTTATATCAAATGACCCAAGAATTCCTGATTTAAGTATTATCCCCCTTGATTGGATCTTAGAGTCAGAATTCTTTTGCTAGTTTGTTTTTTTACGTCAACCCTAAATTCTTTAAACTTTTCAAAAGCTTCAACTTGTACTTCACTAAGTACACAGACCCATACCTAAAGTAATCGTCAGTCAAGGTAATGAAGTAAGAATATCCATGTCTAGCAATTGTATTGAGTCCACATACATTTGAACTTATTACACCCAATAAATCGCTAGCCCTTTCACTTTTACTAGTGAAGGGAGTCTTAGTCATCTTGCCAAGGAGACAACATCACATGTCCCACATGATTCATAATCAAATAGGTTGAGATAGCCTTATTTATGTAACTTGGCTACTCAAGTCTCATTGAAATGTCTAAGCCTGCAATGCTAGATATACGTATTTTTTGGATCATTCTTCTTTGCTTTCTTCACATTTTTATTAAGTGAAGGCATATCTAGATTAAGCATAAATAGCCAATTCTTTAATGAAGCCAATCCATAGACCATGTCAGTTAGAATGATAGCTCAACTTTTCCTTTTCATTCTAAACTCAAACCATCATTATTAATGAGGTATCATCATGAAATGATATTTCTAGACAATCTAGGAACATAAACACTTTCTTCTAGTTCCAAGGTCATGCTAAAGATAATGATAATGTACAAGTTCTAATGGCGATGGTCACAACCTTTGCTCTATTGCCCTTTCTTAAAACTACCTCATTAGAGCCCAATTCTCTACTATTCTTTAACAAATTTATGTCATTATATAAGTGCGATCCACATCCTGAATAAATTAACCAATTAGATAGTAGAGTAATTTAACTCAATCATGTGAAGGTTAGCCACCTTCCTTTTATTGAGAATATTTCTCAATCTTACATACCGGTCTAGACACTTTGGGCTTATAGCATCAAATATGCCCTACAATATAGTTAATATAAATTCCATTTCAACAACATAGTGTGGAAAATTATAAATTAGTGTTTTTCATGTAATTAAACCAATAACGAAGAGGTATCAAATCTTCATTGGTTCTCTTACTAATTTTTTGAGATAATAGCATTCATTGTTATTCAAAAATCTCTTCAAGGTATTCTAGTCAGCTGAGACCCCTTTCAACATGTTTTGACCTTAAGCTAGCTCAACAAGGCCTAACATGTCTACTTAGGTAGGCAACATGGCTTACTAATTGCATCTCTCTGCAACTCCTAGATCACTTAGGACGGCGTCTTTATTATGTGTAGCATTTGACTCAATATTGTATAAAGGATTTCATTTATTCATTTTAATTATTTAGGTCTCATCTTACTAGCATGCATAGCATTTATAATATTGCACAAAATAAATCTATTATCACGCTATCTTTTTGGATGATTATGGACTTTATCTAATCCAATTTCCTTGAGCCATTAAAAGAAATTTCTCAAGCTTTAATGTAGTCTCCCATGCTTCATGGTACTTTTGCTTAGATCTCCTTCTTCAAGGTTACAAAATTTTCTAATTTTACACTTAATGTAATCTAATTACATTGAAATAAAAAAAAAAACTCAAGTTAGATTTGACAGAAATTAGGTGAGGAAAGAATTTTACAACCTAAAAAATGAAAGATAAGGCAGGGTATGCATAACCTCTTTATAAGATAAATACCATGAAAAATAATCAACCATCCACAATCACATTGGGTCTAAGTCCATAATCATCCCATACATTCACAATCAATTTCATGAACATATAATTATGTTTTAATTTCTATTTATTGTTTTGAGATTTATACTTGATCCTATATTTAATTTAATTTAGAAAACAAATTTTCTTACTTGATTACATTTATTCTAATAATATTAAAATAAATCTTAAACAAATTTAGAATTAATCAACTAAATTAAATATTATCCAATTAAATAATTTAATTGAAAATAAAACATGTTAGTATTATTATTCAATTGTTATCTTAAACAATTCAACATTTTATTAATTGGATAATACTTTATTTGGTGATAATTAAAAAAAAAAATTAATTGGACAGAAACACTAACTTCCAAAGCTAGCAACGTGCGTCATATTAGTCTAATCCATGAAGGACCCGAGTGGCGTGTAATTGGTGACTTCATTAACTCCAACCAAATGCTTCAACCGAACACTAGTTTCAGCACTAAACTTTAAGCACAACACAACTACTTCATGGACAAGCTTTGGCGTCACCAGCGACCAAAATCAGTCCAAAACTGCCAGCAAACTAGTCTGAAACAGTCAGCAAAGTGGAAATTAAACAAGCAGCTGCTGGCGCGTAATCTTATGGCTTCAACAGGCCATATTACTGAGCATTCATGCAGCAAACGTGCTGCTGGATCGGTGCAAAAATATGCACTAAACAAGCAGTTGCCAGCTGCTAGAATGAACGTCCACCACCAAGGAAAGCTGCTGCCAGCTACTGCTCTTTATATCGCCAGTTGTTGCCTTTTCTCATGCAGCATAAGACACGCAATAGCTGCTTATAAATTGATGCAAGCATGCGCATACACAGCCACCAATATGCAACAATTCTATTGGCCGATTTTTCTAACAATAGCAAAAACTATTCTTGATCATTTTAAAATTAAAAAATCATTAAAATACAGCAGCTACGAGGTGCATAAAAAATCTGAATTTTTCAACACCCAAAAATCACCAAAATCGATACAATTTGGCACAAAAATTTTTAGTTGACACTAGTCGATTGTAACATCTATTAATTAGTTAAAAATAATTTTTAAACTACACAATAAAATAAATTAACATGAATTTATTTTTTGCCATAATTAAAATTAATAATTAAAACAATTTTTAAGAAATTTAATTGCTAGATCAGATCAAGAACAATCCCGAAATCAAAACTATTTCAAAAACAGTAACAATTAGAACACTTGATCGATCAAAACGATACAAGCGAGCCTCTGATACCACTTGCTGGAATTCAAATCATGCTCAGTTGACATAAAATAATAAATTTGATAATAATTAAATTACACGGTGGAATAATTAAAATCGGACATATCGAATTCCCCAAAGGATCAACTTATGTGCATTTAACCGATCTAAAATTCAAGAACACTGAAAACAAAATCATATCTCAAATTGGAATTGTTAAGATCTCTGATTAAATTCAATCTCCGCTTGTTCTTGTACATCATGTCCGATTGTCACAAACCAAAGTCGTTCAATTGTCTGGCTTCACTAATGGTTATCCACACAAGTGACTTGAGAAACCTTCACAAAATTGGGATCGTGTTTTGCCAAAAACAATGCTAGCAGCTTAGGTTTCATAAACCTTCCCCTTTGATTGAAACCTTTGCCACATAAAAGAACCGAGAAGAAAAATAAATTTTCTTTTCTGTTTGCTTTAGCTTATTTTTCTTTTCTTTTTGCTTTAGCCATGCGGCTAAACCTGAATTTCACAAGCTAAAGGCGTTGATCTCTCGTCAGGGACAGCAAAACATAACGCTTTTATAGTTAGGTTTTTGGGCAAATTAAGTTTTTGGTTTAATTGCACTTAAATCCTTGGACTAATGGAACTTTTCAATTTAGTCGCTAAGAGATCATATCTCTAAAATTTAATTCAAGCCTATTTTAATTCCATAAAAACATCTTTATGTGTGTTCCATTAATCCCCTAACATATTGGCTATAAATATAAATTATTTCACTTATGAATATTTATATTTATATTTATATTTATATTTATATTTATATTTATAGATCATGAGCAGCATCGAGCAATGCATCACGGCCACCCAAATTCTAGGAGAGCCAATAAGGTTTGACAAGCTTTTCAGTGTATGGTATGTAAGTATAATTCGATCCTTTCATCACATATGCTAAAAAAGAAGAGCATAGTGTAATGTCTACTCTTAGCCTATTCCATATTAGTATGCAACCCCTATGTATTAAGTCCATAATCGTATTGCCTCGGCCAAGGTCTTTTAGTTAACACAGGGTACACGCAAGATATGTCCCCTTAAATTACCTAGGGTGATGAATCCTCTCTAGACCACTCATTCACCTTTAGTATGTGATAACTCTATAAAATAGTTATTTAGTCTCATTATTCATATTAAATTACCTAAGTCTTAGAGATTTTTATGTAAATTTTATTTATACTAGTTTTTTTATTTAAATTTTATTTATTTTTTACTAGTTGTTAATTTAGTATTATTTACTTTCCCTATATTTTAATTGCTTAGTTATTTAAATAATTTTCATATTTTTGAAAGTTAGAACCCAAAAGAGTTTCTAAAAGTGCGACAACTTAATCAAAAAGTAAAGTGAACCTAATCAAGCAAAGTAATTAAGTTTGGCAATTTTCAGAAATAATATGTTCAAGCTACTTAGAGACTAAGTTTTTACTTTCAGGGTTTTGATTGTAAATAGGATTCTTAGGATTAGACTTAGGACAATCCTAGATATTTTATAATTTTATTTTTATTTAGTTTTCTGACGAGGAGTGAAGCCACCATAATATTCAAGAAGCTAGAGAGATTTTAGAGAAGCTTAAAGATCAAAGATCCAGCCAATCTTAGTTTTCTCTTTCTCTTTACTCATTTTATCTTTCTTGTATTATTTATTATGGTGAAACTCCTTGGTTTTATATTTATTATGAACTAGATTTTTTTTTTCTAGGGTTGCAATGGAACCCAACATGTAGTTTGGATTATTTTATTTTATTTTCTTTATTTAATGATATTTGAGTTGTTTGTTCAATCTCATTATCAATGCTTTTAATTTGTTGATCACCAATTAGATTGATTTGGTAACCTTAATGAACTTGAAAAAAGGAATTTTGTGTTTAGACCTAGATTAAATGACATATGTTTCATATTCATTTATTAGGATGAATTGATCTACATGCTAGATAGGAATTTATGAGCATGCCATATGTGATCAAATTAAAGTCTAAGCTTAATGAGTTTCTTTTAATTCAATTTATGTAGGAATATAGTAAATTGATTAAGAGATATATTTTTATAAGACCATTAGAAGATACTTAAAAATGAATTAGAACTCTAGGTTAACAACTCATTGTCATTAGTCAAGTTAAGAGAGTAAAATTTTATTCAATTAAAATGTTAGGGAAATTGTAATCCTAGGCTTCTATTATTTATTATTTGCTTCTTTATTATTATGATTATTATTATTATTATTAGTTTTAATTTATAATTTTAATCATTTGTTTGAATAAGATTAAGTTGTTTTAATTTTAGTACTTAACAAATTTAGTATTAATTCCTCTTGGGATCGACACTCTACTTTATCACTATATTACTTGTTGCGATGTGTGCATTTGTGTGGTTAATTTTGATGACAAGTTTTTGGCATCGTTGCCTAATATACTTAAATAATGATTACTTTTATTTTCCTCAAAAGTCATCTCAATATCTAAATTCAAGGTAAATCCAAACATAATTCAAATTCATGCTTCGATTCAATCAAAAATCTCAATGCTTCAAATGGATTTCTAGTGTGTGTATAAATGATCCATTTACAAATCATTGCATGCAAACTAAATAAATTTTTATCGATGCAAATCACTAATTAATACTAGATTCTCATATCTTTGCTTTTCATCTCTCTTCCCACTAATGTAGACCAATACTTCATCAAAGATCATGTAGGACTTTATTGAGCTTGTAATGAAAGGCTAGGGTCAAGATAGGATAATGAATACATTTCAGTTAATTCATCCATAGACATTTTATATTATTCCAGATCTTTTATTGAGCTTTTCACTACAAGTCTGAAGCACATACCCCATTTTTTCTCTTTTTTTTTAATGACATTTTCCTTTTTCATGCCATTTTATTCATTTATACACTTTTATGTGTTTCTTTTCTTCTTTTTCTCTTTTTCTCTTTTCTTTTCTTTTTGTTTCCAATTTCTTTCTTTCCTTTTTTCAGTTTCATTTTTTTTCTTTTAATTTTTTTCTTTCATGTTTCACAAATACAACATAATTCAAATATGGCACATTATATTTTCTAAAACAATTTCATGCTCATGCCTATGTAACGAAGGTTGATCATGGTTTTTCTTATTAGGCTAGGCTAAAACTATATGTGATAATCAAAAGAAAAGGATATATCAATTAGGCTCAAATAGGGTATTAAAGATAAATATATAAAGGTAGGCTTATAAAGGCTCAAACGATCCAAAGATAAACTAAATCATCTCTTTAATTAGTGTTGTCTAGGATTTTGCCTCAAGAGAGAATTAAACAAATTCTAGGCCTCTAGATATAATTGCAATTTACATCAACATAAACATTCTTCAAATAAGCAATAAAAATAAATGTAAAAGAACAAGTACTCAGAATTTTCAAAAATCACATCCTAATAATGAGAAAATAAAAGAATCTAATCATAAAATTAAATCATACTTAAAATTTCCTAATAATCAAAATAAATCAATAACTTAGTTTTCATTATTCGATAAGGATCTCATCATATTAAGCACAAACATTTCAATCATACTAGACTCTTAAAATGAAATTTATGCAAAACAAAGAAAAAATTATGCAAAAATAAAGATAAAAGGAAAAAAATAAGTAGACAAGAATCAACTAACCTAGACTAATTCAACACTACTTACCTCCAAACTTAAAACAAATATTGTCCTTAATGTTTATAAATAAAAGAGATCGAATAAGAAACTACCGTTTTTTATGAAGAAAACTTGAACAAGCTTTAGTAATTCTCTTCAAATTATCACGCTTGTCAAAGTTGGTGGAAGGTTGTAAAGGAAAATCAAATAAAACAAACTTATTAGAAAATAATAATAATAATCCTAAAAATTTTTTAATTTTTTTTAAAAAAATTTAAGGTAGAAAAATAAAATTAAAAATTAAAAATTAAAAATTAAAATCTAAAAACTCGTTGCATCAGTGCTAATGACTAGGTAAAATAAAGGTTTGAAAATACAAAAGATATGAACAAAAAGGGCAAAGGGGCAGCAAGCTATAGCACCGAGATGCTACCACTACAGCGCTAGCCCTTGACATATCAGGGCACCACAACACCTATGCTGGGGATTGCAATGCCCTATAAAAAATAATTTTTTTTACACCTTGGCACCACAATGCCAAGAGTCTAGCACTGCAATGCCAAGGTTCGAAAAAAATATAGCACTATAGCGCCACTTTTGGAGCTACAAAACTACACTCTTTTTTTCTTACAAAACCTGCAAATAAGTAAAAAAATTAATAATATTGAAAAATAAAAATTTGAAACAAAATGCTAATGAATAGGAAAAAATTTAAAAAACTTGGGTTGCCTCCCAAGAAGCACTTAATTTACAGTTTCGACTTGACTATCTTTAATGTTATTTTGGGTAGGCTAAGCTGCTATAGAATCTTTGACGACCAAATTTGCCTCCTTAAAGATGTTTGAAACATTGCTTTTCATCTTGAATTTCCTAGGCCATTTTATGTCGGTAATTAACCATCCCAATGCCCTTTTATAGTTTCTTAGATGCATCAGCAAGGGTTTATGTTCTAATGAAGGTGGTTTTTGAATAAGAGGCTTTAAATATGACGTTGCATTACCTGAAAATCCCAATGATTCAAACAAATGAGTGAAACTAATGGAAAGTGGTTATACTTCCAACAACTTTGAACACCAGATAAAGTCAATGTCATCCCACTTAGAAGTTGAAATCAATGATGCTTTGAATGGATTGGTGGAATAACTCTCTATGAACACTTTGTTGGATGCCCTTTCCACCATATTAACTGCATAATACTAACCATATTTTTTTTAGAAATATGATGGTGGGTTAGACTAGTTCTTTTCTTCTTGTACCTCTCTATCATGTTTATCAACCACAATTTCATCTTTAAATAATTTGTTTAGCAATTCTAGCTCCTGACTACCCCGTTCAATCTCTTTACCATTTATAAGATTTATTTCAGCGTCACATGGTAAAGTTTTCTTAGGGCAATTGCATATGGCATTAGTAAGGTGGCCTACTTGTGTCTCAAGGTTCCTCAAAGATGCTATTAAAGTTTGAATGATAGTGCCTTGGCAATCAATTTTTTTAATATATTGCATAAACATCTCTTCTAATGATGATTTCTCTTCTAGGATAGTGTCACAATGTACTCTGGGGTAGATCCTCACGGATCTATGGATGTAAACGACTTAAAATATTTTTTTGACTAGGAAATGTCTTTTGGACCAAGACATTTCCTTCACAACATGATAAGAATGAAAAAGTATGGATTCTCGACTCGTAATATAGTGAGAGGATCGTAAGATGAATAACTCATCTTATTGGTCTCGGATGACCATCACAAAATGGCCAACGCTTGGAGTCGCCACTGATCATTTTGGGCTAGGCATGATCAGATGCCTATTGAAACCTATGTCTTGAGTTACGAAACTCAAAACATTGATCTTGTGATCTGTGTGGTATAAAGATTCACCATTGGAGTTCGGGAGTTGATTACGCACGATAAGGCATGAACCTCTTCGCGACGCCCAAAATCAGTACCTTACTAGTTATATCTTATCTCAGTTTTGATTCTTTTGATCTTAACTCATCACTATTTTGATATAACCCTCTTCTAATGCATGAATTTTATAGAGATACAAATCTAGGTTTTAATGAAAAGATTTAATCTCATATACGCCCCGGATAGATGAGGAATATAGAAATTTTTGATAAAAATGACCTCTGGATTTTACTTTGAAAATGGAATATTCTATTTTGGGCACTAGAGAGATACCCACATGGAGCATCACCCTTAATTTTACTTGAAATGATTTGAAAATATGAATGCAAATATTCATTACAAAGAAATCACATTAGTAAGGCAATAAATGAATGAACATAACATAAACCATTCAATGTAATGATAAAAAAAAGGGGTGGACTATTGGAATTTATCTCGCAATTGGCATCGATTATCTGGGAATAATTGAATCGACAATTTTTGAGACGGATCTAGGTTTCTTGATTGAACGAGGTTTTTTCTTAAAATAAATAATATTAAATTAAAATTATTAAAAACCTTTATCCTACCTTGACCCTAGCTTTTCATTAAAAGCTTAATAATGCCCCACATGATCTTTGATGAAGCATTGGTCTACATTAGTGGAGAGAATTGAAAAGCAAACACATAAGAATCTATACTAATTCATGAGCATAAATTTATTCAGTTTGCATGCAATGATTTGTAAAGGGATCATTTATATACAACTAGAAATCCATTTGAAGCATTAAGAGTTTTGATTGAATCGAAGCATGACATTGAATTATGTTTCTATCTACCTTGAATTGAGATATTGAGATGACTTTTGAGAAAAATTAAGGTAATCATTATTTGAATACATTCATCTTAATTCGTGTTTCATTTTATTTCGTTTCATTCGTTTGGTTTTATTTCTTTCTTTTGTTTTATTTTGCTTGAGAACTAACAAAATCTTAAGTGTAGGGGTGTTACAACTCTATAAAATAAAGTTATTTAGTCTCATTATTCATATTAAATTAGCTAAGTCTTAGAGATTTTTATTTAAATTTTATTTATAATAGTATTGTTTTATTTAAATTTTATTTATTTTTAATAGTTTTTAATTAAGTATTATTTATTTTCCTTATATTTTAATTGCTTAGTTATTTAAATAATTTTCATATTTTTGTAGGTCAAAACCCAAAGTTGTTTCCAAAAGTGCAACAACTTAATGAAGAAGTAAAGTGGACTCAATCCAGCAAAGTGATTAAGTTTGGCAATTTCCAAAAATAATACATTCAAGCTACTTAGAGACCAAGTTTCTACCTTCAAGGTTTTGCCTATAAATCGGATTCTTAGGATTAGAGTTAGGATAATCGCAGATATTTTATAATTTTATTTTTCTCTTATTTTCTGAAAAGGAGAGAAACCACTATAATATTCAAAAAGCTAGAGAGATTTTGAGAAGCTTGAAGATCAAATATTTCTCTTTACTCTTTTTATCTTTCTTGTATTATTTATGACGGTGAATCTCCTTGGTTTTATATTTATTATGAACTAGATTTATTTTTTAAAGGTTACAATGGAACTCAACATGTAGTTTGGATTATTTTCTTTTCTTTTCTTGATTTAATGACATTTAAGTTGTTTGTTCAATCTCATTCTTCATGCTTCTAACTACTTGATCACCAATTAGAATAATTTGAGAACTAACTTAGAAAAAGGAATTTCATGTTTATATGTGGATTGAATGACATATGTTTCATATTCATTTATTAGGATGAATTGATCTGCATGTTAGATAGGAATATAAGAGCATGCCATACGTAACAAAATTAGAGTCTAAGTTTAATGAGTTTTTTTTGTTAATTCAATTTGCATAGGAATACAGTAAATTGATTAAGAGAGATATTTGTATAAGATAATTGGAAGATACTTATAAGTAAATTAGAATTCTAGGTTAACAACTTATTATTATTAGTCAAGTTAAGAGAGTGGGATCTTATTCAACTAAAGTGTTGAGAAAAATTATAATCCTAGGCTATTATTATTATTATTATTATTAGTAGTAGTAGTAGTAGCAGCAGCAGCAGCAGCAGCAGCAGCAGCAGCAGTAGTAGTAGCAGCAGCAGTAGTAGTTGTAGTTTTAATTTATAATTTTTAATCATTTGTTTGAATAAGATTAAGGTGTTTTAATTTTAGTACTTAACAAATTTAGTATCAATTCCTCTGAGGATCGACACTTTACTTTATCACTATATTACTTGTTACGATACGTGCATTTGTGTGGTTAATTCTGACAATAGTATGCTTTATATAATACCTAAAGCCACCCTTATTTTGGTATCCATCCTTTATGGACCCATTCATGATGACTTCTACGTATGATAATTCACATACAAGGTGGCCAGTGTCATAAGTCTAAGGATCACTTACACTAATGACACAAGAGAGTATTTTCCATATGGAACTCTTATAGTAAGTCATGTTCAGTGAATTTGTTACCATGATAAGCACCCATATGTTATCCCAAGCATCTCTATACTTTAACTTATGAGACTAGTTTCATGTATCATATGCATGGAGGGTTACATATGTTAGTTTTTATGTATTGTCAATTCCATGTCTTAACAACACAATGACCAAGAATAATTTTAGAAACATAGCTTTGATGCATAAGGATTTCACAATTGCAACTCTTTACAATTCCTTTGCAAAGCCAATTTGTTTCAAGAGTTTTATCTTCATAAGACTTTTCATAACAATTATTCAAATGAAATCTTATGTATAAAGAAAATACCTCATAAAAATTAATAATATATAATGTATTTTACATGAAATACCTAAAAACTAGTGTGTTACACGCAAATTCGTTCGGCTTGCAGGGCTTACACTAACAACATGAGGCTTGACTTTACGAAGAAAAAGTTCTCTTCATTTTGCATTTGCACATGCATGTGAAGGTTGTGTGACACTATTAACTTGATCCTTGATAGTTTCTTTTATAAAGAGCTTTGAGCTAACTAGTAACGACCATTTCATTATTCTTTTGTTGAAAATCCTTAGTAACTTCTATGTTAGAGTTTTCAGCATCATCTTAAGAGTTTGATCGGTGATTTTCTTATGAAATTGCTTATCTTTCCAAGTAAGGCTATCAATCTTATCCCTTATGAAAGTAATTAGGTTATCTTTCTGTTAGATTTTAGCTGATTTGAAGGAAGCATAACTTGTTCTTTTAATGATGTTGTGTCAGTTCTTATAAAGTTCATTACTATAACTTGATTTTGGAGGAGACAATGGAATAAAGGTGCTACTTCTTGAATAGCTATCTTCTTGCATTTGATCCATTAGAAGAATCAATTTGTCTAACAAAAGCTTCTTCTAAATTTGGAGAATTATCATCATAAAGTGGATTTGATTAAACACTAAAAAAGTTTCATCACACAGTTCAACATGAGCTCTTGTCTTCTTTCTAATTCCCTAAGGATGAGTAGGAATACCAACTCTAATTAATAAAGTGGGACAGACTATAGGATTAACTCGAGTAGGCTTGAGAGTTGGTTTATTGGCAATACTTTTCTTGGGAGCTATTGTGATTTTGTAACTTGATTTTTGATGAAACAAGATGAAAGACAAAGATTGTTATCAGACATGTAAAAAATTTATGTTACAAATATCATTTCAAAAATATGAAAAAAAAAAGTTTGGAGACTAATAGTAATTTTAGTTATCAAACTTTCAAGTAATGTTCTCAAAAATTCTTAAAATAAATAAAAAAATTCATTTGATTTTTTTTTAGAATTTTTTTAATTCAAGGATCTTCACAACTTGAGCTTTAATGCTAAAATCTATTTCAAGTGTCTTCGAGGCTTGATCATGAAAAATGAGATTAGTGTTTTTACTTTTGATTAAACTAGATCAGAGAGCATTTCTCTTGAAAATTCTTGAGAACAATTAGTGTTTTTTTAAAATTTCTTCAATTTTTCAATTTTTCACAGCTTTCTTCTTAAGAGTTTGGAGAGGATTTGGATCTTGAAAATCTTCTTTCCAAGCTTTCAAATTGTGAAATTGCCTTGAATAGTTTAAGGGAGGTCATTATTTTATAGTGCTAGCTAGCTAGGTGGAAAGCATTCTTAAAGAATATAGTTTTTTCATAAAAGAGTTCTAAAATAAGTTATCTTTCTTATTTATCTCTTATTGAATTTAATTAGGGATAAAAATAATTTTTAAACAATTTTGTCTTTTTATGATAAATTTCTATAAGAATTTCACTTTTTTATTTATCTTTAAGTTATTTTAATTAGATATATAATTTGATTGGTCAAGCTATGTCTGCATATCTAATCAACTATGTAAATAATTAATTATGATGTCATTGCATATGATGTCTTTAATTTTATATAGTGATGCATAATTTAATTGAAAGTTCTCTAATAAAAAAGAAAATTTAATTGACACACCGCAATTTATAATTGGTCAAAATTTTTTCTACACTTAACGCTAGTGAGTTTCACCTCTATGTTAATATTATATTATATTATATTATATTATATTATATATATTCATTGAATGTGGATATGTAATTAACCTTCATAATTCTTTCAAATAGAAATTAAAAGTCAAATTCAAACCTAAAACACTCCTTTTAATTGTTTTTAGAGATGTTCATAATATGATTAGATTGGATTCGAAGAAAAAATTTCCTTTGGTTTAAGCTTCGTTTGATTCGAAACTCATTTTATTATTTAAAATATATTAAAAATAATATTAATATATTTATAATTAAATTTAAATAAGTTTTTCGTTAGTTAAATAATAATCCTACTCTGCTTAAATCAAGAATTGAAAATGAAGAATAATAAAATCAATCATCATTATAATAATTGTTTAACCTCTAACATTTAACTCAAATCATAACATTAGACAATCTCTAGAAATCTATTAGGTTAAATTACTAAAATAATTTCCGAATTATTTCACTTTTTTAAGTAAGCCACTCTATTTTTCTTACCCAAATAACATTTATGTTTTGATTTCTATCCAAATAAGTCCTTGTTTCATGTAAAACATTAACTTATGTTAATAGTTTATTAAGGTATAAATATGAGGTTAGGAGTTTATTTAGATACAAAATTAAAGGTTAAGTATTTATTTAGATGAAATAAAAGTACAAAACTTATTTAAATAAAATGATAAAGTTTAAGAGTTTTTTATTATTATTTTAACTAAATTATTAACATAATTTTCAATTGTGTCACCATTAAATTTATATACAAGCTATTGGTAGGGCTATAATGTTTGATGAACGGTTCGATCTTTGTTTGTTTATGTTTGTTTATCAAGCTAAATGAACAAATATAAACAAGATTTTGAAGTTCGTTTATTAAACAAGTTTAATTTGAACTTCATATTTTTAGTTCATTTAAGTTCCCGAACAAATTCATTAATGAATTGCTTAAATTCCATTTAATAAATCGATTAAAGCTTGTTTAAAATTTGTTTGTTGTTGGTTTATAATATAATTAATATTATTTTGTGTTATATTTTATTTATTTATGATATAAATTATATTATTATGTTTTATTATTTTATATATAAAACTAAGAAACATATTTATTTGTTTGTTTAATTTTTTTTGTTTATTGTTCATAAACAAATTTTTACTGGTTTGAGCACTTGTTTGTTTATGTGTTAATGAATATATTTGTTTAATGTTTGCAAATAAATTCAATTAATTCAAACAAAGGGTTAAATATTCATTTGGCCATGTACTTTTGCTAGATTTTTAGTTTGGTATCTAAGAAAAATTATCAACTTAGTATTTGAACTTTTATTCTATCATATATGTTGACCTTTTAGACAAATACTATTAGTTAAAGGTTGACATGATAATCAATAGTCAATGAAAAGGTTGACATGTAGCAAAAATGCTACATTATTGTGCCACATCAAGGTAAATTTTTAAATTATTAATTTTAAAATATTTTTACATTTAAAATTTTTTAATTTTTTTAAATTTTTATAATGATGTGACACTGATAATGTGATATTTTTATTACGTGTTAAGCTCTTATTGATTATTGATTAACATTTAACTGAAATTATTATTTCAAAGGGCTAATATACATGACAGAATGAAAGTAAAAGTATTAAGTTGATATTTTTTTTTTGTATCAAACAGAAAATTAAGTTAAAGTAAACAAACAAACTACAACATATCTAATCTTAAACATAACAAGCTTGAACACAACTTTAAATTTTTAATAAACATGAATGGATACGAATAAACTAAAAAATAAATAAATAAACATGACAAAAAACCCATTCATTTAAACTTGGTTCATTTTCATTTTAAACAGTGAAACCCTTTACTTGATTTTCATCATTGCTGAACAGCTAAGATCTTATGGTATTTGCATCAATCAAACGACCAGCGAAAACTTAGAACCATCATTCATGCCACACCAGTGGCAACAAATTCTAGACTGTGGAAGCCATTTTCCGCTTTTGTTTCTCTTGTCTCTGAGCATCATTATCCCTTATATTTGTTTAAATCATTTCTAAATGCTTCCAGCAGAAGGGCTTAAAAGGAGTACCATATTCCCACCTCAATTAAAAAAAAAAATTATAATTTGAAAATAAAATAAAAATTATAAATATTGAAATTTGAATTTTATATTTAATCTTTTAAAATAATCACACAAATTAAATGAATCAAACCACAAATTCAATTCGGTGTCTAAATTTGCTAAAAAGAAAATATTGCCTTATTTGAATGTAAATAGAGTCTTGTGGGTTTTGCTCTCTTGCGACTTTGGAAAGCCATTGAGCAATTATGGTAATAAAGGTGCAATTAATCACCTCATTAGGAATATTGGCCTTAACGGAAAATTTCCTTTTCTTTTCTTATTCTCTGTGTTGGACATGCGCATGTCTGAATGTGGACACGATATGATTCAGCCTGTCAGATACCTTCATTTAGTGGTTATTACTATTTTTAGTGTCATTGTTTTTTGATTTTCTGGCTTCTGACAACCGCTACTTCTTATCGTTGTATCTGATTTGAGTGGGGTTGCCAATCAGACTACAATAATAAAAAAGTGAAATTGTGAAATCTCAACTGTAAAGCTAGATAAAGTTAAAGGCAGAGATTGGAAGCTAAGGTGTAGAGAGGTGAATATAGCACAATAAGAGTTGGGCTAAACAACAGAAGATCTTTTGACTTTTATTACAAAAGAATCCAATTTTCTCGTCGAATATTAACCTATTTCTCAAATAACGAGGCAAATGAAATAGCATATTTGGTACGTAGAATGGATTCATTATTAATTATTGGTTTATGTATGAAAATAGCAAATTCCAAAATAAAAAGAGAGTCTCAGCAGGTATTCTTATGAAATCAAACTTGTATTTCCCTAAAGAGATAACCGGTTTAATAATAATAATAATAAAAAAAAAGCTTTTGTAATCAATATTAAATCCTTGAATTAAATGGATTCAGCTATATATATGTCTATCCAACTTCTTCGGCCTGTAGAAGAGGCCTATATAGCCCCAGACAGCAGCCCTCATAATCAAACATTGAGAGATATTGAGGGGATGAATAAGAAAATGTCTTGTTTCCAATGTATAGTTGCCACTCTTTTCTTTGCCTTTTTGCTTCCACCGGGATCCTTAGCCTGCACATTGAGTCCATCATTTTATGATAAAACATGCCCAGAGGTATTTAGCATCATTCGGGAAATCATCAAAGATGCTTTACTCTCTGATCCTAGGATTGGTGCCAGTCTTCTTAGGCTTCACTTCCATGACTGCTTTGTTAATGTAATAAACAAAATCTTATTTTTCTTTTAGCTAATTTCTCTTTCTCTTCTTCAGTGTCACTTTTCTGCTTGATTTAAAGATTTTAGCCTAGCTAGTTCTTATTATTATTTTAGCCAGCTTTAGTTACTGCCATATACTTATGTATTGCAAACATTATGTCTGTTTAGTTTCTTTCTGTTACTCTGTTTGCATTTCTATTAATTACTAATGAATCGAAGCTAGCAAAGAAATGATTTTCTCTATTACCTAATTATTTTATATAAAAAATTGAATCATAGATTTGGCATATAAAAGTCATTCATTTGTATCTATGGATGACAATGAATAATAAAAAATTGAATTTCAGATAGTACTCAATATGATTTTTGTGAATTTGGGTGTTACGAATTTGGATAATTTTGATATTTATTATTTATGATTTAGGGTTGATACGCATTGAAATCCTTAGATATTGGATATCTGAATCTACTTTGGTTTTGATTTGAATAATATCATATATCTAAATCTGCTTTACTTATACGGATAACAGATTCTAACCTTCTAATTCAATATCCATATACATGTTTATTTATTGTTTAATTTTATATTTTAATTTTAAAAATATTTAATCATTTTAAATATTTAATAAATTCGTATATTCGACAAATATGATACCTAAATCAGATACAAATTCAGATTATATTTGAATAGTATACAAATAATAAATAGATTTAAATGTCATATAAATTAAATTTACATTTAAATACTTTAAAAATTGTAAATATCTGATTAATTGTCATCCAAGATATCATAAGAAATTGGTTTGCATGAATTGCCATTTGCATATAATATTGCACCGTCTAAATATCTCCTTTCCATGCAATTGTTTGATTACCTATCCCTTCTATTTATAGTTCTTTCCTAATTGCCAAGAATTTATAGGCTTGAAAGTAACAATGCTAATCTAAAATAAAGAAATCAGTTTGTTGCTTTTCTTAATGTAAGGACTAATAGAGATATTTGTCTAATTTACTAGTAGAACAAGATAATTGATATTTGATCTATTTTGTCCTTACAAAGTAGTCTTCAACTTTTAGCGTTTGGGAAGCAAGAAAATGATATCCTAACAATAGTTAAACTTGGGGTGTAAAAACAATTGTTTGCACTACGCTTGCAGGGTTGCGATGCATCCATTTTATTAGACAACAGCGCTATCATAGAAAGTGAGAAAGAAGCAACTCCCAATAATAACTCAGCAAGGGGATTTGAAGTTGTTGATTCCATGAAGATTGCTCTAGAATATGAGTGCCCTGGCATTGTTTCCTGCGCTGATATTCTGGCTATTGCAGCTCAAGAGTCTGTCAATCTGGTACTTATCTTAGCAAGTTCCTTAATTTATGCTTTTCTTGTTTTAATAGGGACAAGATTTATTTGTCATGGATAATAGAGAGATTAATATTAAGAGAAAAATAGGTAGACGATAAATTCTTCCGCGTTCAATAATATCACTGCAGGCAGGAGGTCCTTCATGGCTAGTTCTATTAGGAAGAAGGGATAGCACAACAGCAAATCGAACACTTGCCAATTTAGCTATTCCAGCGCCTTCTGAAACGCTTGGTGTTCTCAAATCCAAGTTTGCAGCCGTGGGCCTCAACACCAGTAGCGATCTAGTTGCACTTTCAGGTAATTATTACTGCTAAAAGAGCAAGAAATGGACATCAAACCTTGAAATGAGGCCAGATATTAGCCTATTTGATCGTTAAGGATATGCCTAAATATTTTCAGGTGCTCACACTTTTGGAAGGGCTCAATGTGAAAGTTTCATTGAACGACTATATAACTTCAATGGCACCGGAAATCCAGACCCAACATTGAACGCAATGTACTTACAGACGCTACAAAAAGTATGCCATCAAGGCGGAAATGGTAGTGTTTTGGTGAATTTAGATCCTACAACACCTAATATCTTCGACAAAAACTACTACACTAACCTCCAAGCTCAAGAAGGATTGCTGCAAAGTGATCAAGAGTTGTTTTCTACTAGTGGGGCTGATACCATTGAAATTGTCGATACTTTTAGCAGCAATCAGATTGCTTTCTTCACAAGCTTTGTGGTTTCGATGATAAGAATGGGAAATATCACTCCATTAACGGGTAAGGAAGGTGAGATAAGATTGAGTTGCAGAAACGTTAATGAGGGCTACTCCACAAGATCAAAAAAATGGAGCTCTAGCTAAGGTCTAGCTCATGCCATTTATTGCAAACGGGGAAAAAAACTACAATAATCTATGTATTGTAGCAGTAAGTGAATGGCTATTTTACCCCACACGAAATAGCAAAAGGCATCCATATGGTTGCACTGTAAATTCGAAAAGAAATTTATCAGAGTTGTGTCCAGGAATTATTATTACTTAATTATGTTAGAGGAATTAGAGAAGGAAACAAGAAGGTAAAATAATATTAGGAAAGTCAGCTAATTTCGAAGCGTGTAGAACACATTTTTATGATTTTAATATGTATGCAAGATACAAGATAACCTTTAATATTTCATGCAGAACTAGTGAAAATGATTGAACAAAACAGCTTTATGTGTATAACAAATATACGTATCTTTCAATAAGATACTCTTCTATAAGAATTGTGTTGTTTCACAGTATAATATTTTCTTAGAAGAGTTGATCTTTAAAGGACAATTAATCAAAAGTAATTACAGCTTTTAAAATCAGTTATAATTTCTAGAATTTAATTATTCTGAAAGTAAAGTAACAACAAAAATTAATTGCTGGATATACTATTTAAGCTTGACTTTTTTAAACAATGTGAGATATATTTGCTACCCACCAATATTATAAACTACTAACAATCCCCCATCGCTTTGGAATGTTGGTAATTTAATTAATATGTAGCATTTTCACACAAACAAATATTATGCATATAGGAAGTATGTTTCAATTTGAACTATCAATTAGTAGATGTATCTTAGAACTTTAATGAAATTTTGGAGCTCGCGAATTGAACCACAATGCCCTATTATTGGAATTGAAGATACATATACATAATATTTATTTATACTTTTATCAAAAGTTGTTCAATTTTAAAACTACTATGACTGTGCTTATCTTGTTTTTAATAAACATTTACAAGAGAAACTCCAATTCTTCTTGTTGAAATGACAATACTTCTTATATTTATGCAATAAAGCTTTTATAATATCCCTATTGCTTTAGACATTTGAATTATCATAGTTCATTTCTTTCCCTTACAAAAACACATCCATTATCATTTTCACTTTAACATTTTACCCTTAACTGCATACAATATTTTCTTTTAGGTATCTTGATGAAAGAAACTTAAAATGACTTCACTGGAAGCTTAGAAATCAATATTGCAAAAACCATTTGCCTAGGTGATGTTGACCTTGAAGAGGATGCTTACAACTATGCCTTGCCCTTCAATCTATTGAGAATGATTTAGCAAGAAAATAAGCAACTAATGCCCCTTGAGGAACCAATTGAAATCACAAATTCGGATACCAAAGATGATATGAGGGAAATCAATATAGGAACTATTATATCATTGTAGACACCTTATTTTGTCGAGACCCTTCATTGATTTTTTTTTTCATTTTAGGGGTTAAATGGAATTTTCTATGTTACAGTTTTCTCAAATGAGTTATAGATGATAAAAAGGTCCAATTGAGGTCCTAGTTAGTTTCCATTGGCTTAGTTTAACATAATAAGGCATCTAAGCTTAACCGTTTGATCTAGGGGTAGGTGTCGGATTTAAAAAACCAGGACCCGGGTCTTGAAAATCTGAGAATGTCAAAAGTTGATTGGTATATGTCTTTTCAGGTAATAAGAGCATTTGTTGATGACATTTGAATAAAAAAAGACTTTTAGAATTTAAAATCAAAAGTCAACACAGTGGTAAAAGTCAACTATAGGCCATGTTAATTATAAAAAGTTAATTTTTTAGTTTAGAGTTAGATTTTGAAATTGGAAGAGTTTTACAACTCAAATTTGAAAATTAATTACATCAAAATCAAATTGAATGTGGACTTTAGGTTAAGAACATGTAATTGAGACTGGATCATATAAGGACCTTAGGAATTTAAAGTGTTGGGACTTCTTGAGGGTCTAATCCGAGAGGTCTAAGATAGAAGATTTTAGATTTTTCTAGGGAAAATCATTAGAACATATTTTTACTACAGGATAGAACATTCAATTGCATTTTTGCATTGACATATCATGATCAATTGAATGTTACAAAAAGTTATACATAGACTAATGTAGGAACCATGCCTTAGCCAAATTCAACATGTCTAAATATGCAAAATTTTGCCAATCTATTTATTAAGGGAATTAATGTCATTTCTTTTTTATTTTTTAGGAGATTAGTGATTAAGCTAATATTACCTTAGGGTGATTTAGGCTCAAATCACCAGCCTAAATGCTTATAAATGGGGGTGAATATCTACATTTTTATAATCTTTAAACACTTATAAGATTTTAGAAATTCTAGAATATTTATTTTCTCTCGTTCATCATTTTTAGGAGAAGACTAGGCTTAGAATAGGTATAATTTCTAACTTTCCTCTTTAATTTCAATTTAATTTCATGATTTTGATGATTGAAACATGCTTCTTGATGCTTAATTGATGTTTAGCTAAGCTTGTTCCATGATCTATAACATTTGACCAATTGAATCATGTTGTTATGATATTTTGACTTTTTTTTGCTTGATTTCTTGTTGTTTACAGCATGATCCTGTGATTAATTGTTGAAACCGAGCTTGAATCAAGATTTATAACAAGATGAAGTACTTAATAATGAGATCTCATGAGACCTAGGGTTCAGCCGACATACTGTTGTTGAGATTTTGATAATTTGATCTAAATTGAGCTAGAATCTAAGGATGTTGAGCTGAAATTAGAGAGTTTAGATGATGAAATCATGATCCTCTAACTAAATAAGTTGTTCAAACATGCTTAGGAGCCTATTCCTTAGTTCTACTAGCTTAGGCTATGTGGGTCTTGAAATTAAGTGATGCTTCCTTGCATGATCTCACTAATTTAAGCTAGTTTGAGCTTAAGCTTTGTAATTAGAGTTGGAATCTTATGCTTGATAATGAAATCTTAGCTTGCTGAACTTAAAGAAGTATTCAAAGAAGAAAAGCTTAACTTAGTTAGGTTTAGCCACCTTAGTTTCTTAGTGTACTTAAGTGGGCTTTACATAATTGATGCTTAATTAGTGAAATTTAGATGAATTAAGTTGAGTTGAACATGGGTAAGATGAAACTGATGCTAATTTGATGATATTTAAGTTTACTTGTTCAATTATTGAGCTTAAATGATCAAAAGCATGTTTTGATTATTGATCGTGTTGATTGAATTGAATCCAAGCTTATTTTCTTGTGTTTGATTGTTATTTAATGAGAAATTAGTGTTTAGATGAGCTTAAATTGTTTAGGAGAATCGATCATATTGAATTTTTATTCTTAGAATAGGTTTTGTGGATGATTAGTTGCTAGAACTGTAGCTTAGTATTCTACATGTTTCATAGAATGCATGTTAGGGTGTTTAGGATGAGTAAAAGCCTTGTTTTCAGAAAAAGATCCCCTGAGGGCATGCTTTGGTTCACTTAATTAGTGGGTGAATCAAGGTTTGGTTTTATTTAATAAATTCTTAAATGAACAACTTGGGGACAATAAATAAAAAAGCTTGAATTAAAGCTTATTTGGAGCAAATAAAAGTGCTTTTAAGTGTTGAAACTTGTTTTCTTAAGTCTAAACTTAGTGAGCTTTAAGGTGGGTCATTAGGTGATGTTTAGGTAAGTCAAATGGTGATGTTTAGTGTCACTTAGTTGCTGATTACAGCACCCAAGTGAGTGGCATTTGTATGCCCTTCACTTTTTAAGAATAAATAATAATGAATAAAAATGATAAAAGCGGAGACATTCGCATGATTCCGAAACATATCCCAACGTCAAAAAACATAGTTCTAGGTCTTAGCACTTAGAGGTCTTTGTTGTTTCCTCAAATAAGACATTCATAAAGTCTTTTTGTTCTCATTGTGGGATGTTTAAATGTCTAGATATATGTTTTAAAAATTTGACAAAAGGTTTTATGATCACAAGTTGTGTCAGAGCTAATGTTGCAGTTCAGCATAAAAAAGAAATATTTTGAATAGGTTTAGACCTTAAGAAATTTTTTATAGTTTTTCCTATAATCTTTATTGATTGAGTTATGTAATAGGCTTTTGAAACATTTGATTTCCTGATTGGATGAATATAGAAAAACTCCTGAACAGGAGCTATTTGCACAACACTATTTTAGCGCTTGATTAGTAATACGAACTATTTTTTATGACGATTACTATTTTTGTGTATTTCCTTATATTTTATATGAAATTAGAATGAATAATATTTCCAAGAATATATGGCTTGTCTAGTGAGTATTTTGAACAAATCAAGAAAAAATTCCAGAAGATAGGCTGATCAAACATGTTATGTGTTGCAATAGCTTCTAATTAAAAAATTTACATGATAGCCAAATGATTTTCTAAAATTTGTTTTGAATATTTTTAGATTGAAGTATAGTGAGCCAGCATTGCTAGAATTTAATTTGATGATTTTATGTGATAGCATTGCTAGATACTTGTAAGGTCAAATCCATCCCTTATTTTCAAGTCCTTTTGAGTTTGTTGTTCACTATTTCAAGGCTTTCGGATGTCTCGGGATTGATTTAGGAAGTTATGCTTAGTGTGTCCATAGGTCTATGTGAGTCCTATAAAAGGTCCCTAATGACTCATATAGCTTTTAATTAAAAAATTTACATGATAGCCAAATGATTTTCTAACATTTGTTTTGAATATTTTTAGATTGAAATATAGTGAGCCAGCATTGCTAGAATTTAATTTGATGATTTTATGTGATAGCATTGCTAGATACTTGTAAGGTCAAATCCATCCCTTATTTTCAAGTCCTTTTGAGTTTGGTGTTCACTATTTCAAGGCATTCGGATGTCTCGGGATTGATTCAAGAAGTTATGCTTAGTGTGCCCATAGGTCTAGGTGAGTCCTATAAAAGGTCCCTAATGACTCATATTGAAGTTTCCAAGTTGAATTAAATAAAAATTGATTTTTCATATTATTTTCAAAGTTATGATTCTTTCAATTTAGTCTAATTGTACTGTTTTTGTGATTTCTTTTCAACAAAATAAATTTTAATAAATAGTATTAAAAATGAAGTTAATTAGTGATATTTTTAGAGTCAAATGCTTATATGGAATTTTTCATTTCTAAATGATTTTAGCTCCAAATCTGTTATAAATTTGAGCTAGTCTCGATAAGAGTTTCGAGATACAATTTTAGTGTTATTTGTTTGATTTTGATGAACAAAAATGGGGATTATGGTTGAATACATATAATTAATATCGGGAAAAACGAATTTGGATATGTGTGATTAGTTGTTACCAAGTATTGGGTATCACAAGAAGGATCGAATCCTTACTTGTGATGTAGCCAACTCTAGAGCTCAACTTATAGATCTCTAGTATATGCAGGCTATAAAATTTTTCCTTCAGAGTTTCATTACTCTTTAGTGAATGGATTTTATATGTGACTATCACATCTAGCCAAAAAAACCAGTCGCAACTCTTTAACCCAATCACTCTTATATTTCGGTAGAGAAGGTTTAGACAAGCAATTCATTTGACCAGTGGGGCCCTATGATGATTCAAAGTATCATCTGTTTTAAAATGTCAAGATTTGTATCTCGATATATTATGACAGCTTTTTGGGCACTCCGCTAGGGACATTGGAGAGTCAGGCCTCAGACAAGTCATACATTGTCTGAGTTTTGATTTTTCTTGGTTTTAGTTGATTTTCACATATAATCCCCTCGATATTTATCTTTGTGATTGATTGTTTGTTTGATTGATTATTATGATATTGCCATGTATGTTAACCTTGTTGCAAAAAAAACAAAATCGATGTTGCGCTTGTTTACAAAAATAAGAAAAAATTATGTATATCTCAGATGGTGAAATGAAATCTACATTTAGAGCTTTTCTCAGAACACATTGCGCTAGCATATGCATTAGACTTTCTACTAAATATTGTCCAATGGAAAATATAAAACCTATTTTAGGATATATGGGGTTATTAACCGATTGCGTGATTAACAATCCATTTAGTTGGCTAAAGGCCTCGAGGTTTATTGCTCTTATTTTTTGTCTATATGAACATGAGCAATTTACTCACCTAGATTGAACCCATTCTGCGAAACCTATGATGGGTAAAAGATTAGGGTTCCTTGGCTAGCCTTACCTGGCAAGAGGAATGAGTTGGGTACCATGTGCATTAGAGGTCATGTTAATCCTGCATATAATGAGCTAAAAAAAGCTAAACTTAGTCAACCATACCTAGAAGTCTAGAAAGGGTTAAAGTTTAAGTACAATCTAGAAACGCTTCTAACCTTCTTTTGTTTTATTTTTTTCAAGTCTAGATCTCGAATGGTGTCAATCAAACTTTATCACTAAGGATATTTATTATCCTATTGATACAAATTTATATTTACATTTGATTATAACTCACCATTTGGCCATCAGGTTGGTGGCTAAAACGTGTCTAAAAAATAAAAATCGAGTTGAGGTGAATGGACACGTTAGGGTTTTGCATCATGAATGTTATAGTGTTAAGAACGTTTGAATGTGACATTGTGCCATCAAATTGATAGTTCATGAAGATACTAGAAACACTATGATAGCTTGATTTTGTGAAAAGTGTCCCAAAGGGAATCAGTGCCCTAAATTTGACCATGTATCGATAGGGCTAGTCTTTTAGAGTCTGGTTATAGGGTATGAACCCTAATACCAAAATAAAGTGTCTTTTTTATTACAAAAGGCTGCAAAGCCCAGGAATGAAATTTTCAAGACCATCCAGAATATTGGAATTATTATGAATATGACTAATCTATGATTTTGTTGGCCTTGTTTGTTTGCTTTGCATGCATTTGAGCGTAATTATTAATACATTCAAAGGATATTGATACAAAAGGGATGGTGTTTATCCTATAGGTCATTCGATATAGGGAAACATATGGTCTTGATAAAGGAAAATTTTTTTGTAGTGAAGGATTGGTCGAAAGGGATTCAAAGGAAATATGGGGATATTTTGAAACTCAGCTATGTCGTGCTATTTTTGGTATGGTCAGTATTGAGTTCTGACAGAATAACTTGTTAAATTTGTGGGCCTTATGGGATTAATAGGATGATGTCGAGAAAGATCTATTCATTGAAAATTATAGGGATATAACATATTTGGTTTGGGTTAGGATAGATGAAGGGTTGCTCCGAGTTATGGCGTAATTTCAGAATCTGAGGTATTGATGCTTTACTTTTTATAAGAAGGATATGGTACCAATGATTGAAGGGTATACCATTCTATTGCATGTGGAGTGTGTCATTCCTGATGCGGTGTATATTAAAGAGCCTAGTCCACTGATACTGAAAAGATGGTTGGCCAATATCATTAAAGCATCAAAGGCTCGGATTGAGGCATATATGGTCTAAAAAGGTCAAATTGACTTTATATCATGGCATAGGCTATGAGATTTGATAGATGATTACCTAGATCCAGAAAAGAAAAAAGATATCTTTGTGATGGTCGTTTATGGGTTAGTGATATTCCTTATGCTTCTGGGGCATATTAATGTGATAATGGTTGATTTTTTTGATTGGTTAAGGTACAATATCAACCCGGCTATGGTGATTATAGCTGATATGATATATCCTTGAACTTTTGCAAGGGAAAGGCTAGAAATAGGTTCTTTGGGTATGCATTATTGCTACAAATATGGATCCATAGTCACTTCTAAACATATGTGAAATATGATATCTAAATGTGTACTAGCTCTTTCTCATCAATTGTTGAACTTTGGGAAGGATTGGCCAAGAGTTTATACCAAGGATTAGTGAGTGTTGGTATTTTTGAACTTTAAGAAGGATAATGTTACATGGAGAGTGCCTTGAATGTTCTCTCGAGCTATATTATATCAATGCTGATGCCAATATGGTGCTCTTCTTAGGTATCTTGGGTTACACTGGCTATGCTCCTTTGATGGTTCAAAATGTAGCTTGAGACCTAACAATTATTCCTCTAACTCGTGATCTTGGCAAGTTTGATTTTGCATATGGAAAAAATAGCCATATAAAAAGAATATGAGTCATGATTAATGAATGAAGAGAGACCTATAGCATATAGATGGCCAAATATCATGATGATATGATGCTAGCTTATGAGGTTTAGAGAGATAATTAGGTTAATGACACCATCTTACTTCTGGATGAGGATGTAGTTCTTTCAATATAATAACCATTGTCCGAGATGAAATTGTTGAAGTGTTTAAGTCAGAGTAGACAGCGTTCTTGGCAGAGATTGCTCGATTAGAAGCTGAAAACAAGTAGTTACAGTATGATCAAGCTGTATATGAGTGCTAATGGAAAAAAGTTGTAAGAAAAGCGGATAATGACAAGTGAGGTGTGGAAGAACTGTATTAGGGCAACAAACAACTTAGCCTTGCTTTAAAAGGTGCTAAGGTAAGTAAGACATCCAAAGACTTGGAACTCAAAGTGTCAATCTAAATAAGAAAATGGACTTTTAGAGAGATAAAGCCAAAAAGAGTGTAGAATTAGTGGTCAAGATTTCAGCTAGCCTGCTATTGTGCCAAAAGAAGAATGACCTACTCTCGTTTAACTAAAAGTTTAGAATGATGTCAAAATGAAACCTGAATCTCCATCAAACTGATGTTCCCATTAAAGAAGAAGAACAAACGCTAAGCATTGTCCTAGTGGATAGGCAAAACCTATGTCAACTAACTTTCTTTTATGGATGTACCTAACCTATTTTCTGTAAAAAAAATAGATATTATCTTGGATTTTTTTGATGTAATAATTGGATTTTGGATAGAGGTTTATATTAAAACTATTGCTTAACTAATGCCTTCAACTTTTTTGTAGATTATCCATGTCATTGCATCTATACTAACACATTCCTTTTGTATATATATGTGTGTTGCATTCATGTCATAACATGCATAATAATCTAATATGGGACTCTAAATTTAGTGTTATTCTTTAAGGGAAAAAATTGTGAACAGGGGATAAATGTGAAAATACTATTTAGAAGACATAGACTACTCATTCTTGTCTTAGAAATATGGAGAATGATTTAATAATTAGGATAGAGAAGATGGAGAAAGCACAAGGAAGGATGCTAAAAGATCAAGAGGAACTTAGGTTACAATTGGCTAAGATCATGGAGTTGATGACATTCGCCACTAAAGGGAAGAAGCAATTTTGAGGCTTGGGTTCTTGGACCAATGATATCAATCTTAAGGGAAAATCTAATGAATCTATAAATAGTGGACATATGGGAAATCTAATGAATCTGTGAATAGTGGACATATGGAAAATCTAATGAATCTATGAATAGTGGACATATAGGTAATGTGATGCTTTCGATTAAAGTATCTCAAACCTTACCCTTTGTTAGGATTGTTCCTATAATGCATATGCTATAACACTATAGGTGATTATTGATAAGGGGTTGAATTTGGGGTCGACTCGAAAAAATGCATTAGTTTTTGACCTTGATGAGTCTGTCAAGTTGGATAGGCTTATGATAGAATCATCTAAGCATGCTGAAAAAGAGCAAGTGCAATTACTAGTCATAAAGAAGAGATTAAGAGCTATAGAAGGAATAGATATAAGTTCGAAGAGGTGGATACTAAAGAATTCGGCTTGGTGTTTGGGTTTCTAAAATTCAAGACACCAAAATTTGAGAAGTTCAATTATACCATGTGTTCATCTATTCATATTAGGATGTATTATTGCAAGATGGCAGGGTACAAAAATAATGACAAGCGATTGATCTATTACTTCTGGGATAGCTTTAATGGTGCTGTACTAGGGGGTATGTGGGGTTAGACAACGCTAAGATTCAAACATGGTCAAATTTAGCTCGAGCATTCCTGAAATAGAACAAACATGTCAAAAATTAGGCACCCAATAGGATGGCATTACAGAATATGGGAAAGAAGTCTAATAAAAGTTTCAGGCAATATGCTCAAAGGTAGAGGGAAGAGGCTACACAAGTGATTCCTCCCTTAATAGAGAAAGAGATGATGATTATTTTCATTAGTACTTGGAAGGCTCTGTTCCATGAGAGCTTGGTTGGTAACGCCACCAGGAATTTTGCAGATATGGTGCTACCTAGAGAAATGATAGAGAGTGCTCTTAAGAATGGCAAGATGTTAAGTACGAAATCTTTGATAAGTAAAAGACCAATCTCTAGGAGAAAAAAGAAAATTTATGCAATTTTGTTAGCATTGATAATCGTTAGCTCATGAATCCTATATCTTACTATCCCTACAATCTTATAGTATTCGGGCTGAGCTTAAACTGTTACTTGTTTGCTCCCTAACCTATAGTCACTACTGCTTATAACTCGGCATACATGCACTCATAAAGTAGTAATCAAAGTACCCAAAATACTTAAAACCCTATGAATAATCCATAACCCACTAGACCAGCCTATAATAAATAACAGTTCATCCTAATTCCCATGTCTTATTGTGATCTGTACCCATAGTTACTTCAGGGATAGTTGATAGCACCAATTCATGTCACACCCTTACAATCTCTTTACTTAAAATGGTATTATGCAAAAACTATAAGTAAGTATCATAGAGGTGTGCAAGTTTATTCGATGGGAAACTTTTTGCTATTTAAAAAAAGGGTTCAAGGCCATATTAATGCTAGTGAGCTAAAGTTTGAAAATAAACCGAGTCCTAATGTTGCTGAAAACCCATTACCTAATCATGTTAAGCATAAAGTAAATGCAGTGATGGTGGAGAAATCACATAGGGTTAAGATAAGGGTTGACAAGGTGAAGGCTCTTATAAAAATGGTTTGGGAAACTCTAGTGAAAGCTAATATGATCCCAAGGAAGTATTAGTAATTCCATGGTATGGATGTACACATGTTGCAAAAGTGTGATGATTTTTGAGTTATTGTTCAGAAGTTAATGGACAACAAAGAGATAAAATTTTATAAGGAATTGCAAGAATTGATAATCGAGTCAGTACACATGATTACTAAAAAGTTTGCAACAGTTCTAAATAGAATTAGTAGACCAATAGTTATTCGCTACATTAAGTCTGCTGTTAGTGCTATAGCTATAACACTTACTTCGCAAGTAGTCATTAGGGTCTCTAAACCATTTTCATGCAAGAGTGATAAAGTCATTCGGTAAAAGTATGAGTTCAAAACTGTAATAGCAAAAAAGTTAAGTCATTAAGTTAATGCTGTGACAAAAGTACGTAGCATGACTGGGAGTGCAAGGTGTTATGCTATGTCCACTAAAGTTGGTTGTTAATGAAGTAATTAGTGGTAGATCGGAAGTGGTAATGGAGACCATTTCTAAGGAAATGAAAAAACTGATGTTGAGTGAAAAGTTAAAAAATGCTTAAAGTTTATCAAGCATAGTGAGTATAGCATTGTGGAGTAGTTAAACAAGTAACCCGTTAAGATATTAATGCTATCTTTGTTGTTGAACTCAAAGCCATAAAGAAAGGCTTTGTTAATGGTCTTTTATTGGGTGTATATGACGCATAATGTTTCTATGGAGAAAATGGATCGATTAGCAGACAATATATTATTTTTCATGTCATTTGGTAATGATGAGATCCTTTTAGGAGGGAAGGGCAGTGTGAAAGCCCTCCATATCATTGTCAACTGTAAGGGATATACTTTGCCGAGGGTGTTGATCGATAATGGCTCTGCATTGAATATGTTACCCTTAGTCACTGTGCAAAGAACACCGATTGATGCCTTGCATATTAAGAATAGTTATACTATCGTACGTGCCTTCGATAGAATCAGGCAAAAAAATGGTTGGCATGATTATGGTTCTTCTAAAGATTAGCTCATGTAATTATAAAATGGAGTTCTAGGTGATGGACCTTGCATTTTCATGCAACTATTTGTTAGGTAGGCCTAGATTCATTCCACAAGGGTGATTCCTCATCTTCGCACCAAAAATTTAAGTTTATTATGGATCATAAGGTGGTCATTATCGCTGATGAAAAGGACATCATGGCTATCATGTCTACTGATGCACCTTACATTGATCATGATAAGAAGATTCCTGATTCTTCCTTTTAGTCATTTGAGTTTGTGAATGCCACATATGTAAGGGAAAGATAGCTGATCATTTAACCTTGTTTGTATCAAAGTACTAAAATAGGATTGAGAATGACTATAGGGAAATGTTGCCAAGCCAACAGTGAAGAGAGTCTTGAAAGTGGTCAATTAGATTGGAAATAATAGGTTACGATATAAACCAAATGTTGGTTAGAAGAGAGAGCTAGCTCAAAAGGCTAGAAATAGAAGAATGACAAAAAAATGGACCTTGGGTTAAAAATGAATGGAAGGACTTCTATTTTTTTTAGGGATGTTTTTCATTCCACGGGTTATTTGGACTCAGATAACGAAGGCTACATGGGAAAGGTCCTAGTTCTACTAAGAGAGGCCTTTGAAAGTTTTAATATTACTATTGATGGCGGAGCAAGAGATCATGAAGCTGGGTATTCTCTTTACTTGTGATCACCAGACCTGGAATGATATCAAGTTCTCTATAGTTTATAGGCTATTTTTTTAAAGACATTAAGAACTCTGCCCTAAATGTTAAGGCCTAACAACATTTAAGGGTTTTCTATATCGAGCTCAGTTTACTAGTCATTGTTAAATAAATAATAAGCATGATGCATTTCCATATCCATGAGTTTTTAGTTGAATATGAATATTTTATTTCTTGAATTTATTGTTTTATCTTTTCTTCAGTAAACCAATATTCTTGATATCTTGATATATCTTGATTTGCAATGTCATGATACATATGTACCAAAAGCTTCAATGCTTAAACTTTTCTCAAATATCTTGACGCAAAAGATATGGAAAGATGAGTTGACTCTCTAGGGGTCAATTTTAATAAATCATTTCATAAGGATAAAGTATATTCTAATGAAAATTTTAAAATTATGACTTGGCCTCGAATTTAGTTAGGTTGATCAAGCGAGAAGAAAGACAAATCATGCTTTTAAAGAATTTTTAGAGATAGTGAATTTGGGTATAAAGAATGTAAAAGAGAAGTTAAAATTGGGACTACAATATCCTCATCCTCTTCAGAAAAGTCGATTCCCTCTTGAAGGAGTTCAAGGATATATTCGTTTGGTCATACTAGGATATGCCAGGATTGGATACATAGTAGTACAAAGGCTTTCATTGAAACTAGGTGTAAACCGGTGCAAGAAGAGTTGAGAAGGATAAAGTTAAAGAAAAGCTAAAAAAGCAAATAGATGCTAGATTCTTAGAATTGGCAAAGTATCCTGAATGGTGGCAAACATTGTGCCTATCTCAAAGAAAGATGGAAAAGTGTGCATGGATTATCACTACTTAAATAAGGCAAGGCTTAAGGATAATTTTCCACTACCCTATATAGACATATTGGTTGACAATACAATAAAAAATCTTTGTTTTCTTTTAAAGATGGCTTTTCTGGTTATAATTAGATTAAGATGGCACCAAAAAATATAGAAAAAACTATGTTTATGACCTTATGGAGTACGTTCTTTTCTAAGGTGATGTTGTTCAATTTAAAGAAAGTAGGTAACATATCAAAGAGCCATGGTGATTCTGTTCCATGATGCATAAGGAGATAGAAGTGTATGTTGATGATATGATTGCCAAGTTCTATAAAGAAAGTGAGTGAATTAGAAACCTTAAAAGGCTATTTGAAAGATTAGGAAAATTCTAACTTAAGCTCAATTTAACTAAGTGTATTCTTAGCATTATATTGAAAAAACTATCGGGCTTCGCGATTAGTGAAAGTGAAATAGAAATGGATCTTGTAAAGGTTTAAGACATTTGGGACTTGTCACTACCTTGTATGCAAAAAGAGGTATGAAGTTTTCTTTAGGAAATTAAACTATATTGCTAGATTCATATCCTAACTCACAGATAAGTGTGATCCGATATTTGACTTCTACAAAAATAAGATCCTGATGAATGAAATGATGAATGCTAGGAAGAATTTGTTAAAGGTAAGCATCATATTTTTATCTACCCATATTACTGCCATTAGTATTGAGATGACAATTAATTTTATACTTTTTACTATTTGATAAGTCTATGGAATGTGCACTAGGGCAACACAATAACGCGAGGAAGAAAGAGCAGACAATTTATTACTTTAGTAAAAAGTTTATATTGTATGGTGAATTACTCATTAGTGGACAAGATGTGTTATGCCTTGGCATGGGCTAGATGAAGACTCTAGTAATATATGCTTTATCGTGCAACTATGTTTATCATAAAATTAGATCCAATTAAGTATCAATGCGAAGCTCTAGATCTTCTAGGAAAAGATTGCAAGATGGCAGGTGTTGTTTTCAGAGTTTGACATAGTGTATGTGATTCAGAAGGCCATAGAGGGTAGTGTCATAGCCAACTTCCTAGCAAATTAAGCTATAGAGGATTATGAGCCATTGAATTTTGATTTTTTGATGAAGATTTGATATGATATCTCAAGAATAAGAGGTATCACCTAAGTTTAAAATTTGGAAGATGTATTTTAACGGTGCTATTAATTCTATAGGGTACAGAATATAAGTGATATTGATTTCCCTAAGTGGAGACCATTATCTGCTTACTGCTGGAATGAATTTTAATTGCTTAAATAACATAGCTGAGTATGAAGCATTTGTTATAGGGTTGCAAGCTATAATTGAGTGAAAGGTGAAATCTTTGAAAGTGTATGGGGATTTAACTTTAGTGATATATCAGCTCGGAGTTGAATAGGAGACTTGTAATGGGAATTTGGTATAGTATAAGAAGTTGATTCTTAAACTTGTGAATTAATTTAACAAGGGAGATTTTCGACATTTATCAAGGGAAGAGAATCACGATAAAGGTGACTAATAGGGCTGAGGTAATGCCGATTAGGATAAGTATCCATGAGATCCCTACTTATTGTCACAACATAGAGGCTAAAAGAGATGGTCATTCATGGTATTATGATATTCTGCAGTATGTTAAGGATCAACAGTATTCAGATCATGCTACTAAAAATGACCAAACAACCATTAGAAGAATGGCCATGAATTCCATCCTTGATGATGAATTCCTGTGTGAAAAAAGTTGGGATGAATTGCTTTTAAAGTGTGTAGATACCATTGATGCTAGGAAGATAATGGAAGAAGTTTTGGAGGGATATTGGGACACACAATAATGGGCACATGATGGCCAAACAAATCATAGATTTCGGATATCAGTGGTTGACCATGGAAGGTGACTGCATAAAGTATGGCATAAATGTCATAAGTATTAAATATATGCCAATAAGATTAATATAGCTCTATCACAGTTGCATGTGATGACAACTCTGTGGCATTTTTTAATGTGGGGTATGGATATAATAGGCCTAATTATGCCTAAAGCCTCGAATAGGCATCGCTTCATTTTTGTGGCAATAGATTACTTCACAAATAGGTGAAAACTACTTCTTATGCGAATGTAACAAGGGCAGTGATATTTAGATTCATGAGAAAAAAGATTATATGCCAATTTGGAATACCAAAAAGAATCAACACTAATAATTTTGAAATTTGAAAAATAAAATAATATGTAAAATGTTTGCACAATTCAAAATCAAGAATCATAATTCAGTAGCATACTGCCTAAAAATGAATAGGATAGTAGAAATAGCCAACAAAAACATAAAAAGGACTGCGTCAAAGATGATGAAGATGTACAAAGATTAGCATGAGAAGCTTTCATTTGCTTTATAAGCCTATCAAACTTCAGTTCGTACTTTTATGGGTGATACCTCATTTTCCTTCATCTATAGGATAGAGATAATGCTGCCAATAGATGTGGGGATTCCTGCACTAAGGGTGTTGATGGAAGCCAAATTGGAAGAGGCTAAATAGGTCAAATCCTGATTTGAACAACTCAACTTCATTGAGGAAAAAAGGTTAAAGGCCATTTAACATGGGCAGATGTATAAAAAGAGAATAATGGGAGCACATGATAAGAAAATTCATCCTCAACAATTTCACAAGGGCAAGTTATTACTTAGAAAGATTTTTCCAATACAGAAGGATACCCGTGCCAAGTGGACTCCAAATTGAGAAGGGCTTTATGTGCTAAAAAGAGTTTTCTTTACGGATACATTGATATTGACTGAGAAGGATAATAACGAGTTACCTGGTCTAATAAATTCCAATATGGTGAGAAAGTATTATGCTTAAAGGGTTAGCATGAAGACAAATGCAAAGTGTTTTTGGATTTGTGCAAGGGGCAAATTCCAAAGATTATTGGGTTTGTCAGATTCCATGCTAAATGCAAAAGTGTTGGGTTCATATGGTTGTGAGGAATTGTTCACTCTTATTTAGGATGATGTCTAAGCTACAGAAACACATGGTATAGTTTGAAAATGTTTTTAGAGGATGTGCTATGTCTAAATAAAGCAATTTATCAGATCATATCTTAGAGAGTTGAACTAAATTCATTCCCTAAAAATATGGGTTCATATTGGCTAAAAGGCCTACACATTGAATTTCTTTGTTTGATTAAGCATTCACTAACCTTTTTTTTATGAATTCTTTAAAACTTTCAGTTGCTGATTATCAAGTATTATCAATTATGAAATAAACTCATAATGAATTCTTTTCTTAGCTTATCCTTATGTTATGTTATTGCTTGTTGACTTGTTTAATAATGATTAATAAATTGACAAGGAATGAACATAGGATGCCTTGATATTTTGATAAAAAAGACCAACATTCTATCAAGAAATTGTTATTTATTTCAAATTCTAGTGATCTAAGCTTTAAGATTAGCTAAGTTGAAAGATTTCATGCTTTAAAGAGGAAAAAAAGTACGAAAATGAAAAAGAGAGTGGCAGTGAAAGCCATGAGATTTATAAAAGGTGACGAGAATGAAGCATGAGGGATGTTGCCCAATTAAAAGAAATAGGGATTAAATGCTTTAGAAAAAGAAAAATAAGAATGGAAAAGAAAGAAGGTAATAGAAGCTGTGACGAATTTGAAAAAGATGAATGAAAGTAAAATTGTTATGATAAGTGTTTCACTAAAACAGAATGCATCATGAATGGCATTGAGATGAATCCTATATTGTGATTGCATATTAACATGAAAATAGGAATCATGCATATGTTCATATTGCATTACAGGAATTAGTCCAAAAAAGGATATCCTAGTAGTGTCAGTGGAAACAAAGATTGCTCCCTAATGGATACTACTGTAGGTAATATCATTCCTTCCTAAGTAAGTCAAATCAATATAGTTAATGTATAGAAAGAGAAAAAAGGATAAGCCCAATTTAGTTAGTTAAGTAGAAAATCAATATTGACACTTGATTAGGGAGGTTATGCCTAAGATAAGCCCAATATAGCTGGCCATGTGGTAAGCCCAATGAAGTTGGCCCATAAAAAGAAGTAGTTGGCCATGTGTAAGCCTAACGAAGTTAGCCCATAAAAGAAAAACCCAATGTAGTTGGCTATATGTAAGCCCAACAAAGTTGGCCTACATAAAGAGAAAAGCCCAATCTAGTTGGTTAGGCATAAAACTAGCAAAATTAGCATCTTATAAGGAGGCTATGCCTTATAGAAAGAAGCTTTTCTTTGTCCGCTTTATTCAATCATGTAGAAGGTCGGTGGAGTCATATTGAGTCAGCTTTGTCTGATTATGTGGAAGGTCAGTGAAGTTTTTCTTTTGTTAGCTTCACTTGGTTAGGAAAAAGACTAGTAAAGTTAGTTGTCTTCTTTATTATACTATGTGGAAGGTCAATGAAGTAGGTTTCAAACAGCTCTATTCGATTAAAAGAAGATTGAATGGAGATTTTCTTTTATCAACTTCACTCTATTAGCTAGAAAATTGGTGGAGTTTGTTGTCCTTTCATATGCTTCATTCAATTAGGCAGAAGATCATTGAAGTTACTTTTTTTTGTCCTCTTCATTTGATTAGGCAGAATATTGGTGAAGTAGGTTTTAAAGTCACATCTTTTTCATTCGGTAATGTGTAAGTCTGTTGAAGTAGGCATTCTATGTAAGTCCACTCTATTTGGTTATCGGAAGACCAATAGAGACGACAACCAACTTCTGTTCATTTGGTTCGGTAGAAGACCAATGAAGTATGCAGCATGTCAGTCCGCTTTGTCTGGTTACATAAAAGACTAGTAAAGTCAGCATTTTTAAATTTCTTTTTCAGTCTAATCTATTTATTTATGCAGAAAACTAGTAGAATTGGCACCTCATCGATTAAGTGGAACATTGGTATGGATTGATTTCTTTTGCATTTAGGCACAATTAGTTAGGATCTGTATAAAAACTTCATATAGAGGGGCTTATTATGTCTTAGACAAAATCGTGTCTATTTAATCTTTGCCTAGTTCCTAAGTATTTAGCAATAGCCAAAGAGGGGCAGCTATAAATGCTCTATTTTGTTAGGCCCTTAATTAACTTTTTCTTGATTTAGGGGTTAGATGGAAATTTTTAGGTTTGAGTCATTTTGAATGAGTTATAAATGACAAAAAGGTCCAATTAAAGTTCTGCTCAATTTTATGGGCTTAGTTTAACATAATAAAGCATCTGAGTTTAATTGCTTGATTTAGGGGAAGATGCTAGATATGGAAAACCTGGACCTAAGTCCTGAAAATTTAAAAATATCAAAAGTTAACAGGTATATATCTCTTAAGGTGATAAAAACATTTGATGACACTTGAATGAAAAAAAGACTTACTATAAATGTTGAAATCAAAGGTCAATATAGTGGCAAAAGTTAACTATAGGCAAAGTCAACTTTTTAGCCTAAAGTTAGATTTTGAAATTGGAAGAGTTTTATAATTTGAATTTCAAAATTGACAACATCAAAGTGAAATTAAACATAGACTTTAGGCTAAGACAGTGTAAGTAGGACTGGGTCATGTAACAACCTTAGGAATTTAAAGTGTTGGGACTTCCCGGGTACTTAATTTGAGAGGTCCAAGATAGAAAATATTAGATTTTTTCCATAAAAAGTCATTAGGACACAATTTTGCTACAAGTGGAACATTCAAATGCATTTTTACATTAGCGTATCGTGATAATTAAATCTTACAAAAAGTGGTACATAGACTAGTATAGGAACCATGCCTTAGCCAAATTCAACATGTGTTAAATATGCCAATTGTGCTTATCCATTCATTAAGGGCATTAATGCCATTTTTGCCTAATTTTGTTAGGAGCTTAGTGATTAAGCTAATATTATCTTAGGTTGATTTAAGCTTAAATCATCAACCATGAGGCCTATAAATAGAGGTAAATATTCACATTTTCATACTCTTTAAGCACTTATGAAATGTTAAAAATTCTAGAATATTTATTTTCTCTGAAGCTTCCATCACTTTTAGGAGAAGATTAAGCTTTGATTAGGTATAACTTCTAACTTTTCTTTTTAATTTTAATTTAATTTCATGATTTTGATGATTGAAACATGCTTCTTCATGTTTAATTGATGTTCGTCCAAGCTTTTTTCATGATCTATAGCATTTAGCCAACTTGAATCTTGTTGCTATAATGTTTTGACTTGATTTTAAGCTATGATTGGTCGGATTTCCCATCGTTTAAAGCATAATCCAATGATTAGTTGTTAAAACCTAGCTTGAATCATGATCTATAAGCAAGATAAAGTATTCCAACATGAGATCTTAGTAGACCTAGGGTTTGATCAACATTATTTTCTAAGATTTTGATAATTTGATCTAAGTTGAGGTAGAATTTAATGATGTTAACATTAAAGAGTTTAGATGATGAAATCATGATCTTTTAACTAAATAAGTTTTTCAAACATGCTTAAAAACTTATTCTTTAGTTTCAGCTAGCTAAGGGATCTTGAACTTAAGTGATGCTTCCTTGCCTAACCTTGCTAATTTGAGCTAGTTTGAGCTAACACTTAAGTAATTAGAGCTTGAATCTTGTGCTTAATGATGAAATCTTAGCTCATTAAACTTAAGGAAGCATTCAAATAAGAAAAGCTTAACTTAGCTAGGTTTGATCACCTTAGTTTCTCCGTGTGCTTGAGTGGGCTATCCATAATTGATGCTTAATTTGTGAAATTTATATGAATTAAGTTTAGTTGAACTTGGGTAAGCTGCAATTGATACTTGATTTGATAAAATTATAAGCTTACTTTTTTAATTGTCAAGCTTAAATGATCAAAAGCATGTTTTGATTTTTGATCATGTTAATTGAATTGTATCCAAGCTTGTTTTCTTGTGTTTGATTGTTAATTGATGACATTTTGATGAGAAATTGGTGTTTAGATGAGCATAATTATTTTATAACAATTGGCCATGTTGAATTTTTGTGTCTAGAATAGGTTTTGTGCATGATTAGTTGCTAAAACTATAGCATAATATTCTACATGTTTCATGGAATGCATGTTAGAGTGTTTAGGATAAGTAAAAATCTTGCTTTCATAAAAAGATCCCTAAGGCCAAGCTTTTGTTCACTTAATCAATAGGTGAATCAAGCTTTGGTTCACTTAACCAATGGGTGAATCAAGGTTTGGTTTGGTTTAATAAGTTCTTAAATGAACAACTTTGGGGACAATAAATAAAATAGCTTGAATTAAAGCTAATTTAGAGCAAATAAAAATTTTTTCTAAGTGTTAGAACTTGTTTTGTTCGAGTTTAAACTTAGTGAGCTTTGTTATAGCTCATTAAGTGATGTCTAGGTGAGTAAATGTTTGTATTTAGTGTCACTTAGTTGTTGGTCATAGTACCCAAGTCATTGGCATTGGTATGCCTTTCTCTTGTTAAGAATAGATAATAATGAATAAAAGTGAAAAAAGATAAGACATTTGCATGACATGGAAACATATCACCAACGTCGGAAACCATAATTCTAGGTCTTGGCACTTAGAGTTCTTTATTGTTTTCTCAAATAAGAGACTCATAGAGCCTTTTTCATCTCATTGTTGGATGTCTGAATGTCGAAAAACATGTTTTAAAAATTTGACAAAAGGCTTCTTGATCACAAGTTGTTTCAGTGCTACTGTTGTAGTCTAGCACGATAATCTCATAGAAAAGAAATATTTTAAGTAGGTTATAGACCTTAGGATTTTTTATTTGTACTTTTCCTATAGTCTCATTGATTGAGCTACATAATAGGCCTTTGAAAAGTTCAATTTCGTGATTAGACGAATACAAAAAAATTCATGAACATGAGCTATTTGCATAGCTCTATTTCAACACCTACGAGCTATTTTTAGTGAGTATTACTATTTTTACATATTTTCTCATATTTTTAGATAAAATTAGAGTGAACAAGCCTTCCAAGCATGTAAAGCTTGTCCAGTGGGTATTCGTCTAAATGAATTGAAAAGAAGACAAGCTAATCGAACATGCTGCGATGCAATAGTGTCTAATTAAAAGAATTCCATGATAATCGAAATGATTTTTAAGCCATTTTTGAATATTATTAGATTGAAGTACAGTGAGTCAGCGTTCATAAATTTAATTTTGTGATTTTATGTGATAAAAATAATACAAAATAAATTCAAAATGCTTAAAAGCTCAAATCTGTCCCCTGTTTAGGCTTTCTAGGTTTGGTGTTCACTGTTTCGAGGCATTTGGATGTCTAAGGATCAATTTTGGAAGTTATGCTTATTGTATCAATGAGTCTAGGTGTGTCTTGTAGAAGGTCCCTAGTGACTCATATTAAAGCTTCCAAATTGAATTAAATAAAAATTGATTTTAATATTGTTTTTAAGGTTGTAATTCTTTCAATGTAGTCTAAGTGTACCATTTTTGTGATTTCTTTCACCTGGAGTTAAAATTTAATAAATAGCACTAAAAATAGAGTTAGCTGTAAATGATTTTAACTAGAAAGTATTTTGGAGTCAAAGTCATATGTAGAATTTTCCTTTTTAAATGATTTTAACTCTGAATCAGCTGTAAATTCAAGTTAGTCCTAACAAAAGTTTTGAGATATATTTTTTAGTGTTATTTGTTTGATTTTGATGGATAAAAAGGGGGATTATAGTTGAATACATATGATAAAAGTTGACAAAAATGAATTCAAATATGTGTGATTAGTTGGTAGCAAGTATTGGGCATCACAAGAGGGATCGATCCACACTTGTGGTGTAACCAACTCCTGAGCCCAACTTATAGATCTCTGGTATACGCAGGCTATAAAATTGTTCCTTTAGAGTTTCGTGACTATTTAGAATGGTTTTAATAGGTGACTCACACCTAGCCAAAAAAAGATTAGTGTTGACTTCTTAACTTATTCACTTTGTATTTTGGTACGAGAGGTTCAAACAAGGAATTAGTTTGATCGGCTGAGGCCCTACAATGATTCAAAGTTTTGTCTACTGTAATATGTCAAGATTCATATTTTGATATATTATGATAATCGCCTTTCACTAGAAAGGTGTTGATAATGATGCTTCAAGACTACATGGATGTATTCCTATGGTCTTACCAAGACATGCCTGGGTTGGATACAAATATTATAGTCCATAGACTCCTTTTAAGCTTGAAATGCAAACTAATCCTACATAAGTTGAGGATAAGGCTAGAAATGTTATTAAAAATCATAGAGGAAGTGAAAAAGCAATTCAGGGATGGATCCCTTAAAGTGGCGAAGTACCTGAAGCAGGTTACTAACATCATCATGGTACTGAAGAAAGATGAAATAGTAAAGATGTGCATTGATTATCAGGATCTAAATTAAGCAGCCTAAAAGACACTTTATTTTCCTGCACATTGCCACATTAGTGGTAAATGCTACAAAAAATCTATATTCTCTTTCATAGATGAATTCTAGGGGTATAATCAAATCAAAATGGCCTTAGATAATATGGAGAAAACTACATCCATGACAATGTGTGGAACACACTATTGCAAAGTGATGCATTTTGGACTAAAGAACATCAAGGCAGCTATTGTTATCGGATTTCAACATAAGTGCACATATCATAAACAAGCAATATAGTGATAAATAAAGTACCATTGCCATAAGGAATTGAACCGAATTTGCTAACTACTAAAATTAAAATAACTTAGCCTTATCTAAAAAACCAATTAAAAGACTGTAAGACAAAATTTAAGTGAAACTAAAATTAACTAAATTAATAAAGAAAATTAAATAGAGTTTACAGAAAAGCCTAGGATTATAATTTCCCTTAACACTTCATTTAAACCTATTTTATTCTCTTAACTTAACTAACGATAATAAGTTGTTAACTTAGAGTTCTAATTTATTTATAAGTATTTCTGATTGTCTTATAAAAATATCTCTATTAACCAATTTACTATATTCCTATGCAAATTGAATTAAAAGAAAGTCATTAAGCTTAGACTCTGTTTGGTTACACATGGTAGATCAACTCATTCTAATAAATGAATATAAAACATATGTCATTCAGTTTAGGTTTAAACACAAAATTCTCTTTTCCAAGTTCACTTGGGCTAACAAATCAATCTAATTGGCAGCTAATCAATTAGGAGCATGAAGAACAAGGTTGAACAAACAACTCAAGCATAATTTATAGACACCTAATTTTGTTTAAGCCAATGTTCATCAAAGGTCATAATAAAAGGCACCATCGAAGGAATTCAGAAAAGCATAGATCATTTCCCATTATTCCTAGCTAAGACTAGTGTTCGAAGAATCAAAGGTGTGAAAAATTTGCATTTTTGTATGCAAGTAACATGGCCACTCGGTATCAATACAAGGTTCCACGCCATTAAAATTACAAAATCTGGCTACTTGTATCGATAAAAAAAGACATAGTATTGATACATAAGTTGTTCTACCCAAGGGTGTTTGTATCGATACACGTTTAAGTCATAGCTAAAATCATGACTTTTGAACAAAATGTATCGATACACTAATAAAAGTATCAACACAGCCTTGGTAGTATTGATACAAGCCATATGGTCTTAAGACTGATGGGATTTTTGCTCTATGTATCGATACAGAAATCTTTGTCTCAAGATTAGAAAGCAACATTTATTCTATGTATCGATACAAAATGCGTAAGATTGATACCATAAGGCAAAATTTGCTCTTTATATCGATAAGCAATTCTTTATATTAATACAGGCTAACATTTTTGTCCAGTTTGTGCCATTTTTAGCCCTTCTATCATTGATCTAAAAATCTAATTTGGCCATGTTTTTAGCACCAAAAATCATCAAAATTTACACCAAGCCACAACACTGGACTTGTGATTAGATCAAATGAATTTTTAAGGCCTAAAATAGCCATGAAAAGGGATATTTTCATGACATGATGCAATTTATTATAGGGCATTTTAGTATCTTCTCATGGCTCAGCTATATAGACACCCTATTTTGTTCGAGCTAACATTCAAGGTAGCAAAAGTATCATCCAAAGCATCGTGAAGGTCCCTCTGAGAGTAGCATCGATTTCCCACTAATTTCAATCGAGATAAGGAGTTCAAAGAGTCAAACTAAGTAGAATCCACATCTTTGCATGCACACCTTGATACATGGACATGAGATATTGATACAAGGCTCCACGTCATTAAATTTTTTAATACTTTTATCAATACCAAGAAGCACGGTATCAATACTTGGGGAGTAGTATCAGTACAAAATGTGTTTGTATCGATATAAAGTTCTTCGAAGCTAAGACCATGAATTTTGGGCAAGACGTATCAATACAAGGCATAAAGTATTGATACCTAGAAAAATTTTGGTTATGGTATCAATATAGAACGCTGAGTATCAATACCAAAAAAGCTTTTGTTCTTGGTATCAATACAATGAACACTATATTGATACCAAAAGGAAAATTTACTTGTTTTGTGCCTTTTTCACATTCTTTTAACTATAACATCAAAAACACGGATTAGGTCATGACATTAGCCTAAAAAATTATCCAAAATTAGGCATTACTTCATACAAGTCATATGGATTTCACTTTTGACTTTGAACATTGTATTGTCATAATTTGGAAAGGTCCATTAAGTAGGGATAAGGGCATTTCATGGAAAAGTTTGGTCTAATAAAGGATAAAGGCAAGATTACTCATTTGATCGGCTCATGCTTGGCTTTCTTTACTGCAAGAATGAAGATTAACAAATCAAATGCTTAAAGGTTTCACCTTGGTACAATGAGTCACCATATTGTATATGCCAAATGTCATATGTGCCCTCTTTGGTAGGTCATTTTAGTGGCTAAAATCAACCACTATATAATTTTCTTACTCAGCTAAGAAGGATTAAATTTATTGACTTCAGCCATTGAAAACATCTTTGCTCTCCTAAAATCTTTATTCTATAGCTCATCTTTCAACCTTCAAAAATCTATCCAAAACTCTTTATTTCCTTCATCTCTACCCTCAAAACTATCCTCCATAGACACCATAATCAAAAGCTTCTTCTTTTTATTCCCTTCTTTCTAATCCATGTCAAAGAAAGGGAAAAATGTAAGCTTAAAGTTACTTGGTTGCTATTCAAAGACAAAGCTAGGAGTTAAGGTCTTCTTTGGGGTATATTTTCCATCTTCTATCTATCTTATTTTCTGTTTTTCTTCATTTCTATCATTTTAATAAGCCTCTATGTTTCCATGACTCCACTAGGACCTCCATGCATTATTGTGACATTTTTTTGGTAGTCTTAGGATTTTTGTGACTTCTTTGATGCCTTGATGTTATTTGGATGAACAAAAATGCCATATCAATTGGGACCATTACTGATATACTCAATCTATCTCAACATAATACTAACTAGATCTCTATTTCTCTGCAGACACATAGAACTATCATCCTACACAAACAAAATGATGTCTATTTATCTTTACCTTATTCTTGATACTCAGCAATGGCCAAAAAGGGTAGTCGTAGACACCTTATTTTGTTCAACCCAATTTTTTGGCATCTTGAGGAATAGGTGCCTATCACCAGGCACTATTAGGTAACACAATGCCAAGCAAAAATTTTTTTGGGAAGGCCTGAAATGCCTATAGGTTGTATCATAGAAAACTATAAAAATAAGGCATCAAAGGTTACTATTCGAGGTGTCATCGAAGTCATGAAAATAAGCACAGGTCAAATTCCCACTGTTTGTGACCAATGTGCGGTATTCAAAGGGCCTAAGGTACGTGCAAGTCATATTATTGCATAAGTATTGATACGAAGCTTTTACATTGCCAAAAATTTAAATTTTCATATTTAGTATCATTATAAGAGGGTTTGGTATCAATTCATAAGGTTTGACATTGATACTAAGAATGTTTGTATTGATATAGGCCTTAGCAGTAGCTAAAACTATGATTTTTGGCAAAATGTATAGATAGACAAGCAAGATTATCGATACAAGGCTCTTAGTCTTGAGATTGGGAATAACTTTTTGCTTTTAGTATCGATACACACTTCAATATATCGATACTCATGGGTAATAATTGCCTTGTACATCGATACAACATGTTTTGTAAATACGCCATGGCATTTTTGCCTAGTTCGAGCCATTTTTTAGCCTTCAAAAATCTGATTGGAACATGTTTCTTAAACCAACAATCATTATAATTCATACCAAGTTTCAGCTATGGGCTCATGATTGGGCATAAACAAAATTTTAAAGCCTAAATAGCAAATGAAAAAGTTCATTTTCTTGAAATATATAGCTATAAGAGGGCATGCCAAGCATATCTCCAGTTCCAAGCTGTTGCAGCCTTTTTGCTCCATAAACTCTGCATGATAGAACAACCGAGAAGAAGGCCAACTAAGCATTGTAGCTAGAGATATCCCCTAGTACATGAATGAAAGATAAAAAATACCCTTACTTTGTCTCCCAAAAGCATTGGCTGACCCTTGGATTTAAGAAAAAAAAGTTAGCTCAGCAGAAGAGGACTCTTTAGCAATCTCAAAAAAACTCTAGCAACCTTTAACCCTAAAAGCACTCTAAAAAAAACATTGTTCCATTGCCTTTCACCCTTATCCTTCTTCAATTGTTGTAGTTCCTCCAAACTATTACCAGAAAACCTTCAAAAACTCAGCCTTTTACACACCATTGACCTTAAAACGCATCACCATCACCAATATTAGCAGAAAACTTCTTCCTTTCATCATTTTCTTGCTAAACAATAGCAAAGAGAGGGAAGAAACCAAGCTTAAAGTCACTTTTTCAAGTAGAGAGGAAAGTTTAAATTTTTGGGCATATTTTCTCTACTTTGTTCCATATATTTCCTATTTTTATCATCTACATTATTTTAGTGAGCCCTTCATGATGCCATGACCACCCTAGGTCCCTTTTGCATTAATGTTGTCTTAGTTGTGGTGGTCTTAGGATCTTGATATTCTTTTAATGCCTTGAAATTGCGTGGTAGGCCAAACTTCTTCTCTTTTATTCTATCATCAAAGCAGTCGCTTATTCATGCATTTTCTATCATGTTTCATCTATTTTCATATGCTTAACACATGCTTGAATATTTTTCCTAATACATCTTGAGTATTTTCATGCACTTTCTTACAATTTAAGGAGTTTTATAACATAAAAATGCTGTCTTGAAAATTCTAGCATGCTTTTCTTTCCTTAAACATGTTCATGTCATCTTCCATAGCAAGATTTTTGATGCCATTCATAGAGTTATTATTTCCATACATCTTATTTGTCACATTCTTACATTTTTGTAATCTTTTCCATGTTAAAATGTCATCTTCCTGTGTTTGCATGTTTTATCTCTATCAAGATGCTTGCTTGTTTGCTAAAAATTTAATTTTTAAAAATCCCCATGTTAAGTTCATGCTACCTCCAATAGATAGAGAATAGCATGTATTTAATGTTTTCATAAATTGGTCTTGGGGCGGTCTGGATTCATGGTAAAATAAGTTCTAAGATGTTTTTCAATTAGTTGAAAACATATTAAGCCTTGATCTTGAGTTTAACACCTTCACAGTGGCACAATCAATAGGTTGTTTCATCATCCCAAAGTGCTTCGAGTTCATTGAATGAACTTGTGATGCCTATGTCATTCTTTTCCCTTGTGTTATGGATGTTCAGATGTCTATAACTTGAATTTGACCACAAAAATTGAAAAATCAAATAATACCCTATTTTTGCCCTATTAGCACTTCGTTTGAGTTTAAAAAAATTATTTTTAAATCATAAATGATTTTTCTAGAATTTTTTTAATATTTTTTCCTTAAAGGTTATTGAAATAACTTTCCAAAGGTATCTCATTTGCTCTCAAATCATCCTCGATAAGGGAGTTACGATTTTTCAAACCTTTGTTGCCAAGAACCCCTAAAAATAGCATGCTATATTCTATTTGGGCCATTTTGGCCTATCAGATGATTTTTCTATATTATTTAAATATTTTTCCCAAAAAGTTTGCAAAATTCTCTTTCTAGAAAGGTGCTGTTTATGAGTTAATCATTCTTGATAAGCCTGAAATGATTTTTCTAAGTCCACCACACCTTTTCCCTTGTACATGCCGTTAGTGTCAAAATAAGCCTAATTTCATAAATTAATTCCGCCTAGAAAGTGGTTTTTTTTTTAAGATTTTTGGTATATTTTTATATCAATCCTTATTAAGTTACCCTTCCAAAGTACCTCATTTACCTCTTGATGCCTTCGGATGAACCCAAAATAAATTTAAGAAAGGAGATGATGTGATGTTGTCCCCTGTTTTTAACCTAATTTCTAAAATGCTTTTATAGAGACATTTAAACATCTCCAAGTGCATCTAATTCCTATTGTACAAACCTTTTAGGCTGGAATCAAGGCTTAAGACAAAAATATATTTTATACAAATCTTCATTTTCCAATTTTCAAAATGCTTTTATTTCAAAAACCATTTTCTCTTAAATTATAAAAAATTTTCATCTTTGGGGATACTCCAACTCCATAACTTTGAGGGGATACTCCAACCCTATTTTTTCACTAAAACACTTGAATTTTCTCTCTTGGATTTATTCAAGATTCCTAATTATTTTCTTAAATCATCAAAAATTTTCATTCTTAGGGATATTCTAACCCCACCACTCTAAGGGGATACTCCAACCTTATTTTTTAACAAAAAAACTAGAGTTTTCTCTTTATTCTTAATTATTTTCTTGAAATATCAAAATCTTTATCTTTGAAGGATACTTCAATCCTCACCTATTTGAGGGGATACTCCAACCCCACTTTTACCTCAAAATCTAAAAAATTTTTTTTTTGGATACCCTGGATTTTTTCATTTATAACTTTTATTCATCCCTTAAATTGCCACCAAATCCAAACCTATCTCTAAATTGTCATCCCAATTATTCTTTAATAATCGAAGACAATTATGAGATACATTCTGATCATCCTTTCTTTTTATGTTCTTCTGTTTGTGATTATTTGTTCGTGAAATTATTATATTCTTTTTCGTCTTACTAACATGTTTCCTGTTGTGGTGATTTTCGTGCATTCATATTTAAAATTTGTTATCAAAAATCCTAAAAGGCGATTCTCCAGTACCTAATATGGAATATCAAAATTTGCCAAATTTAATCCAAAAATTATTTTCATAAAAAATCCCTATGCTCTTTATACCTCTGTGGTGCATAGGTGATATGTATTTTCCCTTTAAAACTAGAATTTAAATTTTCCACAAAACTTCATGCATTAAAAGGGATTAATCTCAATCATGACCAAATGAAACTGATTAAGTTGAAACCAGAGTGAGAGATAGTTAGCAAGCATTGATTTTGAGCGTCGTAGGGGTGTTAATCCTTCTACATGCATAACCAACTCTTAAACCCAACCGATGGATCTCTAGACCTTGCAGACCTGGAAATCAATGTTTTGAGTTTTGTAACTTGGGATATTGTTTTCAATAAGCATCGATCATGCCTAGCTTGAAATGGTCAATGGTGACTCCAAATTTATGGTTACTTCGTAGTAGCTTTCCAAGACTAATTGGATGAGTGGTTCACCTAACAATCTCTATTATCATGCCTAATTCAAATACTAACCAAGGGATAACTCAAAGGCTCAACCACACCACTATTTACCTTTTAAGTCATGCGCACTTGCTTTAGATCATTTGGAGAGAAAAAAGGGGTACATGGCAACAATTCTCTTCCCCACTTTTATACTCATGTGCAGTCACATTCATTTGACCCATGTACATCCTCCTTTCTATCTAGCCATACTCATAAATAGCTGAACTCATGCTCAAACATATTCACATACAAGCATGTTTACTTATATTTGTACTCACATGCACTCTCACTCATAAGTAGTCATTCGCACTCATGTGTATCTTCTGTCATACCTATTCATACCTATAAGCATCGATACTCATGTTCATCCTCATTCATGGGTATTTGCACTCATTTGCATTCTCATTTATCTCTACTCATAGCCATGTGCATTCATGTCTCCCTGTATCAACACTCATATGCATTTTCATACAAGAGCATCAGTACTCATGTGCATTCCTACTCATGCCTAGTAACTCTCAAGGTGTATTTGCATTCTCTTAATTTGTATTCATGAGCACTTACCATGTCACCTCAAATGCATGTGCATTCATTCCATGTGCATAGGCATCTTGAAAAGAGTGAAAGCATCACTAACAACTTACTCATAACACCTCATAAGATGATATTTATCCTTCAGCATGATACCATGGCATAAATCACATTTTCTTTCTCGAGAATATCGACCAAAAATCTTCAAAAGCTTCTCTTGAGGACATTTCATCAAAATTCTAGAGCCTTTCTTAAAGATTTTTCAAAATTTTCTAAAGCCTCTCTTGAGGACATTTCATCAAAAACCTCCAAAGCCTTCATTGAAGACATTACGTTAAGACTTTGAAAGCCTTTCTCGAAGACATTTCATTAGAAAAAAAACCTTTAAGCCTTCTTTTAAAGATAATTTATCTAAAGCCTCTCTTGAGGATATTTTGTTCAACACTTTAAGGCCTCTTTAAAGATATCTCTGAAAGCCTCTTTTGAGGATGTTTCAATCAAGATAGCTTTCAAACCTCTCTCGTGTACCTACCTCAGCCCGCAAAAAGCTAGCCACCTACCTACCTCAGTCCACAAAAGTTGTCTACCTACCTTAGTCCACAAAGAGCTGGATGCCTATTGATTCAATCCGCAAAGAGCTGGACACCTACCAACCTTACTCCATAAAAAACTAGATGACTACCAACCTTAGTCCATAAAGAGCTAGATGCCTACCTATCTAGTCCGTAAAAAGCTGGCTGCCTACCTACCTTAGCCCATAAAAAGACTAACGCTTACAAGTTAAAACCCACATTAGCTGGCGCCTTTCTAAAGGATGAAACCTTGGAAAATTACAAGCCTAGTAGGGAGGTTAAACCTTACAAAACTTATTAAAGTTCTTTTATCAGTCATAATCATGACCAATATATCTTACCTATCTTTGCATAGTACTAATTAGATCTATAATTTTACAGGTACTTAAGAGGCATTGTTACACCCTAGATAAAATAGTGTCTATTTCTTTTTGCCCTATTCTTGGTACTCAACCATAGCCAAAAAGGGGTAGCTATGGCACCCTATTTTGACTGGGCTAACATTCAAGGTATTAGAAGTCATTATCTAAGGCACTATCAAGGTCACTTAGAGAAGTACAGATCAATTTCCCAGCATTCTTGACCAAGATAAAGAGTTTAGAAAGTCAAAGGTAAAGAGAATCCATATGTTTATAAGGATACCTCGAGACACAGATATGAGGTATCGATAGAAGGCTCCACTTATTAAATTTTGCTACTTATATCAATACCAAAAGGCATAATATTGATAATTGAGTAGTACCAATACTGTATTGATGTAAAGCTATGTCAAAACTAAAATTATGAATTTTAGGCAAAATGTGTCTATACAAGGCATGAAGTATCAATACCTGAAAAAATTTTGGTTGTGGAATCGATATAGAGGGTTTGAGTATCAATACCGATATAGAAAGTTCATTGTATCGATACCACAAGATAAATTTTACCTGTTTTGTGTCTTTTTCACATTTTTTTCATTATGACATCAAAAACAAAGATTTGGTCACGATATTAGTCTAAAAAATCATCCAAAATTTGAATTTCTTCATACAAATCACGTGGATTTCACTTTTGGCTTTAACATTGGATTGACACATTTTAGGAAGGTCTATTAAGCTTGTTATAAAGGCATTTCATGAGAAAGTCTAGTTTGATGAAGGATAAAGTTAAGATTACTTTTTAATTAGCTCATGAATGGCTTGCTTTGTCTACAAGAATGAAGATTAACTAATAAAATGCTGAAATGTTTGACCTTGGTACAACGAGTAATCATGTTGTACATACCAAATGTCCTATGTGCCCTTTTTGCTAGGTCATTTTAGTGGTTGAAATCAACAAATATCTAATGTAATTTGCTTACTCAACTAAAAAAGACTGAAGACATTGACATCAGCCACCGAAAAAAAGCTTTTGCTTTCCCAAAAACTCTATTCCTATGGCTCCCATTTTAACCTAAAAAAACCCTTTTAAAAATCCCTATTTCCTTTCTACCCTCAAAACTATCCTCCATAGACACCATAACCAAAAGATTTTCTTTTTATTCCCTTTTTGCTAATCCATAGCAAAGAAAGGAAAAATTGTGAGCTTAAGTTTACTTGGTTACTACTCAAAAACAATGCTAAGAGTTAAGGTTTTTTTGCGGTATATTTTCCATTTTTCTCTATCTTATTTTTCTATTTTTCTTCATCTTCATCATCTTTATAAGCCTACATGTTTCCATGACTCTACAAGGGCCTTGATGCATTATTGTGGCTTTATTTGGGGTAACCTTAGGATGTTTATGACTTTTTTATGCTTTGATGTTATTTAGATGAACCAAAAAGCCATATCTCTTATTGACATTAAAACAGCTCTTATTCATACATTCTTGCCATGTTTTCCTATTTTTACATGTTCATTTTAACATACTTTGATTTCTACCATGCCTTTGAATGCATTTTCACTATGATTCTTTTGTTGAAAATGTATAAATAACTTGCTATTTTGAATGTTTGCTCATGTTTAATGTCTCTTCTTATTTTAGTTCATCATATCTTTTTTGAAATACCTCCATGATGCTTGCAAAAATCTTTTTTCAAAGAAAACCCCAAGTTAAATCCATACTAACTTCAATCAATAGAAATTAATATAGATTTAATATTTTTAATAGCTTGGCTCTCTAATCTTGGGGATATATTAAGCACAAATGTTTGGATTAATGGCATCATTAGGCCAAACAAATTCTATTTTTAATCCTTACAAGAACCACAAATGTTTTCAAATGTTTGGTTGAAGTCTTGTTCTGAGCCATTCATTATGACTAATGGCATGGATGGTAGACGGTTCAGCAGCTCACTCTCCAGGAGTTAGATTGGTCTATTAACCCACTAGCATAGACCTTAGTAATTAGACATTCATTTGTCTGACATTCAGACATGAGACCACAAAAGCCCTGTTGTAATACTGGCAGCATAATTATCCCTATTTGAAAAATTATTTTCGGACTCTAAATGATTTTTTTGGAATTTTCTAGCACTTTTCTAAAAGAACACTGAATTACCTTTCTAATAGCACCTTGTTTGCCCACAGGTCATTCTACATATGGGAATTATGACTTTTCAAACTTCCATTCACTAAAACCCCTAGAGTTAGCAATTTGTATTCTGTTTAGGCAATTCCAACCCATTAAATGATTTTTTTGGAATTTTTTAATATTTTACCTAAAATTTTCATGAAATTCCCTTTTTAAAAAGGTACTATTTTTAATTTAATGATTATGAATGAGTCCGACGTGATATTTTGAAATTCCCTGCTCTTTTTCCCTAGCACTTATAGTTAATGCTGACTTAGACTTGGCTTTAAAAATTAATTCCACCTAGAAAATGATTTTCTAGGATTTTTGAAATATTTTTACATTAATCCTTACTTAGTTATCTTTCCAAAGGTATTTTGTTTGCCACTAGAAACCTTCGGACCAACCCAAAATAAATTTGGGAAGGCAAATAGTGCAATGTTGTCCCCAGTTTCTTGAACTTGAGAAAAATCATAAGGATTTTCTCGAACCATCTCTTCAGGTTATTCGAATGACTTGAAATTATTTGATTGTTTCCTCTATGGAGTCATATGTCACAAACATGTGTTCTGTTAGGCTTGGATTAAGACCTCAAACACTTTTCAAAATTAATTTTCATTTCATATTTAAAATATTCGATTTCAATTCTAAGATATATATTTTCCTAAAAACGTATCAAAATTTTTTATTTTCAAAATCACTTAAAATTTCTCTTTTTGAGGGGACACTTTAACCTTATTTTTTCAAAGGGATACTTTAACCTCGTTAATCCAAATAGATACTCTAACCCTATTTCTTAAAACTTTATCAAAAGTTTTTTCTTCCCCAAGCTTTCTTAGACCTTTTATCAAAACCTTTTTTATGCCTTAAGCAACCACCAAATCCAAACATGTCTCAAAATCATGAATTTGTTTATTCCTCAATAACTGAGGTCAGTTATGAGATAAAACCTGACCGTCCCTCTTCTTCTATGTTTTTATTATATTTTACTAACCAGTTTCTTTCTTTGATAATGATTTTGCATTCATTCTTCAAAAATATTTGAATTTCGTAAAATTTGAGGTAATGTTCTACATTGGTATCCCTCAGCGCATAAAGCAGAGTATCCTTTTCTATGTTGATTCGAAAATCATTTTATCAAAACCTCTATGTTTCTCTAGCTTTCTAGGTTGTATAAAAAGATATAAACTTAATTTTATTAAGAAAAACTCAAATTTAACATTTTTTTCTCAAATTGCATCATAAAAAATATTATACATAGTAATGATTGCACATAAAAAAACTAAGATGGTACCAATTTTGGGTGTCGTAGGGGTGCTAATCCTTCCCTACGCGAAAATGACTCATGTACCCTATTTAAATAAACTCTAGTATATGCAGTCTATAAAATCAATATTTTGAGCTTCATGACTCGAAATCACCAATTTTAATAGGTATCCAGTCATACCTAGCTTGAAATGATTTTAAGTTTTTGCCACTTTGTAGTGGCCATCCAAGACTAGTTGGATGAGTGATTCGTTCGATGGTCTCCCCTACTTTAATCATGAGACTTTATCACACCTAATCCAAATCTCTATCAAGGGATGACTAAAGGCAAGCCTTTCCTTTCCTCTTTTTTCCTTTTTAAGTTAAACGCACGACCCCATATGTGAATAGGTTCAACAAGCTATATAAAGTGGTCTTAATCACTATTTTTGCTAAGCAAGCCAATGAATTTGAATGGAAATTGAGCATGGTACCTTCTCTGTGCATGAGGTACATGCATTAAAACCCTAAAATACCTATTTTTTTACATTTTTGTTTTCACCATTAATATGGCTATATAGGCAATGTTGGCTCAACTGAGAAGGGAATGACACACATTGAGATTTTCATTTTCACACTTTCTAAAAAATGTTCTTTAGCCACCTTCCACTTAAAAATATTTCTATTCTCATAGCTCCTCTAAACCATAACCAAAAACCTTCCAAAACCTTCATTTCACTCATTTATCCTCTCAAAACCCCCTCTATTATTAGTATATCTCTTAAGCTCATTCTTGGCCACCCTTTCTTGCTAGCCAATAACAAAGGAAGGAAAAGAAGTGAGCCATAAGTCTAGAGGCTTTTCTGCTTAACATCCCTAACAAAGCTTCTAAGCTTTTTGGTATATTTCCTACCTTTTCTCCATTCATTTACTTGCATTTTTGCATTGTCATCATGTTAGTGAGCTAAATCAATGTAATCATGACCGTATTATTAGAAGTTTCATGCATTTCATGGCCTTGGTTGGGGTAGTTTTAGGATATTTAGTTCTTCGCTAACACCTTACCATCTTTTACGAGGCTTGTATGCTAGTTTTGCTTTAAAATCATGTTTTAATGCTGTCTTAAAACTCCAGCATGCTTTCCAAAAATAAATTAATTGAGCTACTTGTAGATTAAGTTTCTCTTTAGGATTTTGCCTAGGACTATTAGGATTAAAATTGCAGATATTCTAGATACTTTATAGCTTTTTTTTCTTTAGTTTTCTAAAGAAGAGAGCAGCCACTAGAATTTTTTTAATTAGAGAAAGATTAGATAGCTTGAAGATTGAGACCTGACAACTTTAGTTTTCTATTTTCCTTTAATTGTTTTATCTTTTTTTATACTATTTATGGTAATAAAACTCGAGTGTTTTGTGTTTTATTTAATCAATATGAACTAAATTTATTTTTCTAGGTTACAATGGACTCAACGTGTAGTTTGGATTATTTTATTATTTTTTCTTGATATTAATGATATTTAAGTTGTTTGTTCAATCTTGTTTTTCATGCTTTTAATTAATTAGCCACCAATTAAATTGATTTGATAACCTTAATGAACTTGAAAAAGAGAATTTTATGTTTAAACCTAGATTAAATGACATATGGTTCATATTCATTTATTAGGATAAATTGATCTGCATGTTAGATAGGAATATACAAGCATACCATATGTAACCAAATTAGAGTCTAAGGTTAATGAGTTTCTTTTAATTCAATTTGCATCAGAATATAGTAAATTGGTTAATAAAGATATTTTTATAAGACAATCAAAAATACTTATAAAATAAATTAGAACTCTAGATTAAGAACTCCTTATCACTACTCAAGTTAAGAGGATAAAATAGGTTCAAATGAAATATTGAAAGAAATTATAATCCTAGGTTTTTCTCATTGATTAATTAAACCTTATTTAATCTACTCTATTAATTTAGTTAATTTTTGTTTTATTTAAATTTTGTTTTACAATCTTTTAATTGGTTATTTGGATAAGGTTAAATTCTTTTAATTTTTAGTAGTTTGCGAATATGGTTCAATTCCTCATGGGAACAATACTCTATTCATCACTATATTGCTTGTTTACGATACATGCACTTACGTGGAAATCCAATAACAAGTTTTTGGAGCCGTTGTCTGAAAATTGTTTTACTAATTTTTTATAATATTAACAAGCAATTTAATCTTAATCTAGACTTTTTTAGGTACCTTTGGTTGTTGTGATAATACAATGGCCGAAAAAGAAGACACAAAGTGCTTGCAAGAGTTTAGTGTCCCTTGTGTACGAGACATTCATCCTAGTATCCGAAGACCTGCCATCCCTGCTAATAACTTTGAGATAAAATTAACCATTATCTAAATGATCTAAACTTTTATCTAGTTTAGTAGTTTATCCAACAATGATCCTAATCCTCACATTGTGAATTTCTTAGAGATGTGTGATACTTTTAAACACCATGGAGTTTCAAAAGATGCTATTAGATTAAAACTCTTCCCTTCTTACTCTGGGATAATGCTAAGATTTGGTTAAACTCACTTTGCTCTGGCTTTATAACTACATGGGATGACCTGGCTCAAAAATTTCTAGCTAAATATTTTTCTCTTGCCAAAATAGAAAAGATAGGAAATGGCATTATTTCTTTTATGCAGCATGATTTAGAGCCACTTTATGAACCTTTGAAAAGATTTAAAGAACTGCTTCAGAGATGTCCTCAACATGGTATTCCTAAATAGCTTTAAGTAGAAAATTTTTATATGGAATGATGGGTCAAACAAGAACTATTATTGATGTTTTAGTAGGTAAAATAATCATAGGGAAGTCACTTGATGAAATTTACGAGTTACCTAAAGACATGGCTTCTAATAATTATCAGTGGTCCACCAAAAGAAGTTTGCCATAGAAAGTTACTGGTATTCATGGCATTGATACCTTATGTCAATAAATGCATAAATAGCAGCACTCTTAAAGACATTTGATGCTATAAGGTACTTTCATTTAGAGTCCTTTTGTGGTTTATGAAGTATGTAGTGATGGACATTCTAGAGATCATTACCAAACTTATGGTGGATCAATTAAGTATATTGAGAATTATAACAGATAGCAAAATGACCCTTATTCCAACAACTATAATCTAGGTTGGCAAAATCACCCAAATTTTTCATGGAACAGTAATTAAGGGCCTTCTTTTACAAGTAAACAAGTATTCCTTTTTGGTGTCTTCATCAAGCTTAAACTCTTATTTAAGAAAAAAAGTCATCATTGGAAGAGCTTTTATTACAATTTATAAAGAAAACTGATGTCTTATTTAGAATCAAGTAGAATTTCTTAGAAAAACTCAAGCTATGATTCAGAATAGAGGGGAATCCCTTAAGAGAACTAAAGCTTTCTTCAAAACAAAGTAGCATCTCTAAGGAGCCTTGAGATGCAAATGGGCCAACTTGATAATGCCATCAACAATCATCCTTCGGGTACTCTTCTAAGTGATACCAAGCTTAACCCAAGAAAAGATGATAAAGAGTAAAGCAATGCAATAACACTTAGGAAATGAAAAAAGGCTAAAAGATAATAAGAAGTAAGATGAATCAAACAAATCATTTCATGATGAAAATAAGTGTAAAAAGCAAAGAGAGAGAGTTAGAAAAACCACCTCCAGCCTATTCACCACCACTTTTTCCTCAACATCTTTAAAAGCAAAAGCTTGATAATCAATTCCAAAAGTGTCTCAAGTATTTAAAAAGCTTTATATCAATATACCTTTTGCTAAAGCTTAGAACAAATGCCAAAAGATATAAATTTTATGAAAAAATCTTGTGAAAAAAAAAGGAAATTAGGTGAGTTTGAGACAATCACTCTTACTAAACAGTGCAGTGTCATCTTTTAAAAGAAATTACCACTAAAGCTCAAGGATCTAGGAAGCTTTGCCATTCCATGCACTATAGGCGACAAATTCTTTGGTTAAGCTTTATGTGATTTAGGGGCAAGTATAAATTTAATGCTTCTTTTTATCTATTAGAAACTTGGTTTGGAAGAGGTAAAACCCATTATGATTACATTACAATTAGACAATAGAACATACACTCATCCAAGAGGCATTATGGAGAATGTGCTTATGAAGGTTGATAAATTCATTTATTCCACTAAGTTCTTTATATTGACTTAAAGGAAGGTAGTGAAATTCTAATTTTTTGGGGAGACCATTCTTAGCCACCGGTTGAACTCTCGTCGATATACAAAAAGGAGAACTTATCATGAGAGTTCAAGTGCAAGAGGTAACCCTTAAAATATTTAAAGCTATTGATTATCCTAATGACTCTAAAGAATGTTTCGCAGTCAATATAGTGAATGATGCAACCAAATGATTAATGAATGTCTTGAAGTTTACAAAGAGAGTTCCAAACAAAATAAGCACCAACCATAACTTTGAGCCAAACAAGATGGTGAATGAAACTACAAAATAGAATCTAAAATAAAAGGGACAGTGACTCGTGCAATGTTAGAGAGGCAAATTCAGTCATAAATGACCATTTTCAGCCAACTCAAAATAACAATAAAGATAATCAAGCCGAAGACTATAACTCAAGCATTTCTTGAGAGGCCACATAAGTTTCTTGACTTTTCTTTTCCTTAAATTTAGAATTTATATTTAGTTTGATTTATGTTTATCATAGATAATATTTTTTTTCCTCTTTTTCTAGGATCTATAAAAAAAGAAAAAATAAAAAAATAAATTGGCACTGCAGTGCAACGGCTTTAAAAAAAATTTATAGGATGCCTTGATAATTCGAAGGTTGGTGCTGCAATATCGGTGTCTTAGTGCTACAATGCCAATTGTGCCTTCCCCCCATTTTTATATATTTTTAATTTATTTTATCTACTATTTTTAAACCCCTATTTTACATGGTCGATCACACCGCATCACCATTTTTAGACTTGAATTTGATTTTTTATTTTATTTTATTTACTTTTAAAAAAATTTTGTATTGTTAGTTTTTGAAGGTTATTTTTAATAAATTTATTTTATTGTTTTATAACCTCCCACTAATTTTTGCAAACGTCATGAGGTTGAAGAGGAAAGTTAGATATTTTCTTGAGATCCTTTCATCAAAAAAAGGAGTTTCTTCTTCTTTCTCTTTTTATTTATAGATATTGAGAATAATGTTTGTTTTAAGTATTGGGGTAAGGTCTTTATTTTGCTAATATCGAATTAGTCAAGGTTAGTTTGTTTTTGCATTAATTTTTTTAAGAGTCCAGTATTTCTAAGATGTTTTGTGCTTATTATGATGAATTCCTTATCCAATTATGAAAACATAGTTATTCATTTATCTTGATTTTTGGGAAAATATATGCATGGTTTGATTTTGTGATTGGATTCTTTTATTTATCTCATTGTTAGAATATGATTTCTAAAAATTTTGAGCACATAATCTATTTCTTTGAATTGTGCTGCTAATTTGAAGATTGTTTATGTTGATGTAAATTTCAATTATGTCCAGAAGCGTAGAATTCATTTGATTCTCTCTCAAGGCAAAATCCTAGATAAAATAAGTTAAGAAGATGATTTAGCTCATTTTTAGATCATTTAAGCCTTTCTAAGCCCACCTTCATATATATATATATATATGTCCTTAGTTTACCCCATTTGAGCCTAATTTATATATATATATATATATATATATATATATCCTTTTCTTTGGATTGCCATATATTATTTAGCTAGCCTAATAAGGAAAAACCGTGATCAACCTTCACTTCATAGGTATGAGCATGAAATTTTTCTAGGAAATATTTGAGCCATCTTTAAATTGTGTTGTATTGGTGAAGCATAAAAAATGAAAATAAAAATAAAAAAGCATTTAAAAAAACAAAAACCCATAAAGTTTTGTAAATGAATAAAATGGCATGAAAAAAAATGTCAAGAAAAAGGTTATATGCGTCATAATATTTGTGAATTGCTCTTCAAAAAAAATTTGGTACAATGAAATGTATCTATCGGTGAACTAAACCAAAATCTATTCTTTATCATATCTTTACCTTATCCTTTCATTACAAGCTTAATAATTCCTACATGATCTTTGAGGAGGTGTTAGTCTACACTAGTGGAGAGAGAGATGAAAAGCAAACATATGAGAATCTAGTATTAATTCATAGTTTGCACTAGCATAAATTTATTTGGATTGCATGCAATGATTTGTAAAAAGATTATTCACACATATCGAAAATCCATTTAAAGCATTACATTTATGATTGAATTGAAACATAGATTTAGATTATGTTTATATCAACCTTAAGTTGGGATAATGAGGTGACTTTTGAGGACAATTAAAGCAATCATCATTTGAGTACAATCATCTCAATTCAGATTTCATTTTATTTCATTTCATTTGTTTATTTTCGTTTTCTTTGTTTTGTTTTGTTTTGCTTGAGGACTAGTAAAATCATAAGTTTGAGGGTGTGATGGCTTTATAGAATACAATTATTTTTAGTCTCATTATGTGTATTAAAATAGTTAAGTTTTAGAGATTTTTATTTAAATTTTATTTATTATTAGTAGTTTTTAAATTAGTTTTATTTACTTTCCTTATATTTTAATTATATAGTTATTTAAGTATTTTTTTTATTTTGTAGGTGAAATCCCAAAGGAGTTTTCAAAAGTGCAACAACTTAACAAAAAGGCAAAGTAAACTTAGTTTGGCAACTTTTTAAAATAAATTAATTCAGCTACTTGCAGACTAAGTTTCTTTCTAGGGTTTTGCCGATATATGGGACTTTTAGGATTAGGATTAGAGATATTCTAGATACTATATAACTTTTATTTTTTCTTTAGTTTTCTAAAGAGGGGAGCAACCATCAGGATTTTGCAATTGGAGAAGGATTGGTGAAGCTTAAGGACTGAGACCTGAAAACTCTTAGTTTTCTCTTTTCTTTTTATCTTTTTATTTTTATTGCAATGTTTATGATGGTGAAACTCCAGTATTTTATATTTTTTAATCAATACGAACAAAATTTACTTTTCTAAGTTTACAATAGAACTCAACATAACTAAATTTATTTTTCTAAGTTTACAATAGTACTCAACATGTAGTTTGGATTATTTTATTATCTTTTCTTGATATTAATGATGTTGCGACGTGCCTGAGCATAGCACCTAATCACTCAGATGGTGATGCATGCGACTTAAAAGGAATTGCCTTTAGGTTATCCCTTGATTGGGATTTGGATTACGGATGATGAGATAATAGTAATGGAAAAGACTGTTGAACGAATTGTTGTTCCAACCAGGCCCGAATGGCCACCATGATGTGGCCAAAGAATTGGAATCGCCATCGATCATTTGGGCTAGGCATGATTGGCCTATTGAAAATAATATTTCGAGTTTTTGAAACTCAAAACATTAATTCAAGGTCTACAAGGTCCTAAGATTCTTTAGTTGGGTTCTACAGTTGGTAACGTGTAGGAAAGAGTTAGGACCCCCACAATGCTTAAAATCAGTATCCGCTAGCAATGTCTTACATTGGTTTCAGTTTCTTCAATTTTGACATGTCATTATTTTGACATAGTCCCCTTTTAATGCATGAATTTTAAATGAAAATTGTAAACTCAATTTTTAAGGAAAATTTTAATTCATGTATGTGCCCCGGAGATGTGGAGAACATATGGATTTTTTTATAAAAGTGATCTCTAGATTTAATTTTGAAAATTAGATATTCTATCTCAAGTATTAAAGAGATACCGACATGAAACATTACCTTATAATTTTAAAAAAATAATTTGGAAATATGAATGCAGAATAGACATTTAAAAGGGAAACGTGTTAGCAAAATGAAAAAGAATATAATAATATTGCATAAAAAATAAACAAACAAAAACAGATAAAGAAAGGGTGGTGAGAATGTATCTCATAATTATCTTTGATTATTGAAGGGTAACTAAGATGACAATTTTGAGATGCATTTGGACTCGGTGGTTGCTTGAGGTATTGAAAAAGAAGGTTTTAGTTAAAAGGTCCTGGGAAGTTTAGGGGAGAGAATTTGGATTTTTTTTGAGTGAAAAGTGGGGTTGGAGTATCTCCTTAGAATATGGTGGTGAAGTATCCCTAATGGTGAAAATTTTAGTGATTTGTGAAATTTAAATGAAGTTCATAAAAGTGAGGTTAGAGTATCCCTTAGGAGAATGACGTTAGAGTATCCCTATAGATAAAAATTTTAAGAAATTTTTTAAATGAAGGAATTTTTTTAAAATTAAAATAGCTATTTTAAAATTAAAAACAGTAATTCGAATGAAAGATAAAATTGATTTTTTGGGTTGGCTTTGATCCGAGCCTAGTAGGTCTCATTTTGTAACACTCATTCTCATGGAAAATTAATTAGATGCATTTCAAGGCATTCAAAGGCCTTAAAAAATGGTGATTTAGGAAAATTCATCCAATTTTAAAGTCCAAAAAATAGAGGACATCTGAACGTTTATAGACACTCGAATTCGGGTTTTCTAGGACTAGGGTCAGGTTATAGACATCCAAATGTCCCTAACAAAGAGAGTTAATGACAATGGCTTCACAAGCTCTTTCGCACAATCCTAGAGTAATTTGGGATGATTGAACAACACATTAACCAAAGTCACTAGTAAAGGTATTAGACATCAAAATCAAGGCAAAACATTTTAAAACAAGTAAAAAGGCTATTTTATTTTAAAAATGAGCATGTTTAACCTTATTTAACCATGAATCCAAACACAGAAAGCTTGATTTTTCCCCAAGATTAGGGGACCTATTAATGAAAGCATTAAATCCATGTTAATCTCCATTCATTGGAGGTAACATGGACTTAACTTGGGTTTTTTTTTTTCTAAATCAGATTTTTAAAGCAACAAATAAGCATCTTGACAAACATGATATTGACTAAATATGACATACATCATAATGAACATGATAGCATTTCTAAACAAACAAACATGATATTTTAACATAAAAGAGCTGACAAAAATGCAAGGAAATAAACAACAAAATGCTTGGAAATTTTAGAGTGACATCAAGTGTTATGCTATAAGAGCCAAATTAAGTTCACTCCATTTCTTTGCTAAGTTGTTGCACTCTCCTTAGGGATTTAACCTACAAAAATATGAAAATACTTAAATAACTATATAATTAAAATATAAGGAAAAATAAATAAAACTAATTTAAAAACTACTAATAATAAATAAAATCTAAACAAAAATCTTTAAGACTTAACTATTTTAATACACATAATAAGACCAAATGACCCAATTTTATAGAGTTATCACCTATCAAAGAGCCATGGTGACTCTATTCCATGACATGATGTACAAGGAAATACAAGTGTACGTGGACAAAATGATCGCCAAGTCACTAGAAAAGGAAGAAAATGTGACAAATCTATGAGAACTTTTTGAAAGGTTAAGAAAGTTCTAGCTAAAGCTTAACCCAGCCAAATGTACATTTAGGGTGACTTATGGAAACTTGTTAGGCTTCATAGTCAAGAAGAAAGGAAATAAAGTATCCTCAAAAAAATCAAGACCAATCCGAACCTTCTACCCCCTCATACACGAAAAAAGGTGAGAAGTTTCTTAGAAAGTTACAATGCCAAGTCCATTTCCTAGGTCGTGGACAAGTGCGATCCAATTTTTTGACTTCTTTCAAAAGCATAATCTTAGAGAATAGTAATATGAATGCCAAAGGTTGTCGATAAGGTAAAAAAAATTACTAATACACTAAATAATGTATCTCTTAAATCCTTGCACTAAATTATGGTTGTTATTGCGTATAGTAGTAAACAAGGGTTGTATCCACAAAAATTGTTCTTAATTTACATGTTAACAAACAAATTCAAAAGACTTCATAAAAGATATATGTAAACACCCTATTTTGTCTAAGCCAATGTTCAAGGTATTAAAAGTCATTATCCGAGGCACCATCAAGGTCACTCAGAGAAGCAGTGGTTAATTTTTTCACCATCCGTGATCGAAGTAAGGGATTACAAGAGTCAAACGTAAGAAAAATCCACATTTTTATATGTAAGTTTTTATACATAGGTGCGAGGTATCGATACAAAGCTCCATGTCATTCAAATTCCAAAATCTTTCTAGTTGTTGTCACAACGTACCCCAAGGGTGGATCCTCGCAGATCTATGGGTCCGTATGACTTAAAATATTTTCCTGACTTGGAAATGTTTTCTTGATCGAGACTTTTCTTTGGCGATATGATGAGAATGAGAATGTATGGATTCTCGACTTGTGGTACAATGAGGGGGGACCATAAGATGAATCGCTCATCTTATAGGTCTCAAATGACCATCACAAAATGGCCAAGCTTGTAGTTGCCACTGATCATTTTAGGCTAAGCATGATCGAATGCCTATTAAAACCTATGTTTTAAGTTATGAAACTCAAAACATCGATCCCATGGTCTACGTATGCAAAGATTCATCGTTTGGGTCTGGGAGTTGGTTATGTGCGATAAGGTACAAACCTCTTCATGACGCCCGAAATTGGTACCTTCTAGCTATGTCTTATCTCGATTTCGATTCTTTCGATCTTAACTTGTCATTATTTAGATATAACCCTCTTTTAATGCATGAATCTTATAGAAATAGAAATCCAAGTTTTGATGAAAAAGATTTAATCTTATAAATGCCCTGGAGATATAAGGAATATAGAGATTTTCAATAAAATGACCTTTGGATTTTACTTTGAAAATGGAATGTTCAACTTTGGGCACTGGAGAGATACCCACGCAGAACATTACCTTTAATTTTATTTGAAATATTTTGAAAACATGAATGTAAATAATCATCACAAAGAAATCATGTTAGAAAGGCAATAAATGAAGTAACATAATATGGATCATTCAATGCAATAATAAAGAAAAGGATGGACTATTGGAATTTATCTCACAATTGGCATCGATTATCTAGGAATAACCGAATCGATAATTTTTTAGATGTATCTGGGTTTCTTGATTAAACGAGGTTTGTTTGACATATTGATGGAAGTCCAGGAAGGAGAAAAAATTTAATTGTAGTTGAAAGATAGGGTTAGAGTATCCCTTCAGAACGATAAGTTTGGAGTATCCCCGTGAATGACAAATCATTTTTACAAAGGAAGATTTTTCAATCTTGCCAATTTTAAAAAGCAGGGTTGGAGTATCCCTTTAGAAGGTCGGGGTTGAAGTATCCCCGTGGATAACAAATCATTTTGACAAAGGAAGATTTTTCAATCTCGAAGATTTTGAAAAGCGGGGTTGGAGTATCCCCTTGGAAGGTCGAGGTTGGAGTACCCCCAAAAGTGGCACGTCTGACACTCTTTAGAGAATTCGAGTTGGAAAACATAAGTTGACAAAACTTTGTGATTTAGGAAATGTGTGAGTGTTTCAACAACTTTTGGCAAAAGAAATTATTGTGGATAAGGATGGTAAAGATGTAAAGTATGTTTGTGCCTTGATACGAGCCCATGGGAGGTCAAAGCATGTTCTCGAGGCTGATCGGGGTGGTACGGAGACATTCGAATACCTCAAGATGCAATTCGGGAAAACAACTTAATTTTGACCATAATTGAAAATAGAGGACAGCATCGCGCTATCCTGCTTCCCGAATTTATTCTAAATTGATTTGAAGGCATTAGAGGGTGGACAAGATACCATTAGAAAGGTAACTTGACGAGGGTCAACAAAAAATATTCCCAATATCCCAAAAAGTCACTTTCCAGGGGAATAAATTTTCAAGTTCGGATTAATTTCGCTACTGGCAGAGCATATAAAGGACAAGGTGTGTCAAAATTTGAAAAATCATTCTAGACTCATTTGGTATCGAAAAATTGCAAATAATACCTTTCCAGAAAGGGAATTTCATGAATATTTTAGGAAAAATATTTGAAAATTTTGGAAAAATCATTTAGTGGGCCTGAACAGCCCAACCAGAATATATGTTCGGATTCTAGAGGTTCTTGACAGTTTAGATTTGAAAAATCATAACTCTCTCCTCCAGAATGACCCAGGGGTGAGTTAGACATCTTTTTAAAGATAATTTGACATGCTTTGAGAGAAAAATATCAGAAAATTCATGAAAAATCATTTAGGATTTTAAAGTGATTTTTCAATTAGCAACAGTTGCACTGCCAGGAGGAGACAAAGCAAAGCAAAGGATATTTCTTATTTTCTTTAAGTTTACAGTCCAAACTTGAGTTATTGACATTCAAACGTCCACGACTAAAGGGAAAGAGTGACATGAGTGTCATGAACTCATTTGCATAGGCCTGGAGTAGTTTGGGATGATGAAACAGCCCGTTGATCATACCACTCAAGGTTTTGATTGAAAAAAAGGCACGAACATTTAGGGAATAATTGTAAGACCATTTTTTCAAAATCAGAAGATTTGAGCTTGTTTAACCAAGATTCCAGATTTGGATAACTTAATTTTTCCCAAGATATTTTGCTAGCTTTAAGGAAAATGCTAAGTCCATGCTAATCCTCATTGGTTGAGGTTAACATGCTTGGCTTGGGGAGTTTTTGAAAATCAGTTTTGACAGCCATTAAACATGAATTTTGACAAGGAGAAGACAACAAACATACAAAGGGATGGCATATAACATGAATGGGCATGCTAACTTTACCAATGGTTTAGACAAAGAAAGCGTTATGCATTATGACAAGAAAATGTTATGGATGCCGAAAATGACAATGATTCATGCAAGCTAATGTATAAATGCGCTTGAAATGTGTTAGGCTAATGATAACAAGATTCAATGGATAGGGCATAAAATGCATGAGCAAGAGATATCAAATTAATGAGGATGAAATGAGGCATTTTGCACATCAAAAGGGCATTAAAGCATCCAATTCTTAAACTACCACAACCAAAAGCCACAATAATGCATGATAATCCCAAGAGGGTGATGGAAACATGGAGAGCTCAATAAAATGATGAAGGTGCTGAAAAACAGAAGATGAAAGTGATAAAGTGAGAAGTTATACCAATAAAACTTCACTTTTTGGCCAAATAATTAGAGCAGTAGAGATAGCTTGAGTTTCCCTCTTTTCCTTGTTGTTAATAAGCAAGGAAAAGTGAGAAATAATGAGGTTTTCGTTATGGCATGGATGAGGGTGATTTTTACAATGCGTAATGGTTAGGAATAAGTGTTTGGGGGCTATTTTTGGGTGGTGGGTGAAGAGCTACGGGATTCTGGTTTTCTTGGTGTAGGAATATGTTTTGGAAGTTAAAAATGAGCTGAAATCTAACCTTTTTTAGCTGAGATAGAAGTGGTCCATTTATACCAGCATTTTGGAGCCAATTTAGAGTGTTTTTTGGTCATTTCTCAAGGGGGACAAAGTGATATCAGCATAGTGGCTATAGAGTGGCTGTAGGGAGCAACTTGCTGCCAATGTGATGGGCATAGGGTGGCTGGTTTAAATGCTAAAATGATTTTCCAGCAAATAGGGTGGCTGATAGTGATATTGGCCAACAACTAGGGAGGAGTAGGGTGATCATATGACATTGACCCCTTTGATCTAATTTAGACTTCAAAAAAATGTTTTGATTAATTCAAAAGCCTAAATTCGTAATCTGATATGTGTTTTAATCTTTCCTGATGCAAAAAAATGAGTTAAAATCGAGTTTTGGATCAATGGTGGATGAGTCAAAAATGCCCGGACCGTGAAAATGGCCTGTATGTATCGATGCATTGCAGAATGTATCAATACATTTGGTCCAAAAACCTTAAGTGTATTGATACAATAAACATTGTATCGATATTATGAACCACTGTCTTGATACATTTCTTTAAGCATGGCCCAGTATCGATACACGAGGTCCTATATCGATATAAAGGCTCATGTATTGATACATCTACATGTTGTATCGATACAAATAGGGACATTTCAAATTTTTGGATCATTGGAGCATTATATCGATACATGAGAACCATGTATTGATACATTCAAGTAAACTTATGAATTTTCTCATATATTTTGTCCTCGAATACCTTGAACTACGTTATTTGATGCCACATCTTTGCATTTACCTTTGATATGATCCCTAGGCCTTTTTGACCTCCTCAAAATACTTTTTCACTGGGTGACAACTTCACCCGGCGATCATCGCCCCCTCTTACGTCCATGCTCCAGATTGCTACAAATTAGCTCAGACAAAATAAGGTGTCTGCAGCTATATCAATACCAGAAGGCATGGTATTGATATTTGAAGACTGATATTAATACCAATGGTGTTTATATTGATACAAAGTTATGTTTTAGCTAAGATCTTGATTTTTGGCCAACAAGTATCATTACAAGAGTGCATGTATCCACACAACAAGCTTGGTATCGATACAGGCTTGCTAGTATCAATACACCATGCTTTGTATCAATACCAGATTCAAAGTATTGATACATTCTAGGTTTTTCTGCTTAATATATCGATACAAAGTTTGCATCAAAAAGTAAGGCTATTCTTGGCCTTATTCGAGACATTTTTCTCCCTTCATACCATGACTTCAAAGCTTGAATATTAGGCATTATTTCACATAAATCAAGTGAATTTTATTTTTGGGCTTCGAATATTAGATTGACATATTTTGGAAAGGTCCATTAGCATGAGGGCCTTTCAGGAAAAAATCTGATTTAATGAAGGACAAAGTTGTGAATACTCATTTGATCAGCTAATGCATGGTTTTCTTTACCTATAAGAATTAAGATCAACCAATCAAATATTGAAAGGTATCACATTGGTATAATGAATCTTCATATTGTACATGCCAAAAGTCCTATATGCCCCCTTTGCTAGGTCATCTTAGTGGCTAAAACCATCCCCTATATAATCCAACTTTCTTAGTTTGCTAGAGGAGATTGACATTAGCCACCAAAAAAAACCTCAAGCTCCTCTAAAAACTCCATTCCCTTAGCTCCCTTTCCACCTTTCCAATAACCAAAAGCTCTTTTTTTTTATTCGTTTCTTACAAATCCATAGCAAAGAAAAGGACAAAAAAAGAGAGCTAGTAGTTGTTGGATTGCTATTTAAGAATATAGTTAAGAGTTCCAGCTTCCATTGGGGTATATTTTCTATATTTTCTTCCTTTAATTTTTTGTTTTTCTTTATCATCATCATCATTTTAGTGAACCTCCATGTTTCCATGACCTTTTTAAGGCTTCAAATTACCTTTACAACAATAGCTCAATTGCCCTCGGATCATCCCAGATATGGAAATTATGATTTTTCAAACCTTTTCTATCTAGAACCCTAGGAATCAGCAATTCATATTTTGTGTTTGACCCATCAGATGATTTTTCTGGACTTTTACTAAAAAGTTCATAAAATTCCTTACCAAAAAGGAATTGTTTATGATTTCACGATCCTGATTGAGTTTGAGGTAATTTTTCAAAGTTCACAGCCCTTCTCCCATAATTGCCTTAGCGCTGACTCAAATCGAGTTTTAAAAATTAATTTTGTCTAGAAAGCAATTTTCTAGTATTTTTGGAATATTTTTTACATCAATCCTTATTGAGTTACCTTCCCAAGGTACCTCATTTGCCACTAGAAACCATTGGACTAAACAAAAATAAATTCGTGAAAGTGGACAGTGTGATGTTGTCCCTTGTTTTTGCTGAACATGAGAAAATTTACTCGGATCTTCCTAACCCATATTTTTTGGTTGTTCGAATGACTTCAAATATATTCAATGATTTCCCCTATGGTGTCATGAGTTACAAGTAGGTCCCTTTAGGCTTGGATCAAAACCCAAAAACATTTTGAAATTAATTTCCTTTTTTTATCTAGAAAAATTGATTTTCCATTCTAAAATCTTGTTTTTTCAAAAAATATCAAAAATTTTGACTTTCAAAAATCACTTAAAATCTCTCTTTTCGAGGGGATACTCCAACCTTTTTCTAAAGGGATACTCTAGCCTCTCTTTTTTGAGAGGATTCTCTAACTCTGTTTTCTTCGAGGGGATACTCCAACCTCATTTTTTAAAAAATACATCCAAAATCTAACTTTGCCCTCCTTCGGGCTTTCCTAAACCTTTAAATAAAATTTTCATGCCTAAAATGACCATCAAATCCAAACACATCTCAAAATTATCAATTCAGTTATTCCTCAATAACCAAGGTTAATTATGAGATACATCCTGACCGTCTCTTTTTTTTATTTTCGTCTATTCATAGTTAATGCAACTTTCATTACATTTCTTTATGTCTTACTAACCCATTTCTCTTCCTGATGATGATTTGCATTCATGCTTTCAAAAAAATCGAATTTTATTAAACCTAAGGCAATGTTCTGCTTTAGTATCCCTCCAATGCTTGATGTAATGTATCCTTTTCTAAATCAATCCACATCTCTTTTTACCAAATCCTCCATGTTTCTCCTCCCTATTGGGTTGCATAGAGAGATATTAATTAAACTTTTATCATGAAAAATTAAATTTAATATTTAAAAGTTTGCATCTGAAAGAAGAGGATTACATATAAATAATGACCACGTGAAAAATTAAGAAAAACCAAGATTCAATAATTTATGAATAGATAGTACCAATTTGGGGCACCATAGGGGTGCTAATCTTTTCCCCGTGTAACCAACTCCCAAACCTTTTTAAAATGAACTTTAGTAATACACAATCTATAAAATCAGTATTTTAAGTTTCGTAACTTGGAATCACAGGTTTTAATGAGTATTCGATTTTACCTAGCCTAAAATGATTGGTGACAAACAAAGTCATGGTCATTTCATAATGGCCATCCAAGATCGGCTGGATGAGTGATTCGTTCGATGATCCTCCCCCTAAATTTCACTCTGTCACGTCTAATCCAAATCCTAATCAAGGGATGATCTAAAGGTGAGCCTTTTTCATTTACCGTCTCTATTTCGTTTTTAAGTCATGCGCGTCACGTAGGGCACATCTCGTGACTCTGTTGGGGATAAGTTTAAAGAGTCAAGCCATCCACTAGCTAAATTTTATCAGCTCTTTGTTTCCTTGATTTTAATCATTATTTATTTGTAATCCCTTTTCTTCATCTTCTTTGTATCCTAATAGTTATTTGTTATTGTTTTGTGTGTATTTATTTTTTCTCATGATTGCTAGGGTTCTTTTCTACCCCCTAAAAAAAGAATACGATAGTTTCTTTAAAATAGTAATAGGGCATAAAACAAAAAGGTTTGTTGTTTCCTTGACCACTTCACACTCACATCCACATTAAACTTTTGGTCATATGTTTCTTAGAGAAAGATTAGCACCATTTTTAGGTAGAAGTGAGCTAATTGTCCTTCATGGTATCTTTTCTTTACTCGTGGGCTAGTAATATCTTTCAGGGTGTAAAGTACCATGCTCCCATGGTATCCTTTTTATCATATGGGCATAGTAAAATACACCCACCCGAATCGAACTCATTCTACTAAGCCTACAATGAGCCTAGGATTGAGGTGCCTTAACTCTTCTTACCAGATGAAAGAGCAATTTGGGAGCTTTTAAAGTCAACTTAACCCCATATAGTCAACCATAAGAGCCAAACCATGTCTGGCCATACCAAAATGCTGCTAGATTGACTTAAAGAATAAGACACTCGAGGAAACGCTTCTTAGCTTTTACTCTTCTTTATCATTTTTTGGTTGGGTTGGTGATGATGAACGAACATCATCACCGATGCCTTCTTTTTTGTCCTAGATCATGTCATCCATTGTAACTATTGGGGCATGCCGTTATGCTGTCTAATCAACAATTAATGCCTTTTTTTCCTTTCACTAGAGATAATATTCGAATATTGTCACTTAGCATCCCTTTCAAGGCCTGGAATTGCCTCTCAAAGAACAAAATTTGTTCGAGCAAGTCGTTAAACTATTCTACTGATGGCTTGGCATTGGCCTATTATTGGATAGTGACAAACAGATTGTCACTCCCTCAAGTGTTAATTTCTTCCCTGAGGAGACATCATAATGGCAATTTTAAAATAGACACATTGTTATGCTGTCTGAACTAATTTAGATTTTAGCGAGCTAGCTATGGCATTTTATGTTCGGCCCAAGGCATTGTAAAACCTATTATTGGGGTGATTTTTATGATTTATTCTTGTTGATTTCTTTCTTCTATTTTTGCCAAGTATTTCTTTATTCTTCACTACCTTATTGTCTCTCATGTTCATGTCATATGCATCATTTTTTCAATCAAAAATATAAAGACAATTGATTCAGGGCAACAGTGAATGAATATCATAATGCCTAGGCTGGGGGCGTAATTCATCCATTCGCATGGATCTTCTTCCCTTCAAAAGCCACACTACTATGGGAGGTGCGTAGGGATGCAGCATGGTGCGTTTCATGCATTACAAATGTCACTCCTAATACTTTTTGCAATCTTAAGGATAGATTTCCATAACAACTTTCTTATGTTCATTTCATTTTCACATCTTACATTAACATCCTCATTAAACTCACTTGCATGTAGACATGCATGCACCCTTCCATAACATTCATACAATTTTAGGTCTTATACATGTAGACAAACATCCTTGACATGTCATATCTTCCATCCTTAGTCATCATTCCTCAACATATTCAAGCATTAGTCATTACGTGACACTAAATCCACCTATTGTTTATGTTAAGAGGGGTGTAACATAGGGATCAGTTAGAAACAAGAGTTAGTACTTTAAAAGGCATCCAAGAAGAACCGGGGCATGATGTTTGAGAACTAAGGGAACAACTAGCAAAAGTAATGAGAATAATTATCGATTTTCTTAAGGTCGAAAGGGATCCCACCAACAAAATATCATCATCTGCAATAGCCCAAGTTGGTCCAAGTGTTGCAAATCCATTGGAAATGTGTATTAATGCCTTGGAAGAAATTGTTAGAGAGGTTAGGCAAGATGTTCAAGAAATGAATAAGCAACTTTTGGAATTGACAGGGATGATCTCAAACCTTGATCAATTGAAGATAAATTACTTCCATAACTCACTATCACTCTTGCCTATGTTAGAGACAGAGGTGTAACTTGCCAAACCTGGAATAACCCACATCAAGCCTTTCAATTTCACACTTTAATCGATATTTGAAGCCTACCATCATGACCCCATATCATTATAGTTTGACTTGCTCTTTAACCCAAAATGCCTTCTTATCACCTCTCAACCACCCTTTAGTGCTAGTATCAAGAAGTCTATGAATGAAAAAAGGAAAAATGGATGTGGTTAGCAATGATAGCCAATCGCAAGTCAGCTCAAACTCATGCCCTAAACCTAGTCCCTACCACTTATACACTACAACCCAAATGGTTCACCCAGCTTGGGGTGATATCACATGAAATCCTAACTTAAACCTTTACCTACAAGCATCCCTTCCAATGCATAGCTCAGTGCCTATGACTTCAATTAGGTTTACCCAGTAAATAAAGGAACTAAGGAATAATCAGAAAGATAGCAAGGTAGTTTAGATAAGACTCCCATAAAGCTGATCCTGGTTCCATTCAGAGAATTACTTCCCTGACTCATTCAAGATCAGTTAATTTCATAGATTTACTATGAGTCTACGAAGTAGCCATACCCAGAGGGCCATAACACCACCATTACTTCAACTACCATATCGGGTGTGTTGGTCATCTCACAGAACAAGTAAGGCATTGAATAGAAAAGTGCAACAATTGATCAAAGCAAGGTAGCAATATCTTGATCAATTAAAAGAGTGAAACAGGATATGAACCTATGGTAATAGGGGCATTCCAATTTTGCATGCTTTATATGAAAAGTTTTTGTCTTTAAATTGTCATTTTCATGAGATTAACATGTTTAAACTTTGAATCATATTTAATGAAAACATGGTATTTAAAGTCTCAAGAATACTATTGATTGCTTGCATTCTTCATCCCTCTTTCAAGCTTTTTCATGCATAAAACTAGTTAATTGAAAAAAAAAAACCCAAAACTCTAAGAAATTAGTTTTTAATACCATTAACTATACCTACATAGCTACACCAGAACCATCAAATAGACAAAAGCCACAATTTATGTTAGGAGTGATAAAGACCAATTCCTCAAAATTTTTATACTTCTTTGGAAATCAAACAAATGCGATATTCCTTTAAGAATCCTATCAATGATAATTTGACATGTATTGGGATTATGCCAGAAATGTCCACCTTTTTAAGGTAATAATACTAAACTATGCTCTATCCATACCATAATCTTTGGACCATATCTTCCCTCTTCTATTCCAACACCACCTAACCATTTACCAAAAGCCTTTCTCAAAGTGCATCTTAAAGATCATCATTGCCCCTTTCTCGAGTTCTTCCTTATTATTTTGATACCCTAAGACCAGAATTCCTCATTAATGCAAACCCTTAGAGATCAAATACGAAATATTCCTTACAACTTAAACCTTAACATTACCTGATTTCTTAGTAGTGGTAAATCGAAAATAGGGCATGCCTAAATACATGGAGTGAAAAGGAGAATTAAGGCATGTATTTTGAGAAAAAAAAAAGAGAAAAATGGCAATTGAATGCAACATTATGTGATTAAGAGGTTTAAAATGTCTTCAAAGGAACTTTCTCTAGAAAAGGGCAATGGATGCCCTTATAAAAAGAAATGATCCTTGATTCAATCACCTTTAAACACTAAATTTGGGCCTTTATTCCCCTACATTATAACATCAACCTTGGCCTACATTATGGTACTCAAAAAGTCATTTCAATCAAGTATGGCCATGTGAATAGATGAATCTATTCTTCAGAGAATTATTCTTTTGAACCTTCTTAAAAAGCATGATGATGCAATTAATAAAAAAAGAAATCAAAAACAAAAAGATTAAAGCTTTAGGGGGAAAACCTTAAAAACAGGTAGTCTAAAGCAAAACAAAGATTTTAGGCACCAGTCATAGGGTTACAAAGTCTCAACAAAGAAACCATTATTCCAAAGAAATCTAAAAGCCTTTAGAAATCCTTAAACATCCTGAAAGTATCATCTTTAGAGGGATAACTTTTAGGATTTCACTCTTCCCTTTCCCAAACCAACCTCACAACCTTGAACTCATCATGGCTAGTCCTAACGCCAGTTTAATTATCAATGATAAGAGGCTTGAAAGAATCTCAGTTCTGTTTGGTTTCAAAGAATTCATGTTCTATATGGACTAGTCTATTCGTAAGCATAAAAGAATAAGGGTCCATTCCATCTATCTTGAAACATTCTTAAATTGATCAAAGCCCTCTTTAAACTCTTCATCCTTACCAAAAAGGCCCAATTACTATTTAGGAAATCTCCTAACCATAGATCGTTAGTCTTCGAAAGAGTTGAATATTATGCTAACTTAAGAGTTTTCATCAAATAAACATTTTAAATAAAGAAAGACAAAGGCTTTTCTAATCATAGGGCAAAGTTGAGATTAAAATTCCTTTTAATTTAAAGAAAAAAAGCCATTAAGAAAGGTTAAGCTAGACCTAAAATAAAACCATCCACAATCTTAACCTCTATACCTTTCATGGACATGCATGATGTCATACTACTACCCAGTCATCACTCAAATGCATTCTTCGCCTAGGCATTTGATCATTATTCATCAAGATACACTTCACTTTAAGCATATTCGCATAATCATCAACATAGCATTTGCATAATGGCTAGCCTTAGTGTTTACACTCACGGGTATCTGTACCCTTGTGCATTTGTAATCACATGCATATTCACCTATGTGGATTCATGATCATAAGCATTCATCTTCATCCATGTACATTCATACTCACAAACCTTTGCATTCATATATATCCCTGCTCATAAGCATCATCACTCGCATGCATTCTTATTCACACAGCTAGACTGATATGCATTCTTACTTAGCTACAACCTCACCTATGTGCATTCTCATTCATAAACATTAGCACTCATATACATTCTCCCCTACAAATGGCTCATGTGCATTATTATTCTTTGCATTTGCATTCTGGTGTTTTTACTTTCATGCATTTGCACTCATGTGCATTCTTTTTCATATCCATTTATATTCATGAGCATCGACACTTATATGAATCCTCACACATGGGCATTCATACTCCTATGCATTCCCATTTATCTCTACTTGCAGTCACATGCATTTTTGTCAACATGTATTCACAGTCATGTGCATCCATGTTTGTACATATCTATATTCATGAACAATCACCATGTCACCTTACATGCATGCACATCCTGCCATGTGCATAGGCATCTTGAAAAAGTGTAAGCATTACATCAACTCATTCATGACACCTCATAAGATGATATTTGTCCTTTCTTATAACACCATGGCATACAACATATTTTTTTTCTTGAAAACATCAATCAAAAATCTCTGAAAGTCTCTCTTGAAGATATTTTAGAAAAACTCTTCCACCCACATATAGAGTCAGTACACAAAGAGCTGGATGCTTATTGTCAATACCTAATGTAGTCGGCCATGTCATAAGCCCAGTAAAGTTGGCCCATATCAAAAGCCAAAGCGCAATGTAGCTGGCCATGTTGTAAGCCCAGTAAAGTTGGCACAGTCCAACTGTCAAACCCTAATGTAACTAGCCATGTCATAAGCCTAGTAATAGTGGCCCATATCAAAGGCAAGGCCCAATGTAGCTGGCCATGTCGTAAGCCTAGCAAAGTTGGCCCATATCAAAAGTAAAGCCTAATGTAGCTGGCCATGTCATGAGCCTAGTAAAGTTGGCCCATATCAAGAGTTAAACCTAATATAGCTGGCCATGTCATAAGGCCAGTAAAGTTGGCATAGTCCATAAAACTTATCAAAATTGTTTTTATCATTTGGAACTATAGTTAGACTCACTTACTAGACCTATTTTATATTCACAAACACGATCAGAGACCTCTCTTTATAAAATCTAGCCAAAAAGTGAAGTTGAACCATCCATTCTTGACTTTTTTATTGACAAACCAACTTGAATCATCAAGTGTCTCTCCTCTGTCATACCAAAAACTGACCCACTAAATCTATTAACAAACTTTATGGATGAATGAATCCCTTACAAGAGCCAATCCTAGCTCAAAAATCCCTCTATATATTAACTTTATTGATAAACTAATCCCCAACATAAGCAAATCATAGTCAGGAACCTTCTTTCACATCATGAGTCACCTCAACCTTTAAAAACAACCTCAACCATTTGAAAAAAAAAAGAAAAAAACCTTCTAAACATAGAAAGTAAAGTTAGCAAACCTTAGAGCAAAAACACCCAGTGAAACTTAAAAGTGGAAGATGATTCAAAACTTTGAAGCCCATTGCTAGATTAGATTTCTAAATCATCACATCTGCATCATCCAAGCATGCATCTGCACCTCTGCGCATCATACATGAAAATACTTACCACTTTTCAGGTATAGACTTATACCTTCAAAAATCCTTACCAAACTAGAACTAAAGGTACCAACTATTGTCTCTAAAAACCCTGAAAACCCTAGGTAACTCCTAAACGCAATGTTCCTTAGTCCATAAAGAGTTGAATGCCTCACTACCTCAGTCCAAAGAGCTAGACACCTAGCTACCTCAGTCCACAAAGAGCTCGATGCTTACCTACCTTATTCCATGAAGAGCTAGATGCCTACCTACTTTAGTCCACAAAAAGCTAGATACCTACCTACCTTAATTCATAAAAAGCTAGATCTCTATATACCTCACAAAGAGCTGGACACCTATCTACCTTAATTCATGAAGAGCTAGATGCCTAATTACCTAAGTCCACAACGAGCTGTACACCTATCTACCTTAGTTCACAAAGAGCTGGATGCCAACCTATCTTAGTCCATAAAGAGCTGGATGTCTACCTATCTCAATCCATAAAAAGCTGGATGCCTACCTACCTTAGTCCATAAAAAGCTAGATACCTACCTACTTCAATCTATAAAGAACTAGATGCATATCGAGTCAGTCCATAAAAAGCTGGATGCCTACCTAGCTCAGTCTACAAAGAGTTGGACATTTATCAAGTTAAAGCCCACACTAGCTAAGGCCTATCTAGAGGTCAAATTGAGAAAACTACAAACCTTGTAGGGAGGTCAAACCTATAAAACTCATTGAAATTTTCTTATCAATCAGAACAGCTACCAACAGATCCTCTCTATTTTAGGGTAGTACTAATTAGATCTCTATCTTCTTGTAGGTATTCAAGAGGCATCCTTATACCTCGAACAACATAGTGTCTATTTGTCTTTGCCATGTTCCTAACAATAAGCAATAGCCAAAGAGGGGTAACTATAGACACCCTATTTTCTCTGGACTAATATTTAAAGTATTAAAAGTCATCATCTAAGGCATCATCAAGATCTTTCGGAGAAGCATGGGTTAATTTTTCATTATCCCCGATTGAGGTAAAAGGTTCGAAAGGTTAAAAGTAAAAAATCTATATTTTTTATGTATGTCCCGATATATGGGTGTAAAGTATTGTTACAAGGCTCCACATCATTCAAATTCCAAAATATTTCTAGTTGATTGATACCAAAGGGCATGTTATCGATACTTGAAGAGTGGTATCGATACCATGGGTGTTTGTATCAACTTAGAGTTATGTCACAGCTAAAATCATGATTTTTGGCCAACAAATATCGATACAAGAGTGCATGTATCTATGTATCAAGCTTGATATCGATACAGGCTTGCTGGCATCAATACCCCATGCTTTGTATCTATACCAGATTCAAAGTATCGATACATTCTGGGTTTTCTTACTCAATGTATCAATACAAAGCTCAATATGTTGATGCATAAGGCTATTCTTGGGCTCATTCAAGACATTTTTCTCCCTTCATACCATGACTTCAAAGCTCGAATTCGGTCATAACATTGGCCTCAAAAATCATCCAATATTATGCATAACCTTATACACATGTGGATTCATTTTTGGGCTGCAAACATTGGATTAAAAATTTTTGGAAAAGTTCATTAAGCTTAGCATAAGGGCATTTCATGAGAAAATTTGATTTAATGAATGAAAAAGTTATGAATACTCATTTGATAAGCTAATGTATAGTTTTTTTTACCTGCAAGAATCAAGATTAACCAATCAAATATCGAAAAGTATCACATTGGTACAATAAGTCATCATATTTACATGCCAAAAGTCCTATATGCCCTCTTTGCTAGGTCATCTTGATGGCTAAAATCATCTACTATATAATCCAACTTTCTTACTCAGTTAGAGGAGTTTGACATCAGCCACCAAAACAAACCTCAAGCTTTCTAGAAACTCTATTCCCGTAGCCCTCTTTCTACACTTCCAAAAACTCTTCCAAAACATCTCATTTCCCTCATCTCTACCCCAAAAAAATCCTCTATAGCCATCACAACCAAAAATTCTTACTTTTAATTCTTTTCTTGCTAATCTAAAGCAAAGAAGAGGAAAAAAAAGAGCTAGAAGTTGTGGGATTGCTATTTAAGGATAAAGCTAGGAGTTTAAGCTTCCATTAGGGTATATTTTCTATCTTTTCTTCCTTTCATTTTTTGTTTTTCTTCATTATCATCTTTGCAAATCTTCATGTTTCCATGACCCTATTAAAGCTTTCATGCATTATTGTGGCTTTGTTTATGGTAGCCTTAGGATTTGAATGACTTTCTTGATGCTTCAATGGTGTTTTGATGAATTAAAAGCCATATTTCTTGTTGACATTAAAACAGTCCCTACTCGTGCATTGTTGCCATGTTTTTCTTCATCTCAATATGCTTATTTCATGTATGAATGCTCAACCTAGCATATTTTGATCTTGACCATAACTTGGGATGCATTTTCATTATGATTTCTTTTTGAAGTGCATGGATAGTTTGTTGTTTTGAGTGGTTGTTCATGTTTAATATCTTCTCTTAATTTAGTTCATCATATGTTTGTTGAAATGCCTCATGATGCTTATAAAAATCTATTTTCAAAGAAGACAAATTTTTTATACTAACCTCAATCAATGGGGATTAGCATGAATTTAATGTTTTTAATATATTAGTTCTCCAATCTTAGAGATATATCAAACATAAATGCTTGGAATCATGGCCTCATAAGCCAAATAAATTCCTTTTTTAATCCAAAATTAAAAATGCTTTCAAGGATTTAGTTTAAACCTTGTTTCAAGCTTATCATGACTATTAGCTTGAATAGTAAATGGTTCAGTGGCCTACGCTATGGGAGTTAGGTTGGTTCATTACTTCACTGCCAATGACCTCAATGATTAGACATTCGCATGTCTGACACCTTGACATGTGATCCTTAACTTAAAGAAACCCATGTTTTGGTACTAGCAGCATAATGATCCCTATTTGAAAAATTATTTTTAGACTACAAATAATTTTTCTAGAATTTTCTAGCATTTTTCCTTGAAAGGATTTTGAATTATTTTTACAACAATACCTTGTTTACCCTTGGATCATCCTTGATGTGGAAGTTATGATTTTTTGAATCTTTGCTGTCTGAAACACCTAGAATCAATGATTCATATTCTTTTGGGGTGATTTTGACTTGTCAAATATTTTTCTAGAATTTTTGAATATTTTTCTTAAAATTTCATCAAGCTCCCTTTTTGAAAGGTATCATTTGTGATTTAACAATCTTGATTAAGTATGGTGCAATTTTTCAAAGTTCACAGCTTTTTTCTCCTACATTTGCTATTAGCACTAACTCAGACTTGGTTTCAAAAATTAATTCCATCCAAGAAATGGTTTTCTAGGATTTTTAAAATATTTTTATATTAATCTTTATCGAGTTACTTTTCCAATGGTACCTCATTTTCCACTAGAAACCATTGGACCAAACTGAAAAAAATTTAAAAAAATTGGATAGCGTGATACTATCCCTTGTTTTTGCTGAACTTGAAAAAATTTACTTTAATCTTCTTGAACCATCTTTTCTAGTCATTCGAATGACTTGAAATATATTTAATGGTTCCCCTATGGTGTCATGAGTCATGATTATAGGTCCCTTTAGACTTAGATCAAAAGCCAAAAATGTTTTCAAAATTAATTTCTCCATCCTATTTTAAAAAATTGATTTTCCATTCTAAAATCTTATTTCTTCAAAAAAATATAAAAAAAATTATTTTCAAAAATCACTCGAAATCTCTCTTTTTGAGGGAATACATTAACCTTATTTTTTCTGAGGGGATATTTTAACCTCACTTTTTCGAGGAGATTCTCCAACCTTGATTTTTTTCGAAGGAATACTCCAACCTCGTTTTTCAAAAAGTACATCCAAAATCTAAGTTTTCTCTCCTCTGGGCTTCCCTGGACCTTTTATCAAAATTTTCAAGCCTAAGACGACCATTAAATCCAAACATGACTAAAAATTATCATTTCGATTATTTCTTAATAACCGAGGTTAATTACGAGATAGATCTCGACCATCTCTTTTTTTTTTTTGCTTTTGTGTATTCATCTTTAATGCAACTTTTATTATATTCCTTATGACTTACTAATCGGTTTCTCTTCTTTATAATGATTTCATTAAACCTGAGGCAATATCCTGCATCAGCATCACTCCAATGCTTGATGTAGAGTATCATCTCAAAATCAATTTGGATCTTATTTTACCAAATCCTTTATGTTTTTTTTCCCTCATAGGTTGCATAGAGAGATATTAATTAAACTTTTATCATGAATACCCAAATTTAATATTTAAAATTTTGCATTTATAAGAAAGAGATTACATATAAATAATGATCAAATGAAAAATTGAGATTTTGATAATATATGCTAGATGGTACCAATTTTAGCCTTCATGGGTATGCTAATCTTTCTCCACGTATAATCAACTCCCGAACCCTTTTAAAATGAACCCTAGTGTATGCAGTCTGTAAAATCAGTGTTTCAAGTTTTGTAAATCAAAATCACCAGTTTTAATAAGTATTCGGTCACACCTAGCCCAAGATGATCGGTGGCAACTCCAAGTCATGGTCATTTCATAATGGCCTTGTAAGACCAATTGGATGAGCGATTCATCTGGCCGCCCCTTCGACTTTCACTCTATCATGCCTACTCCAAATCCCAATCAAGGGATGATCCAAAGGCAAACCCCTTCCCTTTACTGCCTTTTTTTTATTTTTGAGTCAAAGCACATCACGCAAGAGGCACGTCTTGACAATATAAACTAAACTTTGGTGGAAGAGGGGTTGATTATATTGAAATGCATATGGAATTAGAAAACCTAAAACTAAAACTATGTTTTATGAAAATGAAATTTTATATCCAACGAGTAATAATAATGATAAAAAGTATGGTTAAGGAATCATTTGCTACTTTTAAATATATACTATGAATCAATATCAAAATCATCTCTAATTATCTCTTCAAACTACCAACCATAGGTAGCAACAAGTTTTGCTACCCTAATCTTTTCGTAGTTTGTCATTAAATAAAACAAGCCTTCTATTTAACCCTTAAATATAAAAATAACCTAAAATAAGCTTTTGATATTTAATTTAATAGAAGCTTTAAGATAAACAAGATAGGTTAATCTAAGCAACAACAAGCTCGGATTATTTAATGTAGGTTATGTTCCACGTCATGATCAACAAAAAAACTTAACCATAATCCTTGATCATAACTTGCTAGTAATGAATAGGAAAACAAGACAATTATGAATCAAGGTTGTAATCTGACAATAAAAAATCATCTAGGTCTATTTAATTGCGCACTAAAACAAATGAAAATAAGAATATGGAAGAACACAAGCAATTTCAATAGATAATTATTGAATAATATCTGAGAATTATTACAAAGTCATGTCTAAGGCTTTGAAATCATGCTTAACCAAAAAAATAATTTAATTATATATGTTTGATGTATTCAATAACATATTTACGAAGAACAAGCAAGAATGAAAGAAAAGGGAATGAAAGAAAGAGAAAAAACTCAAGTATGAAAGCTGATTATAATCCCCTTCTCTTTTTCGTAGTCTTCTACTTGTTCTCCTCATTTTTTTTGTTCTATTTCTCTTTCTTGCATGCTTCAACCTTTGAGATCAATTGCTTACTTTCTAAGTAAGAAGGCATAATATGAGTTGGTCATTAAGCATTGCAATGCCCCGTCTTGATAATACAATGACCATGAATAATTTTAGGAACTAGGCTTTGATGCATAAGAATCTCATAATTGCAATACTTTGCAATTCCTTTGCAAGGCTTTGTAAGCTCCATGGGATTCAACCAATTAGTGGTTTCATGATAATCAATTATGCAATCAACGTGAAGAAAGACCTTGTGTTATGAAACAAGTAACAATTATGCAGTTAATTACTATGTATCCCACGTCCTAGTCTAATTGGTTCAAGGGTATACACTAGCAAGTGCTAACACAACCCAAAAGGATTCTTGACTTGGTGGACTCAGAATGAGCTTGTGGACTCGATAGTAGCTAATTTACTCCATATGACCTAGGTGACTCAATTTTGGTTCTTAACTTGCCTACAAGACCAAAATACTCTAGAATACATGTCGGACTTGGAAAATTACAAAATATCCTTATAGGTTTGGCCAACCTAAGAATAAAACCCAAACAATGCATGTCTAACGTGGAAATGATCAAAAAATCATATTTTAGATTCAGTTAAGTCCAAAAATTATCTTTAAAATTATTTTTCTTGTAAAAAAGACAAGAAAAATAACATGAATAAATTTAAGCTAGAAAAACTCAACCTACATAAACATGGAAGTATGGACATAATATCAATAGGAAACAAGATAATGAAAATAAAATAAAGTGGATGTCAATATGAACTAAGATAACAAATGTAATAATATGTACATGAAATTTACATCAACATAGAGTAAATATAAAGTGAATATATGAGCAATGAAAATAAAATAGAGTAACGATAAAATGAACATGAAATAATAGTAACAAAGGAAATCAAAGTAAAACAAATAACATGTACATACAATAAATAAAATATCATAGTAACTAGAATGGTTATAAGATAACAACAAAATAATTAAATTGACAAGAATATTAAAAGACAATATTTTGCTCTAGCTCAGTCACTACAAAGTTTAGAAAACCTTTAGCTCAAGCCATCACCTAAGCTTAAACTTAGGATCATAAAGCTTTCCTTGTCAACATAAAGTAAATATTACAAGAAGTTAGTTAGATCAACAAGAACATTAAAAGAAACAATCTTGCTTAAAGCTTGGCTACCAAAGAAAAAGTTATTACAACCTTGACTCAAACATCCTTTAAGCTTAAACTTAGGATCATCAAACTTATTAATGACTTGAATTAAATATAATAACTTAATTAAAAAATATTAAAAAAATATTTTGCTCAAAGTTTAGCCTCTCCAAAAAGGTCATTACAACCTTGGCTCAAACATCCTTTAAAGTTAAGTTTAGGATCATCAAGCTTTAAAATAAAAAAAAATAAAAAAAATTAAACAACTTAGAAATTAAAGTAAATAACAATAACTCAAGGCAAAAATAGTAATCTACCTTAAAAAATTTACAAAAATTTCCTCTTTTGTTTCTTCTCTCTCTTTTTCTGTTTTGTTTCTTTCTAATGATGAAGATGATTAAAAAAAAATGAAAAATAGAAATATACCTTAAAATATTTGCAAGAATTTCCATTTTTTCTCTTTTTTTCTTTTTATCTTCTTTTTTCTCAAGCTCCAAAAGTGATCAAAATGGAGGACAACCCCATTTAAATAGCAAAAAGGGGGAATCGGCTAAAGCCTGAGAAAGTCCCTGGTAGAATCCTCCAAGGGATTTTTCCCCTCAAATAAAATTTTTTATCCCCATGTTAGGCAGCTTTAGAAAGAACACCTATCTTCCTACACTTGTTAGCTAGTTAGCAAGATGAATGCCTATGAAAGGAAAAAAAAAAAAAAAAAAGAAAGTAGACTTCTTAAAAACTATTAATCCCATGCATTAAAAAGTCAAAAATAAATTTAATAGTTACCAATATGTTTGAAAATTTAAAAATTAATTCAATGGTAAACAACAAATTTAAAAATTTAACTTCAATCTTTGTTGGTTAGACATATGGTTGAAAATTCAATTTTAATTTTGTTTTGTTAAAAAAAATTCACTCGTCAACCCTAAACTTTCATATTTATAAAATTTAATTAAAAATTTCATGTTTGAAAATTTAATTAAAAATTTTACATGCACAGAGTTTAATTAAAAAAATTTCATGTGTGAAACTTTAATTCTATGTATAAGTTTAATTAAAAATTTTATATACAAAATTTAATTGAAAATTTTAAATAGAAAGATTTAATTTAAAATTTTTAGTAATGAAAAGTTTAATTTAAAATTTTATGTATAAAAATTTAATTAAAAATTTTATATGTGAAAATATTAATCAAAAATCCTGTTTTAATAGATAATTCAATTAAAAGATTCAAATATGTGATCAATATCGGAGAAGAAAAAGGGTTGAAACGGCAAGACTGGGCAGCGACGCCAGACAATGCAATCTTGGCTCCGCGGCTCCAGAGGCTAGGGCTGCAACGCTAGATAGGCTGCTAGCCAACACACCTATGCTGTAAAATCACACAACATACTAAAGAAAGCGATTAAATCTAGGACAAAATTAGCTTTCTAACAAAGGCAAGTACCTAAAAGACGCCAAAGCTGCAACTGTAGTTCTCATGGCTGCAGCTCTATACCCTTGGTAAAATTGGGAAAATTGGGTTGGATAAGGCTCATTCAAGACGATGAAAAAAATTAGGTATCAACAAAAATAATTATCCTACTTAATTTTATTTAAGTTAAATTACTCCAGTAGTAATATAGTTAAAGATGATTACTCACTATTCTGTAACTGATTATGAAAATGATTCTTTAATTGTAGAGCTAACTTTAGTTTTCGTATGGGTCCTAATTTATTTTATGTATTGCTTGCGAAATCATCCCAAGATAATGTATGAGAGAAAGTTTTTTCGTGTGATTGGAGAAAAAAATTTTCTTGAACAATCATGGCCGAAACTACGTTGATAGATGTTTAACTATTATATTAAGCACTCATTAATTTGAATATTATATGAGCAAGGAAATTAAAATGGTTTGGAAATCAAATTGTCAAGTTTCTGCAAACATGCAATGCAGTTAAAACTTAAAAAGTACGTTATTTTAGGGTGGAAATTTAAATCTATCTTTTCATCAAGTGAAAAAATGTAAAATTATTATCCAAAATATAATTGTCAATGTATCCAAGCAGATTCACAATATAATTATTTTTAGCACTTATTTACAAAACATATATCATTCTGTCTAATTATAGATAATATACAAATATTAAACAAATTCAAGAGAATTTAGTGTTCTCGTTATTAAATTATAAAATACACAAATTTATCTGATAAATAAAGTGTTCATAATTCTAATTGAATAAGACCTAATTGATTATTCTAAATTTCATAGAAGATTTGGTTCAACTCACCTAAAAATAACTTAGATTATTTAATTCGAAACTACAGTTAATATTTAAAATTATTAGTATAAATTTTTATATTTTGAGAATTTAAAAGAAAATAATTTTTTTATACTAAAATATTCTCACAGGTCCCAACCTAAACTTAGAAACTTATAACTAGTTTAAGTAAAATTTAAAATATTTTATTCTACTAATATCTCATTTGAATGCAAGGTGAAATTTCGTCAAAGCCCCTTATTGTCAGTTAACTCATAAGAATTCAATGCCGTTCTAATGTTTCAAACTGCTGACATTTAAGTTGCTTTTACAATTATTGTCTAATTTTATACGTGGTGTTCATCTTCTTCAAAATAAATTATACAAAGTACATGTATATTTGGCTGCTAATGGTATATCATATGTGTCCTTGACCGTCACTGCCATTTCATCAGTTGTCATCTTATTCTTACCCACATACCCTAAACTTTATTATTCCAACAACAAAAACGCGTTGAAAACAACGTCTCATCTTTTCCACAGTTGTTCCACTCTATTATTGCTGAAACGTTCACATCATTGTTTTATTTCTGTCTACAGTGTCTCATCTTTTCAACAATGTTTTATTTATTTTTCTTAGTCCGGGACGAATAATTTTGCAGCGGGGCCAATAATAGAAATAGTAGAAACAATTTCAAAAAAAGTAAAATATAATAATTATTATTAAAAAAGGTAAAATAAAAAAATAATTTTTTAAAAAATAATAATTATTAAAATTATTATTAAGGAGAGTAATTGCCCTTTATTTCTTCCTTTCACAGTTGGTGCTCTTCTTTACTATTTGTTTTTTGTGTTTCAATTGGAGAGTCGGTTCCAGGAGGAAATTGACTCTCTCTCTCTCTCTCTCTATATATATATATAAATTATATATATTATATATAAATTATAATTATATTTAAATATATATGAAAAATAATATTTACAAATAATAAAGATTAAAAATATTTTTATTAAATTCTAAGTTACAATTTAAAAATAATAAAAATTAAAAATATATTTTATATTAGATCTCAAATTATCATTTATAAATAATAAAAAATAAAATTATATTTCGTATTCAATCCTGAATTACTAGTTAATAATAATTTAATATAAAATATTTTATACTAAATCTCGAATTAATATATATAATATATTATAAATTATATATAACATATAATATATATTATATATAATATAAAAAGAACCGACCTCCCACTGATTATATATAATATATATAATTATATATTATATACAAATTAAATATGTTAAAAATATTATGTTACATTTTAAATTATAAAATAATCTCGAATTATATTAAACACTTGACTAATATAAAAATAATAAATATTCAAAAATATTTAATATTAAATCAAAATTATTTTTTAAAAATAATTAGTAAATATATATTATACATATTATATATAACATATATAATATAATACATATATAATATAATATACAATATTATAAATATAATACAATAATATATTATATATAATAAAAATAAAAATATTTTATATTAAATTATGAATTACTATTTAAAATATAATAAAAAATTAAAAAATATTTTATAAATTAAAACTAATATATATTATATATAAATTATACAATATATTATATTAATATATATTAGATATAAATTATACAATATATATTATATTATTATACATTATATAATAAAAAAATAAAAATATTTTATATTAAATCTTGAATTATTATTTAAAATAATAAAAACATAAAAGATATTTTATATGAAATTATTTAAAATAAAAAATAAAAAATATTTTATATTATATTCTGAATTAATATATAAAAAATAATAATTATAATTAAAAAATATTTTATATTAAATCTTAAATTATTATATAAAAATTAATAAAAATAAAAAACTTATATTAAATCTCATATTACTATATAAAAAATAACTAAATGTACAACTCACATAACTAAATGTGTGAATGACTATAACTAAACGTATGAATGACTATAACTAAATGTATGACTCACTATAGCTAAATACATGACTCACCATAACTAAATATACGAATGATTATAATTAAATGTGCAACTCACCATAACTAAATGTACAACTCACCATAACTAAATGTACAACTCACTATAACTAAATATACGACTAACTATAACTAAGTATACAAATGATTATAACTAAATGTATGATTCACCACAAATAAATATATGGATGAGTATAACTAAATATACAAATGACTGTAACTAAATATACGACGCACCATAACTAAATGCATGACTAAATATACAAATGACTGTAACTAAATATACGACGCACCATAACTAAATGCATAATTCATTATAGCTAAATTTACAACTTACCATAATTAAATGTACAACTCACTATAACTAAATGTACGGATGAGTGTAACTAAATATATAAATAACTATAACTAAGCGTATGACTCCTCATAACTAAATGTACGACTCACCATAACTAAATGTAGGACTCACCATAACTAAATGCGCAACTCACTATAACTAAATATACGACTCACCATAACTAAATGTACATATGAGTATAACTAAACATACGATTGACTATAACTAAATATACAATTGACTATAATTAAATGTACGACTCACCATAGCTAAATGTACAACTTATTATAACAAATGTACAGATAAGTATAACTAAATATACGATGAACTATAACTAAATGTATGACTTACCATAACAAATGCACGAAATGACTATAAATAAATGAACGATGACTATAACTAGATATATGAATGACTATAGTTAAATATACGACTCTCCATAACTAAATATACAACTCACCATAACTAAATATATAACTCACTATATCTAAATGTACGACTGACTATAATTAAATGCTCAACTCACCATAATTGAATGTATGACTCACCATAACTAAATATATGACCCATCATGGTTAAATGTATAACTCACTATAACTATATGTATAGATTAGTATAACTAAATGTACGATTGACTATAACTAAATATATGACTCTCCATAACTTAATGTATGAATCATCATAACTAAATGTATAAATGACTATAACTAAATGTACGACTCACCATAACTAAATATGCAACTCACCATAACTAAATGTACGAATGACTATAACTAAATAATAAAAACAATTTATTGTTATGGTGACTCGTACATTTAGTTATACTTATCCGTATATTTAGCTATGGTGAGTTGTACATTTTGTTATGGTGTGTTGTACATTTTGTTATAATCAATCATACATTTATTTACGGTCATATGTACATTTAGTTATGATGAGTCATACATTTAGTTATTATTTTTAGTAGTAATTTGCAATTTAATATAATTTTTTGTTATTTTTTATATAATAATTAGAGATATAATATAAAATATTTTTAATTATTATTATTTTTAAATAGTGATTTAAGAATTTAATATAAAATATTTTTATTTTTTATTATTTTTAAATAATTTAATACAAAATATCATTTATTTTTTATTATTTTTAAATTGTAATTTAGGATTTAATGTAAAATATTTTTATTTTTATTATATAATATATTTTAATATAATATATAGTATAATTTATATATAATAGATATTATTTTTTACATTTATTATATATAATATGTTATTATATTATATTTATAATATTTTATGTTGTATTATATATATTATATAATATATAATATGTATAATATTTATTATTTTTATTTTTTAAAAAATAATTTTAATTTAATATTAATATTTTTAATAATTAATATTTTTATATTAATAAAGTATTTAATATAATTCAAAATTATTTGATAATAAGAGATTTAATATAATATTTTTAATATATATACTTTGTACGTAATATATATAATTATACATATTATATATAATTTGTGGGTGGTCAGTTCCCTTACGGAGGGAACAGGCCCCCAACATATATAATATTATAATATATAATATATAATATATTATATATATTATATTATATATAGCATTTATATTACATATAGTATTAGATATAATATATATTAATTTAAAATTTAATATAAAATATTTTTTATATTATATTATTTTTAAATAGTAATTTAAAATTTAATAAAAAATATTTTTATTTTTTATTATTTGTAAATAATAATTTTAAATTTAATATAAAATATATTTTTATTTTTTATTATTTTTAAATTATAACTCAACATTTAATAAATATATTTTTAATATTTTATTATTTTTAAGTATTAATTTTGATATATATATAATTTATGTATATAATATATACATATATATATATATATATATATATATAAAACTGGGAGAGTCCCTCCAAATTTGAAATGGAGAAAGCAATAGCACGTGTGAAAGGAAGACATTGCGGATAAAAGGGTAATTATAATATATTTTTTAATAATTTTAATAATTATTTATTTTAAAATTATTTTTCTTCCTTTTACTTGTTCTAATAATTGTTATTACATTTATCTTTTTTGAAATTCTCCCGAAATAGTTTCACCAGATTTATATCAATTTTAAAAGTAGCATTGGTTTGACAGCTTTTAGATATTTTTCATGTTTATCATTTTTTATTCTTTTTATTATTATTTTTTGGTAACGTTATTCTTTTTATTATTTGTTGCAAATTATTAGATTGTTATTGTTAGGCTTAAATAAAAAAAATAATCTTTGAATTATAAATTTTTATTTTTATTTAATATTAATATTATAATTCAGTTATCAATTTGATATTTCCACTCTAAGAACATTTAAAAAGATAAATTTTTAACTTTTTTAATAAATAAAATTATGTTACGTATAACTTATATCACTAATAAATGTCATGTGTCATAATTTAATTGGTTCACATCATAATTAACAAATGATACTAGGGAAAAGTACTAAATTGGTTAATAAAATTATACTGTAAACTGAGAATAAAAATTCATAAGGTACCAAAGTAGGAAAAAAGTATTATTTAGAGACTTTTTTTATATTAAGTCTTATTATTACAAGATATTCTTTCATTTTAACCTGTGATTTTTAATTTAAAAAAAAAGCGTTTTAATAAAAAAATTATAATGAGTGGCATTGGTTAAAATTTTTTAGATAAAAATGTAATTATTACATAATTTTTAATTTTATAAAAATAAGTCATTGAATGTAAAAAAGATTTTTAGAAAAATTTGGACGATTAAAAAGTAACATCTATTAATGGATCCAATATAACCCAATTTTTACTATAAAAATGAGATCATTTTTTTTCCTATACAATGCTCCTAATCAAAAGTGCCACAGTAATTTACTATAGATTTTGTATTTTTTGCATCACATACTTGATGTCATTATTAGGCTTTATCAACAAAATGTGTTAAAAACCATAGGCACATGGGCGGCTATTGAATCATTTTAACGTCTTGTAAATAAAATTTTTTATGGACCTATACTAAAAATTGAAGAAGCATCACTTGGTAAAAAATTAATTTAATCTGCATTTTTTATAATTTTTATATTATTGTATTTCATCTTTGTAAAATTTATTTATTTCAAATTTCAAGTAAATTAAAATTATTTAATTATTTATTTGATTTAAAAAATTTTAACTATTAAATATATAAAAAAATAATATTTTCAATCAATATAATATATACATATATGAAATCGATTCATTTTGAAACTTTACATGTACGACAAGTGTGATTATATTGTTAAACTCGATGATCGATTTATTAAAATATGAATCATACGTATCATTATAAAATTATATAAAACTAATTAATTTTACACGGAGGTTAACTTAATCTATCTCTTACGTATTATATCATTGGGACCAATTTTAAAAATAATATGACCATTTGACGAATGTTATCATCTATTATCTTATTTTATCTATCTTATCAATAAGTTTATTCATCAAAAATAGTTTGTATAAATTTTATGTATAAATTTTATTCTCTTGCTTTACATACTAGTAGCAAAGTGATGGTCGTTATTTAGGGTTTACTAGCAGTTAATCTGCATATGGATTGAATCATTTTAGCCTCTTGCTACAATTCTTTTAGGGATCATTATTAAAAGTTGTACCATCAATCGACTATTTTGTATTGTCTTATTTTATTAATATAACGTATCAAATACGAATTTATTAAGCTTCACACAAATTATCGAGATTTGTCACTAATCTTTTTTATTTAGGTGTAATTAGTCATCTGAATAAATCTATCTAATTTAATGAAATCTTAAACTTCACAAAGGCGTAGTCTTTTCAACTAAAATTAAGTCTAGGAGTACAATTATGTACAAGGAAGGATTAACATTTCTATAACACCTATCCTAAAAGTAATACCTAATTAGAAAATATTATCCTAAATTGGTATGGTCTTTAGTTTCGATAGTTTACACATTGAAAATTTCTTTAAGTATTTCTTCCATCCAGCTCGAGAGTATTCAAGACATACCAATTGTTCTATTGAAAAGACTCCATTGTTGAATTCATATGAGTACGTTATGATAAAAGATGATCATCAACTATGAACCTAACTGTAGTTTAATGTATTATCAAAATATTATTATAATTGTTAAAAATAATTTTTGACTATTGATATTTAAATCATCCCTTAACTTTCCATCATGTTGGTGGAATTTAGGAATATCATATTCTCACCAGGATTTTCTTAAAAAATTGATTGATCACAATCTCCTAAGAATTTCATCGTCGAATAGTCTCCACTTATCTTGAATTTCCGTTAGCATAAATTATGTGAAGAAAACATGCTTAATAAAGTTTAGTAAATAATTAATAATTTACGCTCAAAATAAAAAATTCATGTTAAACATAGATAAAACAAAAATAAATAAATAAACAAGTAAACAACAAAAATAATAAAAGTTTATATTAAGAAGTTAAACCAAATATTAATTATAATAAAAGGAGATTTTAAAACACTTACAAAAAACATAAGTATATATAAAAAATAAATTATAATAACAAGAAAATAAAAATTAAAAAAAAAAAAAAAAAACAACACAACAAATAGAAAGAGAACTTATGCAATCAGGTTGGGTTGAAGCGAAGGTTCATGCACAAGCCTTGCCCGACCTAATTACTTAATTTAAAAACCAAAAAGAAATTCACTTCATTTTCTTTAAGGTTTTAAAAAAAATTATGTATTCTTTCTCTAGAATCGAAAACACCAATCACTTATGTTCTTGCAAACCTAGTGTTTCTGGTGGACGGGAATTTCAACCAATCATAGAAAAACTCATAGTTTTATAATTTTTTATTTTCGACAACTAAAAATTTCTAGGATTTTTTAAATAAAACGGAATCCAGTTTTCAAACTTTTTGTTCAAGAATTCATCTTTCAGAGAACAAGGTTCCTTCAAAAAAAGGTCTTGATTTTGAAAACAAATTAATTAAAAAAAAAAAATCCTTTCTTAGTACATATCCTGGAGTATCTTTAACTCCAAGGGCAAAAGATCTTCGTTTTTCCTCCCAAAAGTTTGCATTGCTCCTTTTAATTATACCCCTGCCTAGATTAAAAATTTTTTATTTTTTTTCTTTTGGGTTAATAGGCAAATTTATCATTATATTATAAGTAGATATTGAAATTTATCATTATACTTTATTTTGATTTATATTTGCTATTTTAATTTTGAGATTAGGGCAAATTTATCACTATACTATTATTTGATTGAATTTTACTTCTAAAATTTAATCTTTCATTGAATTTTGCCACTAAAATTTGATTTTAAAAAACATGAATTAAAACTAATTTATAAAAATTAAAAAATAAAAAATTGACATAAAATTTTTATTTTGTAAAAAGCTAAAACTTATTTTTTTATCACCTTTTATTAATTAATTAATTAAACCTTGATTATTAAAACAAAACATTTGAAGGAATTTTTTATTAAATTTTTTCTTAAAATCATACAAAATCAAAGATAAATGACAAATTCAATTAAAAATTAAAATTTAGTGAAAAATTTAATCAAACAAAAGTAAAGTGGCAAAATTCAATATTTAGTTGGTCTATAGTGAAAAATTTACACTTAATTCAAAAGATAAAGGCAAATATCAATTAAAATAAAGTACAATAGCAAATTTTAATACTCTCCTATAGTATAAGGCAAATTTGCCCACTAGCCCTTTTCTTTTAAAGAAAATAGGAAAATCAAAATCATAAAAATAATCAAAATGAAATGAAACGGATTAAAATTTTAATATTTTAGAAGAAGGAAATATAAAATAAAATAAAATAATAAAATGACCAATTATTACAATGACTTTTAAACAATTATTAAATTGAGACCCAAAATTTTAAAATGGATTTTTAAATAGGTTTAAGAGTTTTTTTTTAACTCGAAAAGTCGATTTTATTCCTAATAATAGACCCCAAATAAAATCAGATATCTATGGTTGCTTTTCTATGAAATAGGAATTTTGCAAAGGAGTAAAGACCTGTTATATTCCAATTACCATATTTTCTTTTTTAAAAAGGGTGATCTTTTATCGAGGCATTACCTTTAAAAAGAAATATTCCTTCTTTGAAAATCTTAAAAGGAAATGTTCTATGATGGCATCAACTTTAAAAAAGAAAACATTCCTCCACTAAGGATCTTAAAAGGAAAATATTCCTCCACATGAGATTTTAAAAACAAAATATTCCTCAATTGAGGCATCAACTTTGAAAAAAACACATTTCTTTGTTGAAATAAAAAAGAAAATATTCCTTCATTGAGTATTTTAAAAAGAAAAAATTCCACCATTAAGGATTTTAAAAGGAAATATTTCTCTATCAAGTATTCAAAATTCAATTTCAAAAAAAGACCCCTTAATTGAGGTTGACAATTTCATCTTGAAAAGGATTACTCAATTGTGGTTCAAAATTTCATCTTAAAAAGATTTGTTCAACTAAGATTCAAAATTTTATCTTGAAAAAGATTCCCTCAACTGAAGTTTCAAATCTTATCTTAAAAAAGGTTCCTTTAACTAAGTTTCATGAAACTTATTTTTGACTCTCTTAAAGGAAATTCCCTCAACACGGATTCAAAACTTACATTGAAGAATTTTTCTTAATCAAGAATCTCAATGTTTTGTCAATTTAAAAACCTCAAAGTCATAGGATATGTATAATGCATAAATGTTATGAATGCAAAATCAATGCAAAAAAGCCATACAAGTTTTGAATGTCATGCATTACAATTAATATCAAAATGCAATGTGTAAAATGATTATTATGTTGTGCAATGTAATCATCAAATGTCTTTAGTTGTGGTAGAAGATTCTCAAGCCCATCATCCATCTTCTTCATCTATTTTCTTACATGCACACTTAATTTCAAAAGTTGATTCAAGGTCTGATCAACTTAATAGCCTTTAATTCCATATGTGTTTTTCATCAAAAATCTTTTCATTGGCTTAAAATCTTTATCGATCTTTCAAAATTTTTTTCAATTTTTTTCTAGCAAATTATTTCTTCACAACGTTTATTTGGCCATTTCCATCAAAATTAATAGTTAACCAAAGAATGCCTTTTTCATCATATACAAACCTTCCCAATTTGTAGTCCACTTTCCTCAATGGTCATTTTGATTTAGAAGAATTCTCTTTAGAACATATTCTCCTTGAAATCGTCAAGAAGAAACCTTCTTATCATATGCCTTCATTTTCCCTTTTCGGTATAACTGACCATGATATAAAGGTGCAAGCCATATTTCTTCAATGAGGTTCGATTGCTCGTAACGTTCTCCTATCCATCTTCCTTTACTTCTCTTAAGATCCTTAAAAAAGGATCCCCGCCCCTAAACCTTATTTAAAAAAACTGTCCTTATAAGGTCAAGTCGAGTCGAAACTTGATGAATATTGGTTATTTTGCTATCCCTAGTTATAACACAATAGGAACTAATATACTACATATAGATTTGGATATCTCGTTTCAAGTTCCTTTCACTGTTGAGTTATTATACATATAATTAAAGTGATAAAATTTAGTATTTGCTTTTTTCTATTTTAAGAAGGAATTCATGAAGCTTTCCGTACACAATATGGGCACATGTTACTTGTGTACTAAAATCCTATAATTACATTTTTTTGGTACCATGTATCGATTGTAAACTTGAGCATGGTGCCCTGGCTAGATATGCTTATCTCCGATTAGGTTTTAGACATAAAATTTTAATTTTGATTGATTCGAACTGAATTATTATTTAAATAAAATTTTATTTAAATTTAATCATAAAGTATATATAAATATTGATATAAAATAATTTTTTAATTTTTATTAATATTTGAATAATAATTTAGACTTTTGAGATTAGGTTGTGTCAAACTCAATTTAACCTGAGTCCGACTTAACCCGATGCGAACCATAAACACCTATAATGATGGGGACCATGGTATCGTCCCATACTTTTTTGGAAACCTATTTTAGAGCATATAATTTTATTTTTTGGTACCATTTATCAATGGGACCATAGTATGGTCTCCATTGGTTTTTTTTGGAAACCTATACTATGCGTATACACAATAGTTATGGCTCCACAAATATTTGCTTAATTTTGATTGGTTGGTCCCCTTTCCATTATCTTTACAAGTTTTATCAAAAATTAGATTTTATGATATATGTAAATGCGAGTAATTTTTTTATCAAAATAAAAAAATATAAAAATAATAAAAAGTAAAAGGTAAAATAATACACAACAAAATATAATGGTTGAATGGGAAGTTGAAAAAAAATACATCTATCACTAGTTAATTACATAGATGTTTAGTTTATTTATCCTTAATTTTATAATTATAATAAATTTATTTGAACTTTTTAATAGGTACACTAACTGAATTGAAATCATGTGACACTTGACACCAACTTAGTTGGGCATTTTATATAATAGTACTGTGCCCACCCACTATGTGGGATAAATTAATAAATAATGGGATATATAAAATATGAAATAATTAAAAGAGTGAAAAAAATTAAAAAGTTGCTGAAAAATTTTGAAATAGTTGCATGTATAGTTTTTTGATGGAGTGAAAGATAGAAGAGTTGATTAACAAATGAATATAATTTTATTTTTAAAATGTAAATTACTAATATAATCTTATAAATATATATTGTTTATTTTATGAGTTGATTTTTATGTCCTTTTCTTAATTGAGTTAGTATCATTTGACTTGTAACATCAAACTCAATCTGACTGATTATTACTAATATAAATTTTTGGTGTTTTCTGTTTTTGCATTTTTTAATTGTTTGTTTTATGAAAAATAATTTTGAATTCCTTTCATTTTTAATATTTATTTTTCAAAAAATAATTTGGTCAAACAAAATGAAATATTTTTTGAAAAATATATATCTTACATTTTTAAAGTCAAAGTGAAGTAAAGAAAGAATGATCTTTTTTAAAACAAAATATCAACATTCATGTCTGTATAGCAATCAATCCTTGAGGATCTAAAATAAGCAAAAAAAAAATGAAGGGGTTTTTATGTTGCGTATTTCTTCATTCTCATATGGTGTGTTTGGATGGGAGATTTCGAGGAGATAATTCATTTGTAGAAAGACATTCAAAATGCTAATATAAAATTTTTTTATTGGGGTTTGGTGTTTCTCTTGTGCTAGCTTAAAGGGTTCTCAAGCCTTAACCAAAAGTTATCTTGCCAATACGTATAGATCCAATGTGATCCAAGAATGATGCCTTTACCTATTGTGCCAAAGAGAAAGAGAAACAGCTTGGTAAGGAAGTAGCTATTTTTCGTAGATGCCAATAAACAGATCCAAAAATCATAATTCTTAATTTTGACTGATCCCATGAAGATACAAAATTGATTTTCTACCTTTCTAGTGATATAAAACTACCTGGAATACTAATGACACAAAAAAAGCTCAAGGAAGCATGAATTTTAGTATTTGGCCAATTTTACAACTTTTGTGAAAAATCAATCTCTCAATGCTAGAAAACTATTTTTCTATCTTCATTATGTCAAAAACAATTCAAGAACACTCTGCAAAAGCATGAAAGCACAAAAAAAGCTTAGGGAAGACAAAGGCTGTGCCATACCTCCTTAAAAAAGATATGAGGATGGTGCCTAGGTTTCTTTGCATTCCTTATCAGCCAGAAAAGCCTTAATAATGTATTTAAATACACCTTGGGCTAGGTTAGGCTTAACTAAGCCTATTACTAACATGCTAGAAGTAGACCTATTATGGAGTGTTTCTTAGAGCCCGATTAAATCTATTTTAATTGGCTTGTCCAAGATTGGACCTTAGTAGTAACTTATTAATATTTTAGCCTAATAGCACAGCAAAGATAGCCATTCTATGCACCTAGCCCATTAGCAAGCCTAACTTGAAGTAGTTCACAACTAAGCTCCTTTGACTTGATAATTAGGTCTTTTGGCCAAATCCCTAAATTTACATGTTAGATAATTTAATTCATAATTAAATTTTTTAACCCAAGTAAGACAATTTATACTTCATGTAAATAATATTAAATCATTATCAAATAATTATTTAATTTTTCAAATACAATTATGTGACTTTATTTAATAATATCCCCAAAATCATGTCTACAAATAAATATTATCTTAATAAGACATTTTTATCTTTATTATATATTAAGACATCTCTAATTAGATTTCATAAATCTAATTTATATCTTAAATTATTCTTACTTGAACTAATTCAATCAAGTTCTCCTCATTATACCTTTTATTTGATAAAGTCATAATTAATTAAATCCCGATTTTAATCTAATAGGTCATCTTATTATGTGTGACCCATTTGGCTTTTATCATAATGACAATAAATATTATGACCCAATTAAGTGTATTTATATTTATAGACCAAGATTGGCTTTTAGCAAGGCATCATGGCCACCCGTTATACAAGAAGAGTTAATATGACCTCTTAAGAAACCTTTCAATAACCGGTCTCTCAATGTACTTTGGCCTTTTCACCAGATATCCCAGAAAAACCATGTGATGGTGCAATGTCTACTTATGTAGTAATCCATATTAGTTCTTGTAGTTTATGGTTAACCTCATGAATTCAGAGAAATAGTTTCTTCTTAATTCATCATGCATTAACCAATGACTTTATTAAGTTAACCAAAGGCAAGAACAAATGAGATATGTCTCTGATGTCAGTTGGAGTGGTGAATCCTCTTTGGATCACTCATCCACCTTTCTATGGTTCATGCCATACCCAAAACCACCTTACCATAAGCATCCATCTATTATTGACCTGTTCATGATGGAATCAGAGCATGACACTCCTCATACAAGATGACCATTTTATCATAAGTCTATGGACCAATATACATGACTAGCACATGTAAACATATTTGGTAGACACTTAAGTGGCTTATACCAAATAAAGTTCTCATATGGGCTATGTTCAGTGAACTTATTTCAACAAAACAAGCATCATATGTTATCCCTAAGTATCTTTATACTTTAACTTTTACAAGACTAAAGAGTTGCATTCGTCAAATGCATGGAGCCTTAGCATATGCTTGTCTTTGTGCATTGTCAATGTATTATTTTGATAATACGATAACTAAGAACGTTTTTAGAAGCACAACTTTGATGCATAAGGATCTCATTATTGTAACTCATTACTAATTTTGCAAGGCCATTGTGTTTCATAAGCTTCATCTAAGTAGTGTGCAGATACATTATTTTGTCTAGGCCAACTTTTGGCATCGCAAGACTTAATTAAAAGATGATAGAATCAAAAAAAAAAAAAATAAAATGAACAAGTGACGACTGCCAGGTGCCATGTTGGAAAGCATTATTAGGCGATATGGCGCGAGGTGAAAACTTTTTTGAGGAAGCTCAAAAATGCCTATAGGTTGTATTAAAGAAAAATGTAAAAATGAGGTATCAAAGGTCACTATTCGAGGTGTTATCAGAGTCATTCAAATCAGTGCACAGATTAACTTCCTACCTTTTGTAACCAAGGTAAGGTATTGAAAGAGCTTAAGGTATATGCAAGTTATATTATTGCATAAGATTGATACAAGGCCTTTATGTTGCCAAAAATTTGAATTTTCAAATGAAGTATTGATCCAAGAGGGTTTGGTATCAATATCTAATATGTGGTATCAATGCCTGGCATATTTGTATTGATACAGACCTTGGCTATAGCTAAAGTTATGATTTTTGGCAAAAAGTACCGATATATAAGCATGAATATCAATACAAATCCATAGAATATCAATACAGGCCTCTAAGTCTCGAGACTGGAAACAATTTTTTGCTCTTAGTATTGATATATACCTCATTGTATCAATACTCATGGGTAAAAGTTGCCTTGTGTATAGATACAAAATATTTTGTATTAATAAACCAAGGCATTTTTGCTCAATTCGAGCCATTTTTCAGCCTTCAAAGATTCAATTGAAACATGATTTTTGCACCAAGTATCATCATAATTCATATTAGGCCTCTGTTATATGCTTGTGATTGGATTTAAACAAATTTTTAAAGCCCCAGTGACCAATAACAAGGGGACATTTTCATGAAATATATGGTTTGTCAAAGGGCATGCCTAATTTTTCTCTAGTTGTAGGTTGTTTCTACCTTTTTGCACTAGCACTTTACATGGTAGAACCATTGAAAACAAGACCAGCTAAGCATAGTACCTAGAATTGTCCCCTAGTAAATGCATGAAAAGTCAAAGATGCCCTTGCTTTGTCTTTTAAAAGCATTAGTTAAGCATTGAATTTAACTAGGGATCAAAGCTGGCTCAGCAAGGGGGCTTTCTTCCAGCTGCCTTTAAAAGATCCTCCAGCAATCTCCAGCCCCAAAACGCTTCCAAAAACACTGTTCCATTGACCTCCATACTTTATTCTCGTAGTTCCCCAAACCATCACCAAAAAACCTCTAAAGACTCAACCTTTTACACACTTTCATTCCTAAAAAACCTCATTATCAATAATATTACCAGAAAGCTTCTTCTTTTTCATCCTTTTCTTGCTAAATAATAGTAAAGAGAGGGAAGGAATTGAGCTTAAAGTTGCTACTTCAATTAGAGAGGAAAGTTCAAGCTTTTTTTGGTATATTTTCTTTACCCTTTTCCATGTATTTTCTGTTATTATTACTTGCTTGAATGTGTTGTTCATGTTCACTGTTATGTATGTTGTATTTCATTTATGATTTATTTGTCAAGATGCTTACTTGCTAAAAATCTGATTTTCAGAAAAAATTCTCAAGTTAAGTTTATGCTACCTCTAATAGATGGAGAATAGTATAGACTTAAAGTTTTATAAAATTAGTCTTCTAACCTTAGAGGGGAAACTAAATACTTTAGACCTGGATTCATGGTAAAACAAGTTCAAAGATGCTATTTTTTTAAATAAAAATGAACCTTTTAGTTGATAGATATATCAAGCCTTGATCTTAAGTTTAATACTCTCTTTAATGACATGTTCAATGGGTTGTTTCATCATCCCAAACTACTTCGGGATTATAGAATGAATTCATGATGCCCCAGTTACTTGTCCTTTTCTATCATAGATATTTAAACACCCTAGACTTGAGTATATCCTTGAAAAAATAAAAAATACAGAATAATTCTCCTTTTTGTCTTTGGTAGCATTATAGTCCAAATTTGAAAAATTATTTTTGAACCATAAATAATTTTGTTTAGGATTTTTTGAGGTTTTTCCCTTAAAGGGCATTGAAATAACTTTCCAATAATGTCTTATTCACCCTTGGATCATTTTTGATAAGACAATTATGTTTTTTTGAACCTTTACTATTTGAAACCCCTGAGACCAGGGTGCTATATTTTTTTTGGGCCATTTCAGTTGGTCAGGTGACTTCTTTGAAATTTTTAAATATTTTTTGAAAAAGTTTACAAAATTTCCTCTTTGGAAAGGTATTTTTACAACTTAACGATTCTAGATAAGCCTGAAATGATTTTTCAAATTCCATAATACCCTTTTCCCTTACACATGCTGTAAGAGTTGAAACAGGCCTAATTCAAAAAATTAATTCTGCCTAGAAGGCAATTCTCTAGGATTTTTAATATATTTTTGTATTTATCCTCATTGAGTCAGCTTTTCAATGGTATCTCATTTACCCCCTAAAACTTTCGGATGCACTCAAAATAAATTCGAAAAAAGAGACAATGCATCATTGTCCTTTATTTTTAACCTAATTTCTAAAATGCTCTTATAGAGACATGTGAACATCTTGATGTGAATCTGATTCCTACTAACAAAACCTTTAGGCTCGGATCAAGGCTTAAGACAAGAATATATTCTATGCAAATCTTTGATTTCTTATTTTCAAAATCCTTTTTTTTAATTTTTTTCTTTTAAGACATAAAAAATTTTCATCTTTGGAGATACTCTAACCCCACTACTCTGAAGGGATACTCTAACTCAGTTTTGCACTAAAAAACTTGGATTTTCATTTTCTGATTTATTTGATATTCCTAATTATTTTCTTAAATCATAAAAATTTTTCATCTTTAGGGATACTGCAACCCTATTACTCCAAGAAATACTCAAATCCCCTTTTTGATTAAAAAACTTAAATTTCTCTTCATTCCTAATTATTTTCATAACTTTATCTTTGCGGATACTCTAACCTCACCTCTTCGAGGGGATACTCTAACCCACTTTTACCTAAAACAATCCAAAAATTTTCTCTCTTCTAGATGCCTCGAATTGTTTTGATTAAAATCATTTTTGTCCCACAAATTACCATCGAATTCAAACCCATCTCAAAATTATCATCCCGGTTATTCTTCAATAATCGAAGATAATTATGAGATACATTTGGATCGTCCCTCAATTTTAACGCTTTTTTGTTTGTGATTGCTTGTTTATGATGTTATTATATTCTTTTTCGACTTACTAACACGTTTTCTTTTTGTAGTGACTATCGTGCATTCATATTTAAAATTCATTTACAAAAAATTTTACAAAGCAATGTTTCGTGTCGATATCTCCTTTAGTGCCTAATAGGAAATATCCAAATTTCCAAAATTTAATTTGAAAACTATTTTCATAAAAATCCTTATGCTCCTTATACCTTCGTGGCACATAGGTGATATAAATCAGCTTTCAAAACCTAGATTTACATTTTCTACCAAAACTTCATGCATAAAAAGGGATTATATCTAAATAATGACCAAATGGAATCAATTAAGCTGAAATTAAAGCGAGACATAGTTAGCAGATATCGATTTCGAATGTCGTGGGGATGCTAATCCTTCCCCATGTTTAACCAACTCCTAAACCCAACCAAAATCTTTAGACATCATAAACTTTAAAATCGATGTTTCAAGTGTCGTAACTTCGAATATTGTTTTTAATAGGCATCTGATCCTGCTTAACTAGAAGTGATCGGTGGTAGCTCCAAGTTTATGTCCATTTCATGGTGGCCATCTAAGACTAGTTGGATGAGCGATTTGCCTAATGGTCTCTCTTCTCTTCTTATTACTACACCTAATCCAAATCCTAGTCATGGGATTACTCGAAGGCTCGACCACCACCATAATCATACATTTCTTAAGTCGCGTATACTAAGCCATTTGACCTGCAACTTACTAATCTCACTCGATTTTTGGCTTTTTGAATTCCCTCATTATTTGGTTATAATCCCCTTTCACCTTTATCTATTAACTTTTTGTCTTTTATGGTTTTTACCTTATGATTGTCAGGGACTATTTCATTCCTCGATAACTATTGACTTGAATAAGCATGGTAATATGGGAGTAAAATTAAAGGTTTGATTGTTTCCCCAATACACACCGTGCACTTGCATTTACACTAGATTCCCACCAAACACCATGGTAAGGTTAGTATCTTAATTATTAGGAGGAAGTGAGCTATCTGCCCTCACGAGTAACACTTCGCATAGGCATGGCAAGACCTTCTAAGGTGTAAATTACCTATGTCTCTTATGAGTATCCCTCCGTATTTGCATAAGGAAATACATCCATCAATTGAACCTGTTGCACCAAACTCATGATAGGCCTAGGATTGGGGCACCTTGGCTACCTTTATTGGATAGATGAATGATTTAGATACTGAACTAGGCGTTAACTTAAACCAATATAATGAACCCTATGAGCTAACCATGTCAAACAATATTGGATTGCTGCTACAATAACCTAGAGAATATGATCACTCAGGGAAACACTTCTTACCTTTACTTTTATATACCATGGTTACATGGGCGATGATGGGTGAACATTATTGCTTGCATCTATCATTTTTATTTTCATGATCATTTCTTTTGGATATGTCGTTACGTTTGACAATAAATCCCCTTCAATAAGTGAGTGACGACAAGTGAATGCCACTACCTGCAATGCGATCTTAAAATCGTTATATCTGACCAAAATAAGCTATCATATTATCCAAATGATGGCGAATGTTACCACATAAATGGTCAGTCTTAGTCCTTGCGAGGTATCGTATTACCTTGTTAAAAGGCAATTTTCAATGTGGACACGTCGTTATGTTGTCTGTTCAATATCTCAACATTGATGATCATCATGTCTGCCCCTAGGCATCATACCGCTTATTCTCTGGGCAAATTTTGTGAAGCACATTTCTTGCTATACTTTCATTTTTTATCCTTATGTCTATTATTTCGCATGGTTACTAACTCATTTCCCTATTCATTTCCCTATTTGCTTTTCTTTTTCAAGCATGTATCATTTCATCAATCATCATCATCATCGAACAATTGGCCAATGGTTTAGTGTTCATCAAGCGGTGTCTGTCACAGAGTAACAGTCCACTTTAGATCTGAAGCCTTTTAAGGAAATTTGAGCATGGTCATAGCACCCTCAGTGCGAAGATAGGGACATCCTAAAATTTGGTTATGTTTTAACAATGCATGAAAGGATCAAGCTAAGGTACCATTAGAATGATTGGCAAGATCTGAAGCACATATGGACTAGTTGGGAAAATACTGACAAGGAATTATTCACTAAAAGATACAGAGACATTGCCCTTTTAATCTAGATACATTTGGATGTTGACCTATTACAAGCAGCATTTCAATTTTGGAACCTAGCATATCAATGTTTTATATTCAATCATGAAGATTTGGTTCACACAGTAGATGAATACACCATGTTACTTAATAGTAAGAGAGCCAAGACTGATATAATATACTACAGGGCTTTATAACGTCCAACCTTTAAGAAAAGATTAGCTCAGATCCTCAAGGCAACAAAATCCTAGATTGAAGGTCGTATCAAGATAAAGGGGAATAGTGAGTGCATCTCATGGGTTAGCCTGAAGGAAGCAATGGTGAATACTGTTGACCATCAAAAGATTCAAGATATCTAAGCTCCAACGATATATGGTCTAGTCATATTTTTGAAAACATTAGGCTATATTGGAGCTATAGTAGTAGATATTTTCTCTCGATTTTATTGCAACATTAATCTTGCACTGTCTATCATTGTTAAAATATCTGAGCTCTCAATTTTTTCAAGAAATCAATATAGGTCACTTCATTGGATGCACACCACTTCTTTATATATAGCTTGTCAGTCATTTATGTCTTGAAGAAAAGGTGTCATATAACTTCTTGTCTAACTTTAGCCCTATCTCCAAAGTCCTTGAAAAGATATGGCCTCAAGACAAGTCCAGAAAGTAGTAAGTTCAGAAACTACAAAACGTTAGTGGAAAAGAGGTGACATGGAAAACCTTTTGGTTCTCACCACAAACAATCATATACTGATAAGAGGATTTCAGTTGTGTGCCATCCATAAAGTTATAGGGTAGCACTATCTACACACCTATTTTGCTCTTTTAGTAATTTTATTGTCGACAATTCATCCCTTTCATCCAAGTCCTAGAGTTATGGGATTTTGACTATGGTGAGCTCGATTACAAGTTAAAAGTTCAGATAGCCTTTCATGCTTGGAAACAAACTTGTTGCATAGAAAGGTACTAGAAAGAAAGTAGTATGACCCTAGGATATGATGAGTGGAAGACTTGTCACATTGATAACTCTTTACCTTTGTCTACCGTTGGAACATCACAAGCTACAGTTAATGAATTTCCCTCTAAGAATGAATCGCTCAAGCGAGAGTTTGTACAAGAAAAGGCAACCTTTGCAAAAGAAATCGCTTGCTTAAAGGAAAAAAAAAGTCAATTAGAAATAGAGCTTTACCTCTGAGATGGTGAGGTAAACCAGGTTGTCAAAGAGAATAACCATCTTAAGGAAAATCTTGAGAGTTTGAGGAAAGATTATGTGGCACTCAACAAAGCAAGTAAGTCTAGATGCCTTAGAAAGTCATCGGTTGAGTGGGAAGCAGAAATTAATACCACCAAAAAAGAACTGCTTCTATGTAAAGAAGAGGTTAGGGCTAATAAAGAGAAGCTCATTAGAACTCATGCCCTCGCATCAACCTGTCAGAAGAAGAATGGATGACTAAAAGCTTAAGCCTGTAATTTAAGGGAAAACTATGTCAATAATGCCACTTTAACATTCAAAATCCAAGATCTAGTACATTCTTTACAAGCTCGATAAGACCAAGTCAATAAACTGGTAAGAGCTTTTGAATAGCAAGAGCAAGAGTGGCTATAGACAACTGATTAGGCATGCCAAAATCATCAAGATCATTACAACCATCTCATCGAGTAGATTCAAGAGGCCCAATTGGAAGCCGAACACATGATGGATGTGGCACAATCCTTGACACATAATATTCTGCCCATAAACCCATGAACAAGAATTTTTGCATTTCTTGGTGTATGATCAAGCAATGTTTCCAAATGTAATCATGTGTAATCGGGATATTTTGTTGCTTTAATGATAGATGCTATTGGTAGAGCTACCCTTTTATCTAATTGTTCTTTTTGCATTTGCATGACTAACCTAATACTTTTGTTGTTTTATTCATTCATGTTTGTAGTCATTTATCCTGATGATTGCATACCCACTTTCATCGCATCAAACATGCTCATACCATAAAAATCTAATCCGATAATAATTTAAAGTGAATGAGTTCTAAAACATAAAACTTATAGTTTGTCATTTGTATAACACTCGTAATCATGGAAAAGCGATGGAAAACAATCACCAAGCTTGCATCGAGAGACTTGATTTCATGTATAGAGAGTCTCAAGAGCAATCACTTTGTAGGAGTCAAGAACTTTAAGCTCAGATTACCGAATTAACTAAGCTATTATCCGAGGCTTTGAAGGAAAAAGGGCAAACCAGCATAATTGATGCAAAAAAAGAATTGGCCAATCCCGAAAGCAACAAGAATAGTGGTATTGAAGCCACCAATGTTGATAAAGGGGCATTACATGGATAATATCCTTCGGTAGCAAATATCCCATCAACTTAGTCATTCATTTACATCAAACCTGCAACAACATCCCACCTGGTCCAAAGATTTTAGGGAGCGGGCTCATCATTGGTGAGGCCTATAGTCTTGAATCTTAATGAGCAAATGGAATAAGAAAAAATAAAATAGTCCTTCAAAAATGATAAAGACTTAAACAGGTATCAATCACTGAAGAAGCGCCTTTAAGTTGTTGAAGGAAGTGACAAATTTGGGATCGTAGACGTAAAATCATTATGGTTGATTTCGAGTCTCGTTATCTCGCTTAAGTTCAAAGTGTCTAATTTTGAAAAATATACTTGGACTACTAACCCTACTACTCACCTTCGCATGTACTATTGTAAAATGGCTAGGTGTGAAAAGAATGATAAATTATTGATTTATTACTTTCAGGACAGTTTGATTGGGGCAGCTATCCAATGGTACATAGGGCTTGATCCTATGAGAATTCAGACATGGGCAGATCTAGCTTACGTTTTCCTTGACCAATAAAGCATGTATCCAATTGGGCACTGGATTGCCTCTCTTTTATGAACATGGAAAACAAAACCTCTGAGAGCTTCCAGTAATATGTTTAGAGGTAGAGAGAAGAGGTAGCTTAAGTTTATCCTTCTTTAACTGGGAAAGAAATGACATTCATGTTTGTCGGCACCCTGCAAGCTCCTTACTGTGAAAGGTTGGTGGGTAATGCCATGAAAAATTTTACCGATATGGTTATATCGGTAATAAAATAATCGATAATGCTATCAAAAGTGGCAAGATATCCACTGAAAAATCATCCTGGTTGGTTAAGAAGTCAATAAATAAGGGTGATGAAAAGGAAGTGAATGCTATCAAAGAGAGTCATTCCAAGTTTAATCGAAATCTATATCTAGCGCAGGCTGTATACCTCTTGAACATGTTGAATCCTAGTTTTAACTTTCCTCACCATCACCATTACTAGTTCATGCTATTGAGTTTGCTCTAACAATGAGCTTTGCACTGAATCTCATTTAAAATGTGGCCCAAAACATACAACCTTGCAACATGAACAGTACAAGAGCTCTAAACAATCAACAAGCACCTCGAGAAAGTAATCACTTTGAGCCACTCCCTTACCTGTATAAAGAGATTTTTCTCGTTTATCAGCAGGTCAACTTGCGGCCTCAATATGTACAAACCCAAGATCACTACCGTACCCTAGGTGGTATGATGAGAATGCCTATTGTGAGTACCATGCTCGAGCATAAGGTCATTCTATTAAGAATTGCACCTAATTTAAGAGAAAGGTACATGGTTTACTAGAAAAAAATGTGATCAAAGTCGAACAAGGGCTTAGACCAAATGTTGAAGCTAATCCACTTTCTAACCATATCGAATCGAGAGTGGATGCGATAATCGAAAAAATATTTTTGGATCAAAAGAAGCATTAGAGAAGTCAAAACACTAATAAGCAAGGTCCGACAAGCTTTTGTAAGGGCCAAAAAGTCTTATACAATAAAGATCATAGCAAAAATATCGTTAGGTCATCTTTCTACTACTACGGTCAAGGGCATGATTTGTAACATTGCCCATCAGTCTTAAAATGGTCCAAGGGATGATGGATAGATTTGAGATGAATACATCAGTTTATCTGTTAATGGAATATATAAGGAAAGGCCTACTGACAACTGGATCTCAAGTTATCTATCTCTTGTGAGCATAAAAAAGAGAGTTGATGAAAGTCTTCAGGCAGTACACTTTAAGATGGATAAAAGAAGCTACCCAAGTTTATCCCTTATAGATAAAAAAATAGATGAATGTCAGATTCATCGACATATTACAAGCCCTTTTTACAAAAAGGTAGCAAAAAGCTTCCTAAAAAGATTCATAGATGTTATCGTATTGTGTGGAATAATCGATGAGATAATGAAAAGTGAACCAGGCAAAAGAGGCAATCCCAAAGAAAAAAGAAAAGAGAAAGTTGAGGTTAGGTAAGAGCCAAAATATAGTGTTGGAGCTAGCTCATCTGAAGTTTGTATTGAATCCAATGTGGAAAAAATAGCCATTGAAGAGGACTATGAGATTGTAAAAAATATAGAGGAGGTCAGAACGCCAATGAATTTGGTCTGGCAAATCTTAGTGCAAGCTAGATTAGTTAATTGGCCAAAAGGACAGAGGAAATAACCAATGACTTCTATGATTTCCACGCTGTCCATGGCCATACTTTTTAAACATGCAAAAAGTTTTGTGCTATGGTTTAAAAGATGATGAACGAGGGTAGCATCAAATTCTACGATAAAAAGTGAACCTTGCATATTAAGTTTGCTAATGTAATACCTTATGTCAATACTATGGAAAAAAAGAAGCAATCCTTTTTATGGTTTGGAAGGCTATTATTCTTGTTCAACAGCTGACTAAGAGTCAAAGCTACCTTTCTTCAACCTGAGCCAAAGATGATTATTCAACTTTTATCCCCTTTCCCTTATAAGGATAACAAAATGGTTCTTTAGTATTATAAAAGCAAAACCTTGATCATTGGTGAATCTCGTTAGCAAGCCACAAACATTGATCTTTTAGAGATAAGCCATCAAACTCGGAGTGGTAGATGTTACACCCTAGCAGTATCAAAAAGTGAAATCAACAAGAAAATACTAATTTCATTCCTCAAGTATTGAAGTCTGCAACTAAAGAATCATATTTGATAGTTGTCAAGGAACAAGTGAGTGAGAAGAAAGCAAATAAATTCTTTAAGTTCATTAAGCATAGTGAATACAGAATTGTTGATCAGTTGAGCAAGCAACCCACCAAGTTATCTATGCTATCACTGCTACTAAACTCTTAAGCTCACATGAATACCCTATTCAAGGTTTTGAACGAGGCCTATGTCCCTTTCGACATGTCTATAGGTTAAATGGGATCTTAAATTACCGACAATTACTATCTTTTAGCATTGATGAAATCTCGCATGTAGGAAGATGAAACTATAAAGCCTTTCACATCACTACATACTGCAAATGTACCATGTTGCCCAAGGTGCTCATCGACAATGGGTCAATTGTAAATGTAATACCTATGTCATGCTTGAACAAGCTCTCCATTGACACATCTCATATCCAAAGCAGTCATACAATTATGTGAGCATTCGTTGGAACTTGCAAAAACATTGTGGGAAACATCACCATTCCACTTTAAATTAGCCTATGTACTTATAAGGTTAACTTCCATGTGATGGACATTGCTCTGTTGTATAACTACCTATTTGGAAGGCCTTGGATTCACCTTGTGGAGGCAATACCATCATCATTGCACTAAACATTGAAATTTATCGTTAAGAAAAAACTTGTCAGTATTAGAGGAAAAGAAGATATCATTGGTGCTACCACAACTGATGTCCTATATGTCAAACCTAATAAAGATATCCTCGAATTCTTTTTCCAATCTTTTGCATTTGTCAACGCTATTTATGTGAAGAAAGGGTTGCCAATGGTTGAGCCTCACCTATCAAAAATCACTTATATAGGTCTAAATTAACTATCGATTAAAGTGCTCAGGCTAGAAAGGGACTTAGGAAACACCTCTAAAAGATTGCCAGAGCCTTGAAAGTTGTAACTAGATCAAAAAACCCAGTAGAAAAGAAAACAAGCTCAAAAGACTCATGAGAAAAGGATGACTTTTCTATTGGGACAAGATATGAGGTATAAGCTGATGGTATTTCTAACCTTTCAAGAAAGTTTTTGCCTAGAAAGACATATGGATATGGGCTCTGCTAATGTTATGCTCATATTGAGCAAGAAATTTAGGCATTTCTCCATCAAATAATTGATGAGCCAAGAACGTCAACGATGGACCAAGAGACAAGCTTGTGCCTTTTAGGATTTGTTCTACATGTTTGGATTGCAACTAAGATTCATGTACTGTTCAAGTCTATTTCAAACTAATGCTATGAAAGTATTATAGGATCCTTTGTATAGGCATATTTTATTAAGTATTATCAATGATAATGATTAAGCCTTATGCATTACATCCTTTATGTTAATAATTGTTGTCAACTCTTAGACCTTTGTCTACATATTTTTCCATTTACATTGTTCTTTTTCCATATTTTCAGGTACCCTAATAAAAGTGACATGAATATTTATACTAAAACTTTAATAATCAATTTTGAGCAACCAATCTATGCCAGTGAGGTCGAGGCTGAAGAGAATTCTAAAGAGAACCCTATACCCCTAGACCTAAAGAGACCAATTGAATAGGAAGAAAAGCAGTTACTACCTCAAGAAAAACCTACTGAAACCATAAACCTTGTAATAGAAGAAGATGAAAAAGAAGCTAAAATCGAAACCTCCAAAAAATAGTCAACTCAAGCCAATTAATGTCTCCTTCAAGAATAGAAGGACGAGTTCACCTAGTCCTCCCAGGACATGGTTGGATTAAGCACCAACATTGTGGTCATAAACTTCCTCTCAAACTTGAGCATCAGTCCATACAACAAAAGCTTAGAAGGATAAAACCTGAAATTCTTCTGAAGATTAAAGAAGAAATTAAGATTTGAAGTAGGATTTCTCGAAGTAGCTAGATATGTTGAATGGGTGGCCAATGTAGTCCTAGTTCCTTAAAAGGATGGTAAAGTGCGGATGCATGTAGATTATAGGGATCTAAACTGAGCCAGTCGAAAAGATAATATTTCCTTACCCTATATCGATACCTTAATAGATAGCACTGCCAAAAATGCACTATTTTTCTTCATGGATGTATTTTCGAGATATAACCAAATTAAAATGGTAGCTGAAGACATGGAGAAGACTACTTTTATGACCATGTGGGGCACATTTTGCTATAAAGTGATGCCTTTTAGGCTCAAGAACGCTATGGCAACCTACCAAAGGGTGATGGCAACATTGTTTCATAATCTCATGCAAAAAAAAAATCGAGGTCTACGTGGATGATATAATCGACAAATCCCCAAAGAAAAGTGAAAATGTGGCTAATTTGCAGAAACTCCTCAAATGGCTTTGCAAATACCAGCTCAAGTTAAATCCTGTAAAATGCACATTTGGTGTCACATATGGCAAACTATTTGGCATCATTGTAAGGTAAAAAAGAATAAAAGTCGGTCTTGACAAGGTCAAAGCCATTTAAAACTTGCTACCACCTTGAACATAAAAGGAAGTAAGGAGTTTCTTGCGAAGATTGAATTACATAGCTCATTCTGTATCTCTGCTGATTGATAAATGCGATCCAATCTTTCGGCTACTTTAAAAACAAAATCCTCGAGAATGGAATGAAGAATGCCAAGAAGCCTTCAATAAGGTCAAACATTACCTTTCAAACCCTCTGGTACTTATGCCGCTAGTGCCTAATCGACCTCTAATCTTGTACTTATCAGTTTTCAATAAGTCGATAGGCTCTGTATTGGGTTAACATGATGAGCCAGGTAAGAAGGAACATGCTATCTACTACTTGAGTAAGAAGTTCATAGAATATGAAAATAATTATTCAGCTATAAAGAAACTATGTTGTGTTGTAGCTTAGACGACTCAAAGGTTACGACAATATGTCACGGGGCCATTACCCTCTCCCAAAAGACATGCCTAATAGGATGTGTAGCGCACCCGCTTATATGCCCAAAGACCTTTCGTTTCTTATCCGATGTGGGATCAATGCACCCTACCTACTTCTTTAGAGCACTTTGGTGTGACATTCTCCCCCATCCAATCTCGTGATGCCCCCGTCACGGGCTTCTCCACCATTTCTGCCTACCCTACCCCTAGGGTGTTTGGCGTGGAGTCACGGTTGGTCCACCCTACCTAACCCACCCGTTGGGGCACTCGGCGTGAAATCGGATGGTCAAGGGTTAGCTCTGATACCACTTGTCACGGGGTAATGTCACACTAAAGTGCTCTAAAAAAGTAGGCAGGGTGTATTGATCCCACATCGGATAAGAAAGGGAAGGTCTTTGGGCATATAAGCGGGTGCGCTACACATCCTATCAGGTATGTTTTTTGGGAAGAGGGTAATGGCCTTGTGACAAATACATGCTATACCACACTATATGGCTAACCTCCAGACTCGATCCTATCAAGTATTTGTGTGAAGCTCTCACCTTGTGAAAGAGGTTAGCCAGGTGGCAAGTCTTGCTTTTCGAGTACAACATCATGCATGTGAACCAGCAAGCCATCACGAGTAGCACAATAGTTAACCTTTTGGCAAGCCGAGCAATAGATGACTCTCTGCCTCTAGACTTTAAATTTCTTGATGAAGACTTGATGTGCATATCCAAGGAAAAGGACACTGTTGAGTGGGGTTCATCTTGGAAAATGTGCTTTGATAGAGCTTTAAACACTTTGCGGCATGGAATTAGGGCAATTCTTATCTTGCCTGATGGAAACCACTGCCCTTACATTGCAAGACTAAACTTCAACTACACCAACAGTATAGCTGAATATAAGGCATGCCATTGAAAGGGGTGTTTGAACACTGCAAGTTTTTGGGGATTCAGCCCCTATCATCTACCAATTAAAAAGAGAATGGCAAACACATGATGCTATACTAATCCATTACTAGAATCTGATCTCGAAACTCAAAAAAAAGTTTAATGATATTAGCTTTCAACATTTACCTTGAGAAGAGAACTAAATTGTTGATGCCTTAGCCATCTTGTCATCCATGCTCAAAGTTAATCGAGAATCAAACATGGCTCTTATTCATATGAGTATTTATATAGCCCCAGCACATTGTCAGAATGTTGAAGAAGAGAAAGATAGCCTACCATATTATCATGACATCCTTAAGTACATCAGGTATCAACAATACTTGAAAGACGCAACTAAAATTGATTAGAGAATTGTCCAAAAGATAGCTACAAGATTCACTTTGGACGGTAAAATTTTGTACAAAAAAGGTTAGGATTTAAGTACTACTTCTATACTTAGATGTCTCTGCAGCCAAAAGAATTCTTGAAGAAGTCCATGAAAGAATTTGTGATATGCATACTAATGGACACCAGATGGCAAAGTAAGTCATGCGATCAGGTTGCTATTGGTTGACTCTTGGAAAATATTGCATTGACCATGTTCGAAAGTCCCACAAATGCCAAATCTACATGGATAAAATCCATGTCCCACCTACACCTTTAAATTTTATGATAGCCTCGTGGCTTTTTTTCATATAGGAAATGGACATGATCAGACCGATTAACCCCCAAAGCTTCTAACGGCACCATTTCATTTTGGTTGCCATAGATTGTTTCACCAAGTAGGTAGAGGCAACTTCCTATGCCAGTGTCATTAGATCTATTTCATGTAAATTTGTGAAGCAGGACATCATTTGTCGATATGGTCTTTTCAAGTAGATTATTATTGATAATGCACGCAACTTGAAAATAAACTGATGTAAGCAGTTTATTCTCAATTTAAGATTAAGCATTGTAATTCCATCCCATATCATCCAAAAATTAAAAGGGTAGTTGAAGCAACCAACAACAATATCAAGAGGATAGACGAAAAGATGGCTGAGATATACATAGATTGGCATGAAAAGGTACTTGTTACATGACGTGCCTATTGTACAGTAGTACAAATTTCCATAGGTGCTGCCCCATTCTCCTTAGTCTATAGTATGGAGGCTGTTCTACCTACTGAGGTTGAAATCCCTTCACTCAGAGTCTTAATAGAATCACAAGTTGAAGAGGCTGAATGGGTTAAGAACAGATATGAATAGCTCAATCTTATTGAAGAGAAAAGAATGAAAGTCATCTATCATGGGTAGATGTATTAAAAATGCATGATGAGAGCCCACGATAAAAAAGTCTATCCTCATCTGTTTTGGGAAGGTGACTTACTACTCAAACAAATTCTCCCGATCAATAAAGATGCTTGAGGAAAATGGAACCAAATTGGAAGGGTCATACATTGTGAAACATGTATTTTTCAGAAGAGGCCTAATCTTAATCAAGATGGATCGCAGCGTACGCAACCTTACAAACTCTAATTCTGTCAAGAAATACTATGCTTGAAAAGATTTTGGGATGAAAACTCGAAAGGACATATTATTTCTCCTTCTCTTTCCATTCTTAAAAAAAAGAGCTAGCTTAGGTTGAAAACCTGAAATAACGGCTTAAGTGACCAAACTCCCTTACTCGAACCAAGTCAAGAACCAATTTACCTAACATTCACAAACCTGATCAAAACACTAAATCACAACCTAATTCACTTATTCTATGCCAACCTACCCTACCACATCTCGTTCTTACCTGCACTTAAAAAATGGAAACTACCGAACTTTGAGGCCTCTATCCCACCATGGGGCAATCTGAAGAATCTTCTTATGAGTCGGCCAATACCAAAAGGATTAATTGCTTAAGGTTTACGAAGACACCCAGTGGAAGACTCATGTCACTAGCATCATGGGTTAAGCGGCCAAGGAAATCCCTCTGAATTCTTTTGTATCTTAAAATCTTTTGTGATCCTATAATTTGTCATAACTTATACTTTTTCTTTTAAATAAAATACAATTATTTGATTTCTTGGAAAGTTTTTTTTACTTCTATATCCCATGTTGCATTATGTTTATCATTTAATTGATAATGCTTAATAAATGAATGGAACTGATAATAGGATTTCCTAGCAATACTTGGAAAGACAAAAACTTTACAGGGATTTTTGTTCCATGTTTAAATACCAATAATGAACCTTAGAGGCCACCATCATTTTTACCCATAGACCTCTACATTCTGAAAATGTGCTCAAAACTTCCTCCTAGTAAATTTTAGCCTAAAAACAAGGGGCCAAAGTTCTTTTCAAACTGTCATCCTTAACCAAAACTTAGAATGCCCATCCAGACCACCAAAAACACCCTTTGAATCATCATTGACAAAAGAAACCCCTTATAGTTATTAGTAAACTTAATGCAACAAAAGTCCCCAATCATGAGCCATCTAAACTCAGGATCACCTCCATAATCACAAGCCATTCACACCATTAATAAACAATATTAACATTTAAAGCCTTTCGAAATCTAGAGCAAGATTGACAAACCCCTTAGCAAAAGGCCACCTTATCAAACTTATGAAAGAGCAAACAACCAAAGAAGGCCAAACCTAACTATTGGATTAAGCTTTTAAAATCATTACTTTTACACCATTTAGACATGTATTTGCATTCTCATGCACTATAAAACATTTAATATCCTTCAGGTACCAGCTTTTACTCATAAAAGTCAAATAAATAGAACATAAGGTATGACTTCCTATTTTGTAAAGCCTCGAAAGACTCTAGGTAAGAACCTTTGACCTTACAAGCCTATGCAAATTAAAGAGTCATCTAAGAAAAGTACTTAACTTTTCCTTTTAGTCCTCAAATAGCAGGATGTTTACCTACCTCAGTGCTCAAAGAATAGGGCATTTACCTACCTCAGTCCTTAAAGAGCATGATGCTTACCTGCCTTAGTCTTCAAAGAGTAAGATGATAACCTACCTCAATCTATAGAAAGCTTGATGCTTATCAAGTTAAAGCCCATACAACCTGATGGCACTTGTTTAAGAGGTTAAACCTAGGAAATAAATTACCTTAGTCCATAAAGAGCTATATAGCTATTGAGTCAAAGCTCACAAAAGCTAGCGGCACCTGTTTGGGGAGTCAAACTCATGAAATAACCTACTTCTGTCCATAAAAGCTGGATGCCTATCAAGTCAAAGCTCACACAAGCTGGTGGCACCTATTTAAGGAGTGAAACCTATTAAACAACCTATCTTATTTCAGAAAAAACTGGATGCCTATCTAGTCAAAGCCCACACAAGTTAATGGCACCTATTTGGGGAGTTAAACCTAGGAAACAGCCTACCTCAGTCCATAAAGAGCTAGACGTTTATCGAGTTAAAGCCCATATAAGCTGATGGTGCCTGTTTAAAGGGTAAAAATTAGGAGATAGCCTATCTAGTCTATAAAGAGCTAGACGCCTATTGAATCAAAGTTTACATAAGCTGTGGTGTTTGTCTGGGTGCTAAACCTAGGAAACAACCTACCTTAATCCATAATGAGCTGGACACATATCAAGTCAAAGCCCACACAAACTGGTGGCATCTATTTGGGGGGTCAAACTTAGGAAATAACCTACCTCAATCCACAAATAGCTGGATGCCTATCGAGTTAAACCATACAAGTTGATGGTGCCTGTTTGGGTGGTCAAACCCAAGAAGCAACCTACCTCAGTCCACAAAGAGCTAGACGCCTATCAAGTCAAAGCTTACATAAGCTGGTGGCATTTATTTGAGGGGGTCAAAATCTAGAAACAACCTCTCTCAATCCACAAAGAGCTGGATGCCTATAAATTCAAAGCCCACACAAGCTGGTGGCATCTATTTAGGCGATCAAACCCAGGAAATAACCTACCTTAGTTTATTATGAGCTAGACGTATATTTAGTCAAAGCCCACATAAGGTAGTGGTGTTTGTCTTGGGGGTTAAACCCAAGATATAACCTACCTCAGTCCATAAATAGTTAGACTTATATCGAGTCAAAGCCTACACAGATCAAAACCAAAAAACAACCTAATAGGGAGGTCAAACCCTATAAAACTCACTAAAATTTTTTTTTCTATTAGAATCATTATCGATATGTTTGGGCCATTGTAAGATAACACTAACTAAATCACTATTTTTCTATAGGCATATGGAACCATCATCTTACCCGAACAAAATAGTGTCTATTTATCTTTGCCCTGTTCCTAATATTTAGCAATGGCTAAAGAAGGGTAGCTGTAGACACCTTATTTTATTCGGGCCAACTTTTGGCATCCTAAGAGTTAATTCAAAGATGATAAAATAAAAAAAATAATAAAATAAACTAGGATGACAGTTGGGTGCCATGTTATCAGGCACTATTGCATGACATGATGCCAGCTGAAAAATTTTTTTAGGGAACATCAGAAATACCTATAGGCTTTATTAAAGAAAAATGTAAAAATAAGGCATCAAAGGTCACTATTCGAGGTATCACCAGAGTCATCCAGATGAGTACACAGGTTAACTTCCTACTGTTTATGACCAAGGTGACGTATTCAAAAAGCCTAAGGTACGTGTAAGTTATATTGGTGCATAAGTATTGATACAAGGCCTTTACATCACTAGAAATTTGAATTTTCACATTTAGTATCGATACAAGATGATTTGGTATCAATACGTAAGGTATGGTCTCAATACCTAGCATGTTTGTATCGATACAGACCTCGACAGTAGCTAAAGTTACGATTTTTGGCAAAATGTATCGATAAAGAAGCATGAGATTTATACAAATACATGGAGTATCGATATAGGCCTCTAAGTCTCGAGATTGGAAATAATTTTTTACTTTTAGTATCGATACGCATCTTATTGTATCGATACTTATGAGTAAAAGTTACCTTGTGTATCAATATAGAATGTTTTGTATCAATATAATAAGGCATTTTTGCCCAGTTTGAGCCACTTTTCAATGTTTAAAATTTGATTCAAACATGATTTTTGCACAGAAAAATCATCATAATTCATACAAGGCCTCAGTTATGGGCTCATGATTGGATTTAAACAAATTTTTAAAGCCCAAAAAGCTAATAACAAGGTATATTCTCATGAAATATATGGTTTGTCAAAGGCCATGCTTGACATTTCTCTAGTTGTAGGATGTTTCAGCCTTTCTGCACCATAACTCTGTATGGTAGAACCGATAAAAATGAGACTAGCTAGGCATAGTACTTAGAATTGTCCCTTAGAACATGCTGAAAGATAAAAAATGCCCTTGCTTTGTCTATTAAAAGCATTGGCTTAACATTTAATTTAAATAGGGATAAAGCGGGCTTAGCAAGGGGACTCTCTTTAAGCCACCTCTAAAAAATCCTTTAACAATCTTAAGCCCTAAAACTCTCTTAAAAACATTATTCCATTGACCTCCATGCTTTATTCTCGTAGTTCCCCAAACCACCACCAGAAAACCTATAAAAACTTAACCTTTTACACACTTTCATCCTTGAAACACATCACTATCAATAATATTACCAAGAAACTTCTTCCTTTCATCCTTTTCTTGCTAAATAATGGCAAAAGAGGGAAGAAACTGAGCTTAAAGTCATTGCTTCAATTAGAGAGGAAAGTTTAAGGTTTTTTTTTGGTATATTTTCTCTAGCTTGTTCCACGTATTTTCTATTTTTATCATCAGCATCATTTTAGTGAACCTTTCATGGTTCCATGACCACCCTCGGACCCTCATGCATTATATTGCCTTAGTTGTGGTAGTGTTAGGATCTTGATGACCCTCTTGATACCTTGATTTTGTTTAGATATGCAAACATACCATGCTTCATTTTCATCGTCATAACAACCTCTATTCATGTATTTCTTGCCATGCTTATTTTATATTCACATATTTATCTCATATTTAAATGTTCATCTTAACATGTCTTATGTATGTTCATGCATTTTCTTGCATTTTGATAGGTTTCATGAAGTGAAAATGACTTTTTTTTTTTTTAGATTCCAGCAAACTTTGTTCAAACATGTTCATATTAAGCATCTTCATGCATCTTCTTATTATAATCCTACATTTTGTCACCTCTTCCATTGTGAAAATATCACCTTTGTTTGCTTGAATATGTTGTTCATGTTCACTATTATGTATGTTGGATTTCATTCATGACTTTTTTGTTAAGATACTTGCTTTCTTGTTAAAAATCTAATTTTAAGAAAAATCCCCAAGTTAAGTTTATGCTACCTCTAATAGATGGAGAATAGTATGGACTTAAAGTTTTCATAAAATTAGTCATCCAATCTTGGGGGCAAACTACATACTTCAAACATGGATTCATGGTAAAACAAGTTCAAAGATACTATTTTTTTAAAATAAAAATGACCTTTTAGTTGATAGATATATCAAGCCTTGATTTTGGGTCCAATACCCTTTTTAGTGATATGGTGATGAGTTGTTTCATCATCCCAAATACTCTAAGATTATGGAATAAATTTGTGATGCCTCTATTACTTGTCCCTTTCTGTCATGGATGTACAACACCCTAGACTCAAGCCTATCCTTGAAAAAACCAAAAATACCAAATAACTTCCCTATTTTTGCTTTGGTAGTACTGTAGTCCAAATTTTAAAAATTATTTTTGAACCATAAATGACTATTCTAGAATGTTTTGTTATTTTTCTACATTGAAATACTTTCCAATGGTTTCTTGTTTGCGCTCGGATCACTCGGATAAATGAGTTATGGTTTTTCAAACCTTTGCTATTTGGAACCTCTAGGACCAATGTGCTATATTCTGTTTGGGCCATTTGGCCTGCCAAATGACATCTATACAATTTTTAAATATTTTTCTAAACCGTTTACAAAATTCACTCTCCAGAAAGGTATTGTTTACAATTTAAAGATTCTGAATAAGCCTGTAATGATTTTTCAAAATCCATCATGCCCTTTCCCTTTCACATGTTGCTAATGTCAAAACAAATCTAACTCATAAAAATTAATTCCACCTCGAAGGCGATTCTCTAGGATTTGTAAAATATTTTTGTATTTGTCCTTATTAAGTCCTCTTTTCAAAGGTGCCTTATTTACCCCCTGAAGCCTTCGGATACACCCGAAATAAATTCGACAAAGAATATAATGCCTTTTAGAGATGTTTGAATGTCGCAAAGTGCATTCAATTCATACTATACAAATCCTTTAGGCTCGGACCAAGGCTTAAGACAAATATATTTTATACAAATTTTCAGTTTCCTATTTTCAAAATACTTTTTGTTTCAAAAAATCTTTCTTTTAAAACATCAAAAAATTTCTTTTTGGGGATACTCCAACCCCACTACTCTAAGAGGATACTCCAATCCCGTTTCTCACTAAAAAGAACGTGAATTTTCTCTCGAAGTTATTCGAGATTCCTAATTATTTTCTCAAATCATCAAAAGTTTTTATCTTTAGGGATACTCCAACCCCATTACTCTGAGGGGATACTCCAACCCTCTTTTCATTAAAAAACTCAAATTTTCTCTTCATTCTTAAATATTTTCATACTTTCTCTTTGTTGAAACTATAACCCCACCTCTCCGAGAGGATACTTTAACCCTGTTTTACCTTAAAAAAATCTAAAAATTTTTTCTTTTTCGGATGCCCCGGATTGTTTTGAGTTAAAATCTTTTTTGTCCTACAAATTATCATCGAATCCAAACCCGTCTCTAAAGTATTTATCCTGATTATTCTTCAATAATCGAAGACAATTATGAGATACATTCTAATGGTCCTTCTTTTTCATGCTCTTTTATTTGTGATTGTTTGTTTATGATATTATTATATTCTTTTTCATGTTATTAACACATTTCTTTTTTGTAGTGACTATCGTGCATTCATATTTAAAATTTGTTTTTAACAAAATTTAACATGGCAATGTTTCGTGTCAGTATTTCTCTAGTTCCTAATACAAAATATCCAAATTTTTAAAATTTAACCTGGAAACTATTTTCATAACAATCCCTATGCTCCTCATACCTCCACGGCGCATAGGTGATATCAATCTTCTTTGAAAACCCAGATTTACATTTTCCACCAAAACTTCATGGATAAAAGGGGGATCATATCTAAATAATGACCAAATGAAACCGATTAAGCTGAAACCGAAGCAAGCATAGTTAGTGAGTACCGATTTCGGGCGTCATAGGGGTGCTAATCCTTCCCCATGCAAAACCAACTCCGAATCCATCCAACTAATCCCTGGACTTTGTAGACCTTGAAATCGATGTTTTGAGTTTTGTAACTCGAAATATTGTTTTAATATGCATCCGATCCTACCTAGCCTGAAATGATCGGTGGTGACTCCAAGTTTATGCCCAACCAACTAATCTCTGGACTTTGTAGACCTTGAAATCGATGTTTTGAGTTTCATAACTCGAAATATTATTTTAATAGGCATCCGATCCTACCTAGCCTGAAATGATTGATGGTGACTCTAAGTTTATGGTCACTTTGTGGTGGCCATCCTAGAGTAGTTGGATGAGCGATTCACCCAACGGTCTCTCTTCCCTTCATATTACTACGTCTAATACAAATCCTGATCATAGGATAACTCAAAGGCTCGACCACCACCACTATCATAAATTTTTTAAGTCGTGTGCAAAAAAACCTTTCAAATCGTCCAAAGTTTTAAAGGCAGGCATGTGGTGACATCGTATTTTCATGATTGTCAATCACATCACTAACACGAAAGAAAACCTAAAATCACTTAACTAAAGTGATTGGCTTGTATTATTAACTATTATCTATCTTAACCAGTCTGATTGGCTTTAGGGTATATCCTAACAATAGTAAAATCAAATCATTTTTAAAATAAATTTTAAAACTTTAAAGGGGTCAATTTTAATAAGAACCTAATCTTACCCAACTCAAAAAAATTAGTAGAGACTTCAATTTCTTAACTATTTCATAATACCCAAAAAGAGAAGAGTCAAATAAACAATTTATTTCGACGAGTAAGCCTTTACTCCGAGCAATGCAAATCATTTTGCTTTGATGCACTGAGAGTTGCATTTAGGCATATTAGAAACAGGTACAATAATTGATTTGAACCCAAAGAACAATATACAATGTCTTTGAACTTTTTGTTTTAGATTCAAACCAATAGTTACTCTTAATAATAATAATGCATTAAAGTCAATTGTGTAATAAAAAAACAAGAAGAACGAACGTCCACGTCTTTGAAGGAATAAGTTCGACCGAGTACCATTCGGAGAATAAGAAAGCTTTTGTTTTGAACATTCGATCGGTTAAAATTAAAAATTTATTTCATTATTTATATATAAAAATTAAAATATAAATTTAATATATTTTAATTATTAAATTTAAATAAAAATATTTTTATTAATTAAATAATAATTTAAATTAGATCAAATAAATTTAAACTAATTTATACCAAAAATAAATAAAAACCTAAATCTTGAACTGGTTTCGTTTGTCATGGCATCTTGGAAGACAAAATCTTGCATTCAACATTTTTCTTTAAAAGCATGTGAAACCGTGGTCCTCATTAATTGTGCGAGAATTAATTGGTACAAAACCATGGAAATTACTAGCTAACCGACAATAATATAGTAGATATTTCAAAGTCTCCCACTTTTTGTTCCATCAAACACCATATGCACATGGAATCTACAGTAAATTGTTACTAGGTTCACTTTTCAAAGATGAAACTTCCCAGTGTCATGAATAAGCCGCCTAACCTCTTTGTCCTTCTATAAATAAGGGATCCAATTTTCTCAATCAATCGTAAAAAATAAAAGGCCATTTAACAGTCGTTCTTCTGGCTGCGAAAATGCCTTGCTTTCAATATGTAGTAGGTTTAGTCGCTGCTCTTTCCCTTGCACTTTTACTTCAGGGGTCATTATCAAATGCCCAACTGAGTCCTACATTTTACGACGAAACATGCCCGAACGTCTCAAACATCATCCGAGAAGTCCTCGTGAATGCTTCACTGACAGATCCTAGGATTGGTGCCAGTCTTATCAGGCTTCACTTCCATGATTGCTTTGTTCAAGTAACCACCAAAACCTTCCTTTGACATGATTTTATTTTTGCTTAATTTCCTAGTCCTGTCATGAAAACTGAAGTAAAAACTTTGAACAACGAGACAATTTGTTTTCTTTTCATCTTTTTTTTTTTTTTTTCTTCTGAGAAGACAACGGGAACATGAGTACTGATCATAACTATTTCCGTTGCTTCGGTAAAAGTCTGTGGTCATTAGATCCTTCTTTATTTTAATCTTTTCAGAAACTTAACAATGGTATATCGTCCACAGGGGTATGACAGTCTAGTTAATTCTTTGCATGACATTTATATCTTGGGCTCCTATTTCAGGGATGCGATGCGTCGATTTTGTTGGACGATCCTGTGAACGGTGAGAAAGAAGCTGTTCCAAATAATAATTCAGCTAGGGGTTATGAAGTTGTTGATGCCATGAGGGTTGCCTTGGAGAGTGCTTGCCCCAACACAGTTTCCTGCGCTGATATTCTCGCCATTGCATCTGAAGAATCTGTCTTCCTGGTAATTTAGTAACACGTTTTTCATTTATGTCTCTTCAATTCAATCATCTTGTCTTAAATTAGTTCATCGCTGCAGGCAGGAGGTCCTTCATGGGAAGTTCCACTGGGAAGAAGGGATGGCTTCACAGCAAATCGGACACTCGCCAACTTAACCTTACCAGGTTTCAATGAATCACTCGAAGCAATCAAAGCCAAGTTTACAGCTGTGGGGCTTGACAGAAGCATTGATGTAGTAGCTTTGTCTGGTAATCGTTATTTACTTGCTTGAATTATTGTTAGGGAGCATCAAAGTATAGGTTTGAAATTTAGCCAAAGTACCATGGTCAAGGAGCTTCTATTTTTTTAGTTAATTTGACAACAGCTTAAGGTGTGGTAACTAGTATGCATTTTCTTTTTCAGGTGCTCACACATTTGGCCGAGCCCAGTGTCTCACTTTTACCAGTCGACTGTACAATTTTACCGGTGTGGGAGACACAGATCCGACCCTGAACACCACGTACTTGGAAGCACTACGCCAAATATGCCCTCAAGGTGGAAATGATAGTGATTTGACTAATCTTGATCCCACAACACCTGATGCATTTGACAATAACTACTACAGTAATCTGCAAGTTAATCGAGGCCTGCTTCGAAGTGATCAACAACTGTTTTCGACTGATGGTGCTGATACCATCGAAATCGTCAACAGGTTTAGTACTCATCAAACAGCCTTCTTCGAAAGCTTTGTGGAATCTATGATCAGAATGGGAAATATCAGCCTGTTAACCGGTACGGACGGCGAAGTCAGATCGAATTGCCGCGCGGTGAATGCAGCCACGATCAGATCGAAGTCAGATGGTGCTTTCGTCAGCTCAATATAAATCATGAGTTCAAGGCCAAGAAAAAAGTGAAGTACGGAAACTATGCGAAACCCGAGATGAGAGTTATTCAATTCAATTATAACTGAAAGCACACGAAAAAAAAGGTAGAGGGTTTAAATTGCGGCTTTTTTATACAAATAATATATTTTTTTTATTATTTATCAAAATAGGCTAAAATCAGATTATTTACCGAAATAGGTCAATTTTTCAATTTAATTGAGAAATCGCCATTTCAAATGGCGATTTCATAATTTAGTTGAGAAATCGCCAAATCAGAGGGCGATTTCTCAACTTATTTTGAGAAATCGCCAAATCAAATGACGATTTCTCAATTAAATTGAAACCAATTGCAATTCAATTTAATTCCGGTGGCCGGAGTTGGAGTG